>JAFBJU010026052.1:62507-108308 GCA_016785305.1 Colistium nudipinnis | reverse complement strand
CTCTCTCTCTCTCTCTCTCTCTCTCTCTCTCTCTCTCTCTCTCTCTCTCTCTCTCTCTCTCTCTCTCTCTCTCTCTCTCTCTCTCGGCAAGTGAGGGGATCTGTAATGACGGCCCGTGTGTGCTGTGTGTATGCATTGGTGTGCGCTTGGGCATCTGCATGTGCTCGTTGCCTCTTGCGTGTATGTGCGATGCTGAGGAAAGATCATTATAAATGGGCTGTGTCCTTGTTTTTCTTTTTTTTCCACGACCCTGCACGCACACTCTAAATACACCGCGCTCTGTTACACCACTGTGTGAAAAAGCGATTGTGGGATTACAAGTAGCTCAGTGTGAACCTGGTACGCACCGTGTCGCTGTTGCAAGTGTGTTGCAATATATTGGCAGAAAAGTGCATGGTCTAAAAAGAAAGAAAAAAAAAAAAGGCCGTCTACAGCGTATCTATATATCTCACACCCTTCCTCATCTATTGTTATTCTGGTGTTTTCTGCTTTGACTCATTTTTTTTCGCCTACCACCACTGTCAGGATTGGTATTATCGAAACACGGTGGAAAGCTTCTTCTTAACGCAGATGAAAACTGATGATGCAGACCAACACTATTCAAAGAATGCCTCTGTTCCGGCTTCTTTTGCTTTGGTCCGCAAAAAATCTGTGCAAACCCAAAACAGACCTAACCCGGCTACAGGAATAAAAGCACAGACCTAGGGGTGCAGAAGGATTACAGTTAAAAATACTGTGATTGGTCTACAGGGAGCCACATATTTCTGCCTCTGTTCTAAAAGTTGCAACCAGCCAGTTAACAGATGCTTTCACTGGTTTTTATATGTGGTTCTGTTCTGACCGAGCTGGTGGCATGTCAGGGACTCTTTACCCAGTTCTAGAACTAAGTGCATTTTTTATTCTTCCCCTTCTGCAAGTATATAGGCTAATTTTAGCCTTTCTAACTCTGTACGTCCACGATGGCAGGGCTGTATCGCAAGCCCCACATTTTTCACAAGCAAGAAGACAAGAGACAGGACTAGGATGTATGTATCTGTGCAGGTCACAATCATGGACCAAGTATTTAGGAATGTTAAAAGAAAAAAAAGGCATGGCAATAATCTGGCCATGAATGCCTGGTTATCAGGTGAATTCTCAATCTTGGCTTTAAATGAGCAGAGGCTGAAATGCTTATCACCAGGGACACGGCCTGGTGATGCTGTGGAAATTCAAAGAATCTTATTTCCAGTTTGTGTTTTCAAGGAGGAATTGGAGAGAGCAAATAGGTGAAGAAAGCACAATCACAATATACGGCGCCTCCATAATGTGGCTCTGTGTTAAATCACACAGCAGTAAAGAGCTGCTTTTCAGATGATATCTCTTGTTCTATCTATAAACAGCTTCTGAGATACAGAGGATGAAAAGTCCCAAAGGCCACAGGAAGTATTTTTTCCCCTGTAGGCCTAATTGGGGTAAATTAATTGCCTCTAATGCAATAACCATCTACATTGAATGAGCTTCTCCCTTGCAAATTCTGTACTTGGCACTCCGATTTGGAAAGCAGTTGTTAACTCGACCTGTGCAGATGACTTCTGATAAAAAATCCGGTCCAACATCATGAAACACTTAAAAACAGTCAGTATGTGTCATTTGATTTTGGCCTCCTGCATTTTTAATAACTATTCCCAGTATTTCATCTCACTACACAGATGCAGTGGCCAAAGTGAGTGTTGGTGTATATCTGCCTTAGTTTTTTTTGCAGTTTATCCCTCACGAGTGATATAAAAACAAGTGCAGCCATGTTACAACGTTGTGCACACACATACACGCACACACACGCACTTGTAGACACACACACTTGGTAGGCTTATAGATATTCGTGGACAAGCTATTTTGATAGATCTGATAAATGGCACGGGCCGGAGTCTCATGGCTTAAATACCTTTTCTTTGCGGCGGGTAATTGCATGCAGCTGTGTGTGAACGCAACTTGGCAGCGCCTACGTGTGTTTGTTCGTGTGCGTGTGCTCGTTTTTTGGGGTGTTTGTGCGATTGGCAAGACAGAGGGGAAGAAGAATAGCAACAGAGATGGGAAACAAAACTTGTGAAAGGGAATGTATCATTTTCTCACAAGTTGGAGAGCGCCTGCAAAGGAGAGAGATGGAAGCAGACAGACAATGAGATGCATTAACGCTTTCGGTCTCTGTGGGAGACAAAGGTATTTACATGGAAATAAGGTTGAAATAATGAGCTGTCACTTTGGTGAGGTCCCCGGATTGATGGATGGACAGACAACGTGTTGCCTGAGGCCAAATAAAACCAAATAATAGATGAAACACGTGAGTCATGGGATTGTCAGACACAGAATGAGAGTCTCTGTTTCCTGGTCCAAGATTTAAACCCAATCCATATGTCGCTTTTCGCGGAAGCACTGTGTGAGTGTTGGCTGCTACCTTTTTCTCCAGAGATTGAAAGGATCAGTTCCACAAACTGAGAAATATTTTTATCTGCTTTATTTGGATGAGATGGTTCATATCACTTTTTTTTTTAAATATATATATATATATATATTATATCTATAGATTCAATATAAACCTAAAGAGAAACTGAGGAATAGTTTATAACCGACTGACCTATAGTTTTATCTCTGCAATCACCCAGCATATCTGAGATTATTGACCCTGCATTATTCCCTCAGGGATAATCCCAGTTTCATTTCCCCTCATTATAGGTCACCAGCAGTGGAGGATAGCTATGTTACTCTAAATCTATTTTCCTGTTTGTCCCTTTTTGACCTTTCACACAGAGAATGAAATATATAGAACGAAATATAGAACGAAAAATAAATGAGGGCCACATTTCTTGTTAGGCTGCCCAAGGTTTTTGCTCTCCCTTTTGTAGAAATCAAATATATAGGCTGCTACATTGTATTTAGTGAGAACAAATGGGGCTGTTGATCAATACCAATGAATCTGCAATAAATCAATAGTAAAACCAGCTAACAGGTTTTTCCCTTTTAAAGTTCAGTTTTAGGATCAAAGATTTGTTCTGTAATACAACCTCTCTCACATATTTAATCATTTAAGGAAATGTAATGCCATTTTTAGGATATTTAACGGGTTTTCTCTCTCTAGCCGTTGAATGCTACTCTATCTTTCAATATATGTAAAAGTGAACCAGTGAAACAGAGTGATTTGTCCAAGGGTATTTTCCTATTTATTTTGCATTTGAGTCTTAGTCACTTGGTTCCCACAAGACTGAGCCATGGACAGTGATGATACGCACATGTATGTGTGTGTGAGCAGCCTTTACCTGTGTGGTCCTGCAGCAGCAGCTGTGTGATCTGAACAGTTAAATTGGGATGCGGCGGTCCCGCTGACAGACCTATTACACTCTCAGAGGGGGGGGGGGGAAGAAAAAGGGTGAAAATACTGGCATGCCATGAGGAGACACAGCTGCCCAGCACACAAACACACTGCATTCATCAAATGTTCGAACAAGTCCCCCTTTTATATAAAAACACAAAAAATACTGTATATTCATGGGTCAGCTGTTTAAGTACTCATCATGCACGGCTCGCATCAGCAGCAGCAGCAGCAGCAGCAGCTGACATTAATTCATCCCAGGACATTTGTGCGGCAGATTGGTTGCCAGGGTGAAACACACAAACACACACACACAACCTGCAGACGTGTGGTGATTACAGGCCTTTTTGAATGATGCGTTTAGACGCAGTACATATAAAACATCTTATCTGTATAATATGTATGTTTTACATTATTCTTTAAAAATAATTTATGTTGGATTTTAGTGTCTCTTGTGAGTCGCTCATTGTTTGGAAACTTTTAGAAGTCTGTGAGAGAGACAGAAGTACAGAGACGTCTGGATAAACCAAAACCTCCTGTCAGACCATATATAGCCATGACTCCTGCCCTGTCGCTGCACACAAACACACACACTCAGAGGCATAGCACCGTTTATCACGGACACTGTGCAGTAATGTAAATGTTTAGTTTGAAACTAAGCCGAGCAGTGTCTTTCGTTCAGCCCCCGGAGAGCAGAGCAGAATTAAAACCCTTTAATTTGAACACCGCCCCTGATTCTCCCCATAATGACCCTCGCAGTGATATCACTCCATCATGATTTGTATTGCACCTGCATGGCTAATTTCCTGGTGGCAGAGTGTGTAATGAAGATGGACTCGGTGTGGCTGTTACTAACCTGATGATATTTAGCCCGAACTGACTGCACTCCATGTTACTGTAGTTCGAAGAGAAAGGGCTTTGTGTGAAATAGATTTTTGTTAAAAGCTGTATTGACCTCAGACCAAGGGCTGGATTATAAAACATCACGTGCAATTTATAGATAAACATGTTTCAGAATAATTCATAATTATCTTGTACGGCCACAGCCAGATTTTGGCAGGGGACATGATGTACTGCAGATGATAAAAAAAAAAAAAAGAAAATCTGATATATGGGGGAAAAAATGCAATCCGTTCTGTCCATGATATATTCAATAGTTATTGAATGAGAAATTGCTGCCCTTTAAAGATGAGCTGAAAGATTAGCTGATCATCAGAAGTTATTTGATAAATAATGTATGTAATTTTTGAAGACACATAAATAGCAATCATTTGTTTCTTCTTCTTCTTCTTCTTCCTCTTCTTTTGTTATGAAGATGAATATCTTTGGGTTTTTGACTGATAGTCACATCAGGGAAATTTCAGGATGACGTTTTGCGTTCTGGGAAATTATAACGGACATATGCTCATATTTCCCGACAGTTCTTAAACCAAACAATTGATTGTGTGATTGAGTGATGTGGGGCAGGAAGTACCAGGGGAGGATTTTGTTTAAATCATTTGTTATTTATTTGGTTTATAAAATATCAGTAAATTGTGAGAAATACGGTAGTATTCAGTTAAACATTATATAAAACAAATCCAAAACATTTATTGACTGGAACCAGCAAATATTCGACTTGATAATTGATAGCAGTTTATTTATAATTCAAGTAGTTTGTTTTATTTTTATTTATTTTCATTTATTTGTATTATTATTTTATATTTTTTTATTTATTTGTATATATTTTTATTTATTTTTATTTTTATTTATTGTAGTGTGTCTCTTGAAAGTTGCAAGTCAGGTTTTACTTCTGGGTTGAAATGATTTTATTATTGTGGTTCTCATATCTTTGATCCTGGTAAGATGGAAACCTGGAGCTGATGTTTCCTCTCCTAATGCCACACACATCCGGCTGAATCGATGCCTGGCCCTGTGCTTTGTGTGGCTGGGTGTCACTTACCTAGAGTGAGGAGGCAGACACACACACACACACCCACACACACACACCCACACACTCTCACACTCACACTCACATTCACGGCTTGTACACACACTTACAGATTGTCTGTAGCTCTCCAGATGTGACCGTGTCAATCAATAGCAGCAGCAGCGGTGAAGTAGACATTTCTTCACCTTCTGTCCGTTTGATGAAGGAGAGGAGGAGGAAATGTCATCTGTCCCCATCACCATCTCTGTGTGTGTCTCTGTGGTGGTGTTTACCTTTTTGTTTGAAAGGGAGTGTGTTCTCCTTGCAGACCTTCCTGCTTCTGTCTCCCCTTTCTGAGATAACATGATGTGGTTTCTCATAGTCTCAATCCTCAAACAATTCTCTTATAAAATAGTCTGCCTTTTAAATGACTTTACCTTCTGGCATTTAATAGGAAAAATAGCAATTTTGCTCTCCAAATTAATGTATTTAAAATTAATTATTAAAATGAATTACATATAAGGGATTAAAAAAAGACATTAGGAAAAGGTTACCAAAAAAAGATAGTTTGATACTGATTTGCCTTGATGACCTTACTTTATTCAGTTTGAAAAAATAGAAGCTTTAGCAGTCACTCCTGTGAGGGTGCTTATATCAGGTGTCCTTTCACAGTGCTTAATCAGAAGTTGACTTTGGTAAAAGGTTGGGAATAAGTAGGACCCTCGGGTGTCAGCACATTAATGTATAAAAAATGTAATTCTGGAGCAGTCTCTGAGGAGTTTTTCCTCATAAAATCAGTGAAAACCTTAGTGCTGCTGGAGAGGAGAACCTGGATTCCCTCTAACTCTATCCCTTTTTTTTTATTTTTCCTTATTTAATGTGCTGCGTGATAAGAATTGCCTTTCATCTGATCAAGTGACATGCTGGCTCATGGGTCAGGTCAAAGGTCAGGGGCACGTGGGTCATTACATACAATGTTTCCCTTAGAGATAATGGACTTGTGAGTCCTATACTTCCATTCTCTAATTGTGTCTTGGTTTTTATCAAAGTGGAAAATAAAAGGTGATGTTTGTTTATCTTTAATGAAAAGAGGATAATAGTGGATTATATTGTCACCTTTTTTGTTGTAAAACAGATTGTGTGGGTGCCTAAGTAACGTGTGTGTGTAGCTGTCGCTTAGTATCTTGCTCTACAGTGTGCAGAGGGCTTTATTATTACTTTATCTCTCTCTCTAAATCGGAGCAGCTCGCCCTCATGACAACCAAATGATCAATGATCAAACTTTATCAATACACTCCTTAATTCCCAGTGGGGAGTGGTGCAGCTATCGATTGCTCGTGCCTGGTTTTAATTATTGTGAGTGTGCATGAATAGAGTGGGGTCAGCCTCACTTCCACCCACTTTGTGCGTGTGTGTGTGTGTGTGTGTGTGTGTGTGTGTGTGTGTGTGTGTGTTTCTGTGTGTCTGTGTGTCTGTGTGTCTGTGTCTGTGTGTGTCTGTCTGTTGGTGTGTCTGTCTGTGTGTGTGTGTATTTGACTGCGCACCAACAGATCTCAATGTTGCCTTGTTCACCAGGGTCAGTTTGACCTGAAGATAAATGACTTCCTGTGATGGGGTCATGGCCTCCTGACCTATTGAACGTGTCTCTTAATGTTTGATCTTGTGGGGGCGTTCCTCACTGACTGACAGGCCTCTCTGAATATTCATTCATTTACACTTTGCATATTTATCCACATGCAGCCTCTCTGCATATTTCAGCATTTGCTGATTTATTTCCACACAGGTGTTGTCAGCAGACCTGAGTCAAATCTGCAGATTTTAATCTGGTATTTGAATATCCCAGATGTCAGGTTATCAGATGAGCTATTTTCCAAAAATGAAAAACAAAAAAAGAAACTCAATTTGTTGTGTAGTTAAACATTGAGGAGTAACACACCCTGCAGCATCCTTGTTTCGTCCTCTCTGCTGTGATGTTGTTACATTGGTCAAGTTAAATATGAACAAAAATTGTTTCTTATTTTTTTTAAAGGGAGACACCAGTTTTTTGTTTGTTCAGATTAACATAAATCGGAAATATATAATTCATATCAGAGAACCCAGTGCAGCATTTCCATACACAGTTTTACACTTGTCCAACATCATCATTTTTTTTATGAATGTATTTTTTTACATTAGTATTGACTCCTGGAATTCACCTAAAGGAGAGATATATATATATAAAAAAGGAAACTTGGTTTATTTTAAATGTCTATAATTTGGCAGCAATTGACCTGATTTGCCACTCGGATGAAATCTCATGCTGGGGGGATACTTGTGTGCAGGATTTAAGTGAACAAAATTGCTAATGAGTGTGTTTGTGGAAGGGGAAAACACTGTTTTCCTAAATATGCTAATAGGGAAAAAAACTGTATGAGGTAACATTTACAAAAATAAATCCAACATTTACAGAGATTTGCTAGAAGCTGCTGATCAGTAGCTGAGACTCCATCCTTCAGTGTGCAAACCTGTTGTACTGAATTGTTTTTATGTGTGTTGCAACATTTCATTGATTGACTCGATAAAAATCAATCTTTATGTATCGTAATAATTGCCAGCTCAAATATACTCAATAATAGATTCTCGGATTTATTTGTGATATTTCCTCCCGGCATCGACCGTGCTGTGGATTTACTTGTCACTGTAATTGTTGTAGAAGTGGAGCAGCATGAGAGTGGCAGGTCTGTGAGGGGAGTGGGATGGAGAGAGCGAGAGAGAGAGAGAGAGAGAGAGAGAGGGAAACACCTCGCTCTGTGAGAGCTGTGCAGGAAGCTCTGTGTGGGTGTGAATGGGATTTTCTCCATGATGCCGTGGGAATATGAAGTGAAAATGAGAGTGCTGACACCATGTCTGCTCACAGGAGACAGCGACTGATACACGGACGAGGTTTATATCATCCGACGATGGCAAAAATTACCACACGCGTGAAGAGTGCACCGTTGTGGCTCAGGCATCCTTTGAAGGGGGTCGGGTCTTGTCATACAGGAGCGTGTAAACCACTCTTTGAAGCCCCTCTCTCTCTCTCTCTCTCTCTCACTCTCCCCCTCTCACTCTCACTGCTGCAGCCTGTTTTATCTGCATTTGCAGTGGATGCGTAACGCACACGTGCAAACATACGCATACGCATTTATTTTCACACATTATAGAGAAATAGAAATTGCAAGAGGGAGAAGGTTGATTCCCTCTGCACCATAATTGTCTCAATGGTTGACCTGATCTCACCTGTGACACAACACACACGTGTGTGTGTGTGTGTCTATAGATCATATCTGCTCCTCGGCAGCTCGTATCCCTTCTGCATCTGCAGCTCAGAACAGGTTATGAAGCAAACCCACTTCCTGTCTGCTCGTCGCTTGTTCTTGGTCCCCTCTTTGACTTCCCGTCAAGTTATTGCTTTTGTTTTGGTAGATTTTTATATCATCTGTTGGTGTAGATTTCGAAAAGCGCGTAGCCTCAGTCTACTACACTTTCCTCCTATAAAAAAAAAAAGGTTTCCACTTCCTACCTTCCTCTTCCTTTGAAGACAATGCCGTGCTTTGATGTAGCCTCAACTTTTGCAGCAACTTCATGCCAGCTTTAATATCCGTGGTGAGAAGTGGCAATTGAAGGCGCTCACTCTGAAATGCTCCATGAGAATTTTGCAACAAGAATGAGTTTTTGTTTTGTTTGTTTACCATTTGAAAGACATTACTGGTCCCCTTTTGAAATCATTTTAGAAAAGACACCGCTGAGGAGTTAGTGAGCAATTTTTCTCTTGTATGATGCAGAAAGGCATTTTGAAATTGCTTGAGGAAATGTTTTAGAAGTAGAATAGCAGAACTTTTTTTTATTTTTTTTATCGTTGTCGTATCAAGCATGAATCTTAAGCTCCAGTGACAACCCAAATCAATAATCTATAACCAATAATTTAGGTTAGGAGACATTTGACTTACCAACACGCTCCATTCTTTTTATTATTTTGAATCCATGCAGAGTTGAAGCTTAGTAGGCTTTGATTAATTGATTTTGTTCCTAAATGATATCATGATAAGATAAAAGTCGTCCTGAGGGAGCGGTGCTGCAGTAAAGTGAAGGGAAAGGTGGGAGGGAGCTGTCGGGCCGTAAATGAAGACGGGTTCAAACAGAGGGCAGCGCTGCCTTTCATGACATTTGACCCCTTCACATTTAATGCATTAATAAAAAATCAAAAAAAGAGAAGGTTTGTACCTAAGCAAGATGGAAGGAGCATCAGAGACAGAGGGGGGGGGGGGTTGAAAATACATGTAGAGATTTTAGAAAATAACACTTGGTTGTTGTTGCCTCATGCTCAGAAAGAGGTAAAGTAAAAAAAAAAAAAAACATGAGAAAATACACCATTAAACATTTATGTCAATGTGAGGCTTGGTAGCAGGACACACACACACACATTTCTTACCATTGCTGCAGCTCCTGAGGTTAATTAGGCAGGACGTCGTCTGCATATTTGACGAATCCACTGAGAGTCTGCATTCTTGCTGCAGCACCTCTCCTCCATTATCTGATCTCATGTTGCATTCTAATTCTATTTAAACTCTTGCCGCCCGACTTCAGGCTCCCACTGAGAGCTCCGGAAACAATGGAGCAGCGATGCGGCACCAAGCTGAGTTTCATAATCTATAGGTGAAACATCGTAGGGCAGGACAGGACAGCTGCGATTAGTAGTCGAGGTCTCTAAAATGTATAAGCTGCAGTGGACACATTTCATTTACTTGTCATGGTGAATAAAAAAAACAAACAAACACAACATTCTTTATTATTGTTATGGGTGTCAGCTACACAATTCTGAAACCTTGTGTAAATGTAATATTACCTAAGTATTCATTTTGTAGATATTCAAGTTTTATATTTTTTATTCTAGAAGTGAAAGTGAATCGTGTTTCAGTTATTTCCAAATAAATGCTCCTGAAAGCAACAGTTCACCAAATGAATGTTTAAAGGCACCTACTCTTTACGCACACTGCAGGTGTCAGTACAAACACATGCATAACCGCGGACGCATGGCAAGGTGTTGTGAACACAACACCTTGTTCAGCCATCACAGTGAGGCTCACACACCCGGAGAACAGCGTTTACACAGGCCCATACAAAGTGGCCACATTTATTTGCTATTGCAGTTTTTTTTTTTTTATGGAGGTGGTGTGACTGCTGTGGCTGTGCATTAATTTGGTGCGTTTGTGGATGTGTCGGGAAGGCGGATTGTGTTTGTGGTTGTGCGCAGGGCTGCTAACATGAAAGACTCTTTGTACGGCATGTTTAATGAATTGGTGTACAGATGTTTGAAGGCATGTGGGTGTGTGTGTGTTTGTTTGTGTGTTCAGTAAACAGCCATCACACATAGAAAACAGCTTATTGTCAGTCTGTGGAAGAAGTGTGTCGTTTGTTTTAGATGAATGAAGTTCAGAGGTGGAAATTGAACATTTAATAAAAATGCAAGGTTGAAATTAAGCAAAAGAACATTGTTTCGCTCTTCCTTTTCGTTGTCTTTGTTTCCATGGCCTCTCCATCTTCTCTTCTGTCATGTTGCTCTTTTTAACAACCCATCCGACTGGGTGGTTAGGTCAGTGCTGAAAGGGGTCAGTAGCCCAGTGCGATCGATATGGATACACACACACACACACACACACACACACATACAAAACACACACACACAGATGCACACACTTGCAGCGTGTTGGGATTACATGATCCAGGAGAAAGAAGCTTGTGTCATCTCTCTCTCTCTCTCTCTCTCTCTCTCTCTCGCTGCGCAATCCTGACCTCTGACCTCTTTGTGTGACATACTTTGTGTGTGTGTTTTTTAAAAACATTTTATCCTCTGTTTTTGTTATTGAAGTTTAAATTTGTGATGTGTTTTGCTAAAATGCAGATTCTTGGACATTTCTGTGCCTGATCGTTTTTTAATAGTTATCATTCATCAAGAATGATTTATGTTTGTGTGTGTGTGTGTGTGTGTAATTTAGTATGTAAGTTCGTTTTAATGTGTCTGGTATTTCCTCAGGCTGTGTGTATCTGTCCTCATGAGGATCTGTTCTGTGTGGCTTTATTTGCATGCTCAGCCTTTAATGAGCACAAGGGTTGACCTCACTCACTTTATTTATTCACCAGTGTGAAGAAATAGGACTTAAACTCCACAGGCGGTGGCCGCAAATGAGAAATGATAAATGATAAACAAATAGCAAGACTTCCTAATGAAGAACAATTTAAATAAACTTAAGGTAAACTGTTATTAAGCCTCAGGCTCTGCAGTACATATATGTGAAAGTAGATGATGCGTGTGATTTAATTCTGATGTGTGTGTGTGTGTGTGTTTGCAGCATGTGGAAGGGCCTGAACGTCAACTGCACAGACAGCTCAGGATACACACCTCTGCATCACGCCTCCCTCAACGGACACAGGTAAGACTGCACACCTCTCCTCATCACTACATATTCCTATTAATTATACTGTGTCATACAGCACATTAAATAAAATATTATTCATGTGCATGTGCAGGTTTCTGCTGAACGGTGACAGTCATTTTAGTATTGATATGTAGATATGCATTTTAATTAGGAAATTAATTTAGATATTTATAGAAAACTTTTTTATCTTCTGAAACTCTGTTAATGTGTTATTTTGCGGTTTATTTAAAAGTAACCTGGCCCTGTAGCCTGTGAGCTAACTCAGCCTGGAACAGTCAGGGACACCTGGTAGCCAGTGTTGCCATGGTGACCCACCTGCTGGACAACCGGACCTGAGAGAGACAACAGAGGGAAAACAGGCTTAATGAAAAATTATGTTAAAATAACAACAGCCTGTTAAATTGCTCCAGCTGACACATAAGAAGATTAAAACAGCTACATTAAAATGCTACATTTTAAACTGGGTTGAGTATGTGCATCTGGTATGTGTGTGTGTAATGTTGGTGCTGTGTGCGTCTGTGTAAATGAGCTTCAGACCTGACCAGAGTGGAAGTTTGGTGGAACTTAAGGATTAGTGCTTTGTTTTGGTTGCAATTATGTGGATTTCCTCCTTCAGCTCGAATGGAGAGGGGAGACGAAATTAGCCAGAGAGGAAAAAATCCCTCAGAGTGAGAAATTAGGCCTCTCGGAGAAAAAAAAAAGAGCATTGATTTAATGTTGTGGTGGGAAAGTAAAAAGAGAACTGGCAATTAAGATACAGACAACTTGGCAACAGACAGGGCTCCATCAGAGATGTGTTATTCAGGCTGAGTTTGAGTGTACCGCATTAAAATCGTTTTGGTGGTGCCACATGAATCCTCTCACCGAGATGTTGAATATATTCACTTGTTTGACCCTGGCATCCTCCGCGTGTGCTTTCTGCAATTTAACCACTACTTGAGCCCGATTTATTTGATGTAAAAAAATAAAATAAAAAATAAATTAAGAGAAATTAACAAAGCAGTTCATTAGGCAATCCTCGGGGCTTCTTTCACCCTCGCGCCTGCTCCTGGGAGACTTTCTGCCCTTCTCTCTCCCTTCCGTTTTCTCCTGCTGACATTTCAGATGCAAATGAAGCACTTCACCTTTCCTCCTCCGACATAGGTGACGCTCCGGCTGGAGGCTCTCTCATACCAAACAGCATCGCTGACATTACTGTTGAGCAGCTGCTGAGTGAACTCGCACATGCTGCATCTCTGCAATGTATCACTTTATCTATGTGTGTCATTTCAATTACTTTATCAGAGGGGAAAGTACATGCCCGCATTCCTGCCTGTCTTTAAATAATGTGGAATTAAATCCCATAATGCCCAAAGCCATTTATTGAAGTTCTATGAAGGGATGCCAACTTGTTGCTGGTCATGTCACCAGCTTCCAATGACTACGTGTGAGAACAGGAGAGAGCACCTGCACAGGAATGTACTTATGCATTGTAAAAATAAAAAGTAATTGTAAAATATATTAAAGTTGTGTGGCACTTTAAGTTCTAGAGTGAAATGGTATTATTTGGGTTTGAAATCAGGGTTAAATGCTGTTATCAGTGTCAATGTATGTTCTACAGTTTTATTCTATAACATAGATTTCCTCCCTCTTTCTACTCCACCCTCTCCTCCCTATTGATCTGTACACATCTGTCTCTCTCGTTCCATTTCAGAGATGTGGTCCTGAAGCTGCTCCAGTTTGAGGCCTCGACGAGTGTGGCCGACAGCAAAGGTTGCTTCCCGCTGCACTTGGCAGCCTGGAGGGGAGACGTGGACATCGTCCGTATCCTCATCCATCACGGACCCACGCACTGCCGGGTCAACCAACAGGTAAACACCATAGTCCCTTCATCACCCCCTTGAAAAAAAAACATTATTTTCAACACTGCCTTAAATTCCTGGTTTTTCCTATTTACTTTAATAATAATTAATAAATCAACGTTCTGCTGTTCTGCTTCTAATTTTAGCATGAGTGGTTCTTATAGTGGTTAAAGTGACAAATCAAAGTCAACACTTGTGTGTCACATCAGCTGCCTCACATCAATATCAGTAACGTGTAGTTTGTGAGAGGGGAACCTCTTTCATGTAACAACACTGTGAAACTACAAAGCAACTGAGCTCTATCAACTGCAATAGAGCGAGACGTCGTCTTCTTCGAGCGTTGCATCATGTCACAGCGAGACCGGCGTTCTCCCAACTCAATTTTTATTCATTTCATATCACTGATTCAGACTTTATATGCTTTATAATTTCTTTATAATTTTCTTTTCAGTATTTTGGATGAAAGAGTAAAAAATAAGGTGTGTCGGCTTCACAACTGTATTATTTAAATATGTCGGATAACACAAAAATACAATTTTAAATCAGCATTTGAGTAAAAAATATGAATTTTGGGATGAAAACTAATATCGGAAGGGAAGTCATCTTATTTTTTCGGTGTCCAAAAGAGCCGAGTTTTTTTTTTTTTTTTTTTACAGTTTCCACTGATCTCTGTCTGACAGCATTCATCCTGCCACGGCTGTCAGTCCTCATCAGCTGAAATGACCTTCCACCCCTCCCTCACTCTCTTCCTGCCCATCTCTGCTTGCAGCATATTGATGATGTCACAGGCTCGCTGGTGCATCATTTTGTAAGACAAGCAGGAGTTATTTAATTAGGAGTGTTGACGAAAATTTGAATGACTAAGATGTTCTTTTCCTTCTCCTGATGATGATGATTATGATGATGAGATGGGCCCCTCAGGATATGGCAACATTATTTACTCTTTATTGACGCATTTTCCCCCTGTCACCATTAGGCAAATCGTTCCCCTCAGAGAGTGGGTAGGGCCTAATTATTTTTTGGGATTAATGGCATCCCTCTACCCTGAAATGAAGAGGTTTGTCAGCAAATAAACATTGGCCATCCCTGTAAATGATTTGTAGAGCTGACCGAGTGGAAGCTGCTGATTGAGGCGCTGCTGTACGTACGAGTCGATGCTGACTCTTAAGTGCTTTTGCCTCTTTTTTTCAGTGAAGCGTGGATGAAAATCTCCCTTCGCACACTTTTAGACTTGGACCACAGTTTGCGGGAAATTGTACAGCGCAGCTTGCTCCGAATTTGCTTACATTACATTCCCCAGAAGGATTTCAGTAATCCCTGAAGAAGTGATGTTTGTGTGTAGGAGACACGACTTGTTTAGCTACAGTCAAAGGGACTCAGAGAGTGTGATGCTGCTGTGTCAGTATTTGGTACGGTGTGGCTCCATCACTCCAAATAGATGTTCTTGATTTTTAATTGTGTGCAAGCTTATACAAAATACTTGTTGTTATAATTCTAAGCGAGCAAGAGACTTTTATGATTTTATATGTAAAGCATATTTTTTGGAAGCAGGCCTCGTTTTTGACAATAAAAAAAAAACAAAACATTAAACTCCGCAAAGAATTGATTTAGCACCAATTTCAAACGACGGTACCCTGTGCATCTTTATGTAGCTCTACGCTGCTTATTAGTCGTTGTCGTTATGTGCCCGTCGGTGTGATGGCTCAGTTGTTGGCTCAGGGTTGCAGGCATAAATATGAGAGGAAGATTTATGGAGTGTCTCTGTGTTCCTGATGCCTCGGCTCCATATTCTCCCACCGTCTTGTCTACAGCAGAGAGCCGGGCCGGCATACATTAGTCAGTGTGATATACGGAGTCTGACACACGCTCACAGCCATCACTGAGACCTACAGCAGCAGGCCACAGGCTGAGCAATACCCCATTCCGCATTGGTTTCCTCCACCCACGCACACCATTATATATGTCAGAGGTTGAGTGTGTGTGTGTCTATATCTGCAAGTGTGTGTGTGTGTGCACATTTTTATGGGTTGACTCCAATGAAGCGCACTCTTTGTCTTTAATATCTGCTTTTAAATTAGAGGGGGAAACACATTTGTCCTCACCTTTGTGCAGGAGGTGACAAATAATGACACGTGGGATGAATGGATGCAGGAAGGAGCACGTGCGTGCGCGTGTGTAAACGATGCCATGAGCCTGAAGGAAAATGGAGGAGATTGATAGAAAAAGATGTGTGTAGGAGGGGCAGGTTCACGCTGCAGCTATTAGAGGATTATTTCAGGTTAGTGGATGTTATTAGTTGGAGGTAAACCAGTTCCAGCCCACGTCTTACTGCCTAATTGGTCCCGTAGTTCTCATTCACACTGTGCGTGTGCGTGTTTATGTGTGTGTTTGTATGTTTGAGGGACAGTGATTGATAGTGAAATATTGCTCGTTTACTCGGGGCTAGCACTGGGCCAGATCCGTGTTTTGAGCACTGAGGCGTTGTTTGTTTTCATCTCTCTTTCTCACACACTCATGACTGACTCATAAACTGATGCCTCACTTGAGACCTGCACTTAAAGATAACAGATTATTATTTTTTTCATTGCCTATAAAGATGTATCTAAAATAAACCATATGTTGCAAAGAATAAAATCGTTTTTGCAAGTTTGAGGAAATATGAGTTGTGTAAATAAAGGTTTAGAAGAAGCTGACAAAACCACCAGCCTGGTTTCCTCAAATATTCTATTTGGTTTGTGTGAATGCTTTGTTGTGTCTTTCAAACTGTTCCCACTGACATAAAGCAGATGTGTGTATTTGTGTGTGGGTAACCAGTACACAACAGTCAATGTCATGTGCGTGTGTGTATGTTGATGATTGACTAGGTCATGTATTCCCCCCTGTGTCGCAGATATGTCCCAGGAATGTTTTCTTTCCCACCAACTGAAGTACAGTGGCTGGAATCATTCCTTTCTCTCCCTCCCCTTCCATCTCACTCACTTTTTAATTCCCCTCTGTTCTCCCAGAGGAGACGAAACGAGATTGAATCTGAAAATGAAGGCCAGATAAGATAAACTGGGAGGCCAGAGCACAATTGCATCGCAGTATCTGCTTCCACTGTATCATATTGCACTTTTTGCACAGATGCAGTGGCACAGATTTGTTAAATAAGTCCGACAGGCCTCGGTCCAGGTGCAGCTTTAAACTGTGAGAACTGAGCCAAAGGTCAAAGGTCACGGAGGTCGCCCGCCACCTGCACGCTTCCACACATGTCTCTTTGGTGTTTCTGCTCGTGGTAGTTTCGTGTATACATGTTGTTACTACTACTCAAAAAAAGTGAAACCATATGTTTCCTGGCCATCAACATGTGAACACTGAATAGTCTGAGAACCCATGCTACCACTGGAAACTACTCTGGGAAAGTCCTTGATCAAACATCACCTACCGCCAGGCCTGCTGCTGCCAAAACACACACACACACAGCCACACTGAACCATGGGATGTTTTCTTATGAGTAATCTGTTAAAAAAAAATAGTTATGTCATATGTTTTCCACAATCTGACACTCTTTGGGCTTCCTAATTAAAGTTCAGTTATGAAGGGTTATGGGTAATTTCTCCATGAGTCAGAGAAAGCAGATTGGGTTGTTCAATTAAGAGAAATGATATCGTGTTTATTTATTTTCCTTGCAAAAAGATGATTTCTCTTTAAATGTCCAACCCTACATGGAGCTCAGATGAAATTTCCCATCATGCAGTGGCACCTCTGAAAATATTTTATGTCTTGCACAGGGGCAATGCAGCGGTCGAAATCCTTTCAAAGATGAGAGCCAGGTCATTGAGATCATCAGATCTCACAGAACTAAAATCAGTTCAACTAGAAGCATATTGTTACTAATATTATAACATTCCATCCTTTGTGTATGCTTTGAAAACTGGTCAAGGATAAATGATTATTATTTGATATTTATCAGAAAGATCGATTCAGTGGGTGCAGTCAGAATAACTATTAAAGTTAAGAGCTAGGCTATAGAAAAATGTGAAATGATTTTTGTAATATTAGAGATAAAAATGTATTTGTTGATGAGTTTGCATTTTTTTTAATCCACTCATTTCTAGATTTAATAAATGGAAAAAATAAAAAAAATCGGTTTCACCTTTTAAAATTTGAGAAATTCCTGCCCTCCCCCGTGTTTGCCCCGTCTCTCTACTTTCATCTCCTCTGTCTCTTATCTTCTCAGCTCTCTCATGCTGTTTCTCCTTCTTGGCTTCGGGTGCTTCATTCACTTTCCGTGTTCCCACTCTTATTAACTGCTCTTTGCCTATAATCCTTTACTTCCTCGTGGCTTTTTATCTCCCCCTACTTCTTAACCACCACATGAAGAAACCTGTGCAGTTATTATTCTCATCTCTCTAGTCCTTCCACCAATTTCTACGGCTTATTATTGGACACGGTGGAAAGAAAATAGACGAGCACAGTTCTAGAAGTGAAACGTTTTACTTGCTATATCTCATCCTGTATAGGGGGATATATGAAAGTGGAAATGTAGATTCACATAATGTCAGACAAAAAAATAGAAAAAAGGGTTTCCAGTGTGTGCGTGTGTGCGTGCGTGTGTCCTTTTTACATACTCTATTTATTTACCCAGCTCTCCCCAGGCAGCGTGTTGAGCTGCTGGGATTATGAGATCCTGTAACTTAGACGGAGCTCATCCTGCATATCAGTCCATCAGCATTAACATGGTGTGTGTTCAGAGGAAAACTCTCAGCGCTTCATTTCATCCCGGGCCTGTCTGATAAGGCCGGCTTATTTGCATGGATGTCGCTGTTTTTTTGGTCCTATGCTGATGAAGTCAGCCAGCACTGATAGTGTTTACCATGGGAAATGTGTGTGTGTGTGTGGGAGTGTGTGCAGGTAAATGTACTGTAATACTACAAGCTTTTGTAGATGCTGTGTGTGTCCTTCAGGTAAGAGGATGTTGCACTTACAACAAAGCTGTGTGGTAGAAGTGATAATGATTTTTTCCGTCCACGATAATAAAATGAATTATTATAGATACAATTCTTTTTCCCTATTTACTGCATATTTGTGACCACTAACTGTTCATCAGTGCCATATGTGCCTGAATGCATCGACATCCATTTGTACGACCATGTCAATAATGTGCTGCCACGTGGGTTGATGCTCAGAGCCCAATCAGCAACAATACGACGAGTGCAAACTGAAATTGCAAAACTGTCAGAGAGAGAATAATGGAAACGTATGTCCTGCTCCAAGGACACAACGGGAGGACTTTACTCGCCTTTTCCTGCCCCGCCTCCCACATCATGTCATGACTTCCTGTGTCTGCTCTCATCCCTGTCACTCAGCTCTCCGGAGGGGAATTGTCTTTTTTTCCTATCCTAAGTAGAAAGTGGGTGAATTACAACACAACAAGGCTTTATTGTTCATTTGGATGGAATAGATCAGCAATGGCATTAATCTTTGTATCATTGGTCCTAATATCTGGGGATTTTTGTGTGTGTGTATTTGTGTATGTGTATGAGATTAGTTTGGATCTTGTAGGATTAGTGGTATAAGGATTAGTTGTGTAATATAATAATAATATAATATATATTTCATGTGCTGTTACATTTAGCCTTAGATCATATGTGGCCTATTCGCCAGACTCTGCTTTGCTATTCTGCCAATTACAACAATTTCTAGTGATGTAGGGCTAGGCAGATGTGTATATACTGTATATATTGTGTGTTGATGACAGTATATACATGAGATCAAGTGAGATACAACTTCAGGGATCCCTCTGGAAATTGAGTCACGATAGTGTAAAAATAATAATATAGTAGAATATCCACACGGGAACAGAGCCAATGGAGTTTATCCCACCTAATGCAACCAACAATTATACCAGTAAAGGGCGCTGAATGTGGAATGTAGTGTGCACGAGTGTGTGACAATTGTGCTCACAGTACAGTGGTCCCGCAATCAGAGCTGCTCTCAAAGGTTCCACTTCGCTATGAATGGAGGGGTGTGCGGACGAATCTGATTGGTTGAGTGGGCAGCGCTCACAAGCATGTTGTGTGATTTGCAGATGGATCACGTGTGCATGGGCATGTGTCTTCCCTATAGGGGCTCCTTCGGTTTTTCACACAGCCTATCTATTCATCTCTCTTTGCTCGGAGGGGAAAATGAAAGTAGGGGGCCGAGCGGGACGGAGGGAGGCCGGTGGCTCTGGGGAGAAGGAGAGTAAAAAGAGGGAGTGAGATGAGATGAGATCCGAGCTGTGTGGTCAGGGTGTAGTGGAACACTATCACTGAGAGTCTTGAGAGGTGCATATAAGGCTGTGGGTGGATGTGTGAGAGATGGAGGGAGAACATATATCGGGGCATTTCACAAATGAGTCACTTTAACACTTGTTTGTGTGTACTTAAAGAGCCACTAATACCACAACACATTGTTTTGTTAAAGTCATTCGAATGTTTTTTTTATTTTCACTCTGGGACTTGGGGCTTATTTTGTTTAAGCTTAACCAAACACCAGTGAATGACCCTCGTGTGCCACCTATACCACTTTAAGTCTCTAATGAAGATGTAGTGTTGTTTGTGGAGAATGGGCAACAATGATTTAGCCCTCGGACAATTATGAACGACAACACAGACACACATACATCCCCCTTTTAGCTTCTCTTCCCTTCACCCCCTCCTCCCCTCCCCTGGCCCATTCTTCATCATCCCCATAATTCCTACATCCACTCCTACTCCTCCCATAATCTTTCCTTTCTCTTTCTTCCACCGTACCCGCTCATCGTTTTTTTTTTCCCCTTTCATCTTCCCACAGAACCACGAGAGGGAAACTGCGCTTCACTGTGCTGCCCAGTATGGGCACTCCGAAGTGGTTTCGGTGCTGCTGCAGGAGCTGACGGACCCCACCATGAGGAACAGCCGACAGGAGACGCCCCTGGACCTGGCAGCGCTGTACGGACGGCTGCAGGTCAGTGTTTTTACAATCCCATTCTAATGCTGCTAATGTTGCTGTAACACGTATGAGGTTGTATGCAGTTGCCAGTCTGAGGGAGAACTTTTTTTTTCAGCGATATAAAGGTCAGTTAAAGGTCAGATTTTCAAGTTCAACCTGGACCGAAGCCACAGAAGTTGGCGTTAGGGGTGCAGTGAGTATAATAAAAGTCAAAAACATAGTCATTCAATTATACCTTTTTATATACCATAATATAAATGCATTTAATACAGTGGGGCCCATAAGTATGGATTGATGCTCACGATCTCAGCAAAAACAAAAGAGCGATAAAGGAATATATGACCCTGCTACACATGACCCTTTGATTTGACCCGGAGGGGAAAAACTCAAATTTCCATACAGAGAATCCAAAGGACATTCCTGAAACGATTCAAGCCTTTGAAATGAGGGAGGACGCCACGGTCATTACAAGGGCAGTGCAACCCTAACAAGGTTTCATTTGCATTTTTTCAGTTAGGCTGACACAAAAGGGAACGATGAGACTTGGTTCCGGGTGTTGTTGCAGCAGCTACTGCGATTGGTCAACCGCAGAGGTTGTGAATCAACAGTTGAATGTGTGAATGAGTGAATAACGCAGATTATCTTATGTATGTGGCACCTGTCATGGGTGGAGGTGTATTAGGTGTGAGAGTGTGAGGTGCATGCATTATGTATCATGGCAGGTGAAGAGAAAAAAAAATCTGCATTTTACAGTGCACGGCAATCTTTTGTTATTTTAAATATGGCAAAACAAATTAAGAGAAATAAATCTTTAAAAAATAACAGACAGTGCTATAAAGGCAGGTGAGTACACTGTGAAATTACCTTTTTTTTGTCAAACATGTTGTGCGCCCCCACGCTGAGATCAGTTGACTGCTGATGTTCAAATGCAATCACACCCTCTCTCTCTCTCTCTCTCTCTCTCTCTCTCTCTCTCTCTCTCTCTCTCTCTCTCCCTCTCCCTCTCCCTCTCCCTCTCCCTCTCCCTCTCCCTCTCTGCTGAGGTTGTGAGTAATTGCACTCGAGCAATACAGGTTTGTCTGAGTGTGAATGAATAATTTATAAAGGCAGCACGTATTCCTCCCTCTGCATGATAATGAAGGGGAAATCCCTATGGTGGAAGCTACCGCTGTGAGGAGATGTAACTAACACAGGGCAAAAGTTTAGCATGTGCACACATGACACATTATCGGAGCACGCTTTCCAGAGGAACGCCTGTTGATGAGCCGAGCTATTAAAAGGACCATCCAGGGTTTAAAAAAGAAATAAAAAATAGTAGCCTCTCTACTGGAACTTAAACGACCTCCTACTATAATCAAGTTGATTGACAGCTCCATTAAATAGAATGACTTTCATTTCAAAGGAAGTCATTAAACAAATTTACCGTGTATTTTGATTTATAATTGATTGAGGGGAGAAGTCAAACGCTCATTTGATCTTTCGCTGTGTTCCAGATGTTGCCAGATCTGTCAATTGAACTATTATTTATCTCCTCCAATGAAGTTTAGGTACATCCGATTTAATTAATATTAATAATAAAATAATGAGTAAGTAAATCTTTTTTTTTTACTAGAAAAATGTCCTCTAAGTTTTGGGTTTTGTCATTAACACGTTGTTGTGTGTCTGTTCGCAGGTGGTGCGCATGCTGGTGAGCGCTCACCCCAACCTCATGACCAGCCACACTCGCCGACACACTCCACTCCACCTGGCTGCGCGTAACGGGCACCACAGCACGGTACTGACCCTGCTGGAGGCCGGCATGGACGTCAACTGTGTGGTAAGAATAGATTCAATTTAACATTCTTGCTGATGGAGTTCTCCATCTACACCCTGAACACTGAACAGGTTTCTGACACAAAGGATGGATAAACTCATGATACAATAATAATAATAATAATAATAATAATTATTATTATTATTATTAATAATATAATAATAATAATAATAATAATAATAATAATAATAATAATAATAATAATAATAATAATAATAATAATAATAATAATAAATAATAATTTATGATAATAAAAAAAACGTTTCTAAAGATGAGCTATTTCCCTTTTGATTTAATTGGGTTTGAAATGACTCAGTTATTTATGTCAAAAAAAACAAACGAGTTGGTAAAGCAATGATCAGGATATACAGAATCGGATTCAGAACCAATCTTTCAACTTCTCTGGATGTGTTGCCTCCTCTCACCTGTGCTCCGTGTGAATACTTTTAAAGGCTGCTGCCTTGCGTTTTGTCCAACCAGAGGCATAAATGCTTGGCAGATTCCCTTTTGAGTTTGTGCGCACGTGTGTGTGTCAGAGCATATGCGGTGTATGCCTCCCATGGTGTGGTGGTGGTGGAGATGGATGAATAATTGATTGGGAGAAAAGAGTAAGAGTGCAGGAAGAGGAGAGGAAATATAGGACAGGGTGTTCCAGAGAGGTCCTGAGAGTTCACTGTGTCTGTTTTACCTCTTATCATCAGTCTATAAAAATAGAAAAGCAGAGTCACCTACAGTATACTCTGATTTTTTTTTTAATTGACGCTTTGTCTTTTTGGCTGCAGTCTGTACCAGTCACACAAACGAAGCCACACTGTTTTTTATTCTCTCGAGATTATTTTCTTTGACTTAATGAAATATTTAACTCCCCCACTCATCTGCAGTGCGTAGAAAAACAACCCGTAGCTCTGCTAATCAGTCTCCTAAGACCAATTCATTAGAGTATGTGATCAGGACCCCCCCCCCCCCCACTGTCGCTGATGCATAAATAAAACAACTGATGTCGTACTGATGTAGTCACTATTCTACTGGGACAGATCTGCAACATTTTAAACATTTACTCATCACTGGCATCCCTCAAGCAATTTTGCATCATATTAGTTTTCTAATGTGAGTCAGATTTACTTAAAATGTAGAAGCCAGCTGCTCATTTTTAGTAAACAAACTTTGTGGGTCGCTTGTGTGTTGTAAATAACCACAATAAGTCACTGGATCTGTAAATCTTACAATTACCGGAATCCACTGCCGTCTGGAGTACTAAAAGACACGCAGAGAGGAGGTCCTATTTCACACTTTGATTCTTGGATCGAGTCGGTGCAGTTCAGTGATCAAGAAGGATTGAAAAAAAAAACTACAAAAACATAGCTTCAAGGGTTTTGGAGCTCAGTATGACACCAGGCCTCAGGAAGCTGCTGAGTCGGGGAAAAAAAACAAAACCGTTCAGATGCTGAGAAGTCACAGAGGCAGTTAGCAATCAATAACTAGGTTTTTCCTTTAAAAAGAAAAAAAAACACCACCGCTTCACTGGAAGTTTTGCTACCCTACACTTTGAGATAAATGTGATACATCTAGAGACTATACATTCACTCTTGACTGTTGCCAAAATATAAACAGAATCTCTCTGTGCATTTATTATAATAACATATGGCATAGCAGATGCGACATTTGTTATTTCCCTGTCCAAGCTCTTCACTTTATATACAGTACACGAAGCCTAAGTCTATGCAGTAGAAAACACATCTGCTGAGGAGAGAGTCCTCCATCACTGTATTCAGTGTGTTCAAATCTGTCACACAATATATATTCCAACTTGAGTTTGTGGCATGTGTGCGGATCATGTCTTTGGAAAGACACAAACGACTTGACCTGTTGGAAGAGACGCATGAGTCAGCCGCATTCTGCCCATACTGGCTGCCTTCTGTTTTTGTTGGTGTGGGTGTGTGTGTGTGTGTGTTCACGTGTGTGTGTTCGCGTGTGTGTGCATGCATGCGCTGATCTGAAGAGGAGGGCTGAGTTTCTCTGCAGGGATTTGGCCTCAGGCCTCCATGTGTCTAGTGAAAATGAACCAAACATGCCTTTGATTTGCCTCCTTTATACTTCGCTGCATATCTCTCTCTATCTCTCTCTCTCTTTCTCTCTCTCTCTCTATCTCTCTCTCCCTCTCCCTCTCTCCCTCTCTCTCCCTCCTCCATCCATTTTTCCCTGTTTCTCTTTGGCTGAAAATAACGTTTGGGCTTTTTTTAATAATTTTTTGATTCTCTCTGTTTCTACTTTAAGACAGTCACGATAAATATTAATGTACATTACAGGAGGATTTGGCAGAACGTGTTGCACCCCTGGCAAGTGGAGTTTCCCCTCTCTAATAAGAAAGAGGCTTAAAAAAGCTTTTTGCATATATGAAATCTGACAAAGTTTCACAACAGCTATTATGATAGAGAATAATGTCATATACTCAGCTATATAGCTCCATCCATGTACTCAATAGTCGGTTATAGAAATCATATGGCTCCTTTCTCTCCTTTTCTTTTCTT
The DNA here is from genome assembly GCA_016785305.1 of Colistium nudipinnis. Classification (NCBI taxonomy): domain Eukaryota; kingdom Metazoa; phylum Chordata; class Actinopteri; order Pleuronectiformes; family Rhombosoleidae; genus Colistium; species Colistium nudipinnis. The sequence continues at coordinate 83,465 of JAFBJU010026052.1, read as the reverse complement.
TCCCCTCTCTTTTGTCCATCTGTAGCGTTTTGTGCAAGGCTGCGGTGTCAGAGCTATACAGTCGGTAGACTGAGCGAATGCTTTGGGCGACACACAGATGGTCACCTTGTCACGAGTTGAAAGCACTGTGTGTGAGAGTATATGTGTGGCAGTGTGTGTGAGAGATAGAACAATGGTTCAGGTCAGTAATTGGAGGCAAGCCATATAGGTCTACTGTGACTGAATAATTTAAACACCTAGCACAGTCTCTCTCTTTTTTTCCTTTTCTGTCTGATTCCGTAAGTATGAGTGGAAATCCCCATGGAGGAACCTGCTGCTCGGTGGCCGAGCAGCCAGCACAAGTCAAAAGTTTAGTACAAACACACACACACACTGAGGTGCATTTTTAAAGACTTTTAATTCATTTAATTATCCGTCCCGCTCCATCTGTGCCAGCAGGTCTGACACAGAAAGTCATCTGCCTTTCAATTCCCGGAATTCCTGTAGTGAGAATGGCCTTCCTGGTGACATCAATGCATAATCGCCATGGGAAACTGGACGGGAAGTGGTCTATAGATGACCACAAGGGGAGGGGTTAGGGGGGCAAGTGGCATGTGTGTGGAAAAAGGGGGAGGATCACTTCCTGCTCTCCCACCAGGTCCCACTTCCTTGTGGGCTTAACATCCACAGTTTGATGCCCTCAGTTGTTCCACTAATGTGACCACTCACTTCTCTTTAACAAGGGATTTACATCTAGAAAACACAATTAAAAAATCCTCTCTGGCTTACCAGACCATTGACCTCTGACCTTTGAAGGGCATTGCTGCATCTGGGCACATTGCCCGGTCTCTCCATCCGTCCCCTCTCTGTGGTGATGACACTTCTGTTGTGGAGGAAACAGAGCGGCTAAAGTAAGTTTAGTATTCCTCGCAGAGTGCGTGTATGTGCGTGTGTGTGCGTGCGTGCGTGCGTGTGTTGATTCGGTGCAGTGTCACGCTGAGATGGATTTACCAGCCAGTTATGCGTCAGCGGACCTGGCTGCCGTCCAGATAATTTGTCTTCATTAAGACTGGGAGTTTGGTTCAGTCTTAGTTTTCATCTGTGTTGTCAGGAAACCAACCGTGAAGGATGCAATGGATTCAGCATATTATGTATATTGCCGTGTGTGTGTGTGTGTGTTTTAATCATGGCTTCATTTACCTGTTAGTGTGGGGTCAAGTTCAAGTCTCTGGTGTCCCTGATGGGTGTTTTTGCTTTCAGGCAAAGTGTACTGGGCAATAAATTCAGTTTTTAATGGAGACACGGGAATACATTGTCCCCGCAACTGTGGAGAAAAATAACTGCATGCAACTCAAATGTTATAGTCATTGGGTAACATTTTAACATGTATTACTTTGGTTCCCCCCTTGCATTAATGTCGAGAGACAAGCAGGACAGCTACTGCTGCACGCGAAAAAAAAAAAGTAGTGTCACGTTAATACATGACGCTGCAGCTCCACCCATCTGGTGGCTTTAAATCTATTTTCGTTCTCTTTCCCCTCTCACGCCTGACAGTGATTAAACTGCTTTTTTTGGGGGGGCACTGTGTCTGAGTGTTGCTCTGTTAAAGTGGCCTTGTCGGTGTAATTGTTTCTCTCATCGCTACAGATCCAAGATGAGGCACTTAGCGGTGCCCTCCCCTTGGTAGTTTCCATGTGTTACATCATATCTGTAATATCCCTCAGCACTGGAAGCTGATACGGGCAGGCGTATGGTATGGTGAGGGGGAGCTGGGACGGAGAGCATGAAAACCGCCTTATTGGGAAGTCAGCTGTAGGTGGTGGTAGAGGGAAAGACAAGAGAGTGAGGAAACACCGGACCCACATGTGATGCAAGGATGTGAAGAATGTGATAAAGAACTTATTATGGCAATTTTGCTTCCGCTACTCTCCACTGAAATGATTTCATGATAATAATTCTTTTTTTGCCATTAACCATACAGGGTCCAGCCTTTTGTTTCTGATTCCTTTTGTGCTCCTACCATGCTCCTGTTTTTGTGTGTCTATTTGTGTCTCCGTTTTTAATTGTTTAAGGGATGTAATATTAACACACTCTCTCTCTCTCTCTCAGACGGAGAATGGCAGTGCCCTCCATGAGGCAGCTCTCTTTGGGAAGATGGATGTAGTTCGCCTTTTGCTTGACTCAGGTGGGTTTTAAAAAATTATTTGGGCAACACAAAAACGAATATCATATTATCTCGGTGATGATGCACCATGTCACAAAGTAGAACTCTTTCTGTCACTCCATTGTCCCCAACCCACTTTCCTTCAGCCGTTCCCGTTTCCTGCATGACTTCCTTTGTGTTTTGCCTCGATTTTATTCACTTCCTGGATCAACCAGGGGCTGGCCTGCTTCACTGAAATGGAACCCACGACAACTCAAACTCAAAACTGTGCGTGTACGAGTACAGAACGGGAGATGGGGTTGGATGCGGGATGGTGGCCTGCCTTGCCTTGTCACTCATGAACTATGCAGGAAAACAGCTGAGGATGCAGAAATAAGCAGTCAGGAAGCCAAAAATAAATGCATGTCATGTGTTGGCTTTAGTGGAGAGAAGTTTTACTTTCTTATTTTATTTTTAAGTTTAAACTGCCTCACTGTGTTTTAGCTTGACCATTTGCAATTCTAAGATTCCAGAGATTTGATTGGCGGAGTGATATTTGATATTAGGTTCATGGTGATGTGCTTGATTTACAAGCGTTTATTACACTTCAACAGTTATGGGTTTACTTTTTGTCTGTTGAGTGGGCTTTAACCCGGAAAAGCCACTTATAGCAACAAAAACTCGGAAAAGTGTAATTATGTGTAAAAAGAGAAATACAATACAACATAGAAAAAAAGAAGCGAATGACAACTGGCACCTTACATCAGATTCAAATGTGCTTTCCCCTCAGTTTCTTTCCATTTTTCTTTTATTCATGTCCTAGGGTTCCCAACAGAGCGACTATAATGGAATAACATATATTTTTCATGTGGATTTGGCTCAATAACCACAGGCAGGGGTTAAATAAACCAGCAGTGAAGTCAGGACGTCTAGTGGGGAAAAAAAAATAAAAAATCATATAATTGTATAAAAATTCCGTTCCAAAATCTTTATTTCCCTGCATACGGTTGATCTTTGTTTTGAGTGTGTCTTTTGAGTGCAGTGCGATTGAGTTTGTTTGTGAGCCTTGTGTCTTTGTCTGTGTCTCCGCTTGGTGCATTCATGAGTGTGTCATTGTCTGAAAGTGCAATTGAGCATTGTCAAGCGTGGGAGTGAGTGTGTTATCCTTATTTAACCTGACGAATGTTGTAAATAAAGAGTCATCATAAATTAATAAAATCCCAAATTCATCCCCTGGTGACTGCAACTCATTCATCTTTTGCTGACTGCAGTTTCATCACTGAGTGGGTGTGTCAACAGATGTGCACTAAAAGTGTGTGTGTCTGTGTGTGTGTGTGTACTTCAGTGTGTCTGCTTGTGTAGGTCACTTTGGCTCTTAAGCAAGTTTGAGTAGGTTCATATTGTGCACCTTAACCCGGCTGGTTATGTGTAAACATTGACATGCTTAACTTTGTGTGTGTGTGTGTGTGTGTGTGTGTGCGTGTGTGTGTGTGTGTGTGTGTGTATGTGTGTGTGTGTGGTGTGTGTGTGTGTGTTGTTTACAGGTATCGACACCAATCTGACAGATAGTCAGGGGAGAGCAGCGCTGGAGATCCTGAGGGAACATCCTGCCCTGAAATCTCAGCAGATCACTGCTGTTATCCAAGGTAACACAACACACACACACAAACACACACACTCACACACAATTTTTGTCTTTCCATAGTTGTAATGACATCCTCCCCTTGATCCAAACCTTAGCTGTCACAAATAAATGAAAATCTAGTAAAAAGTAAAATATATAATAAAAAAAAAAAAAAAATCAGTTGTGGACGTGATCCGATTGAGAATTTTGTATTTTTTCCCACAAGGAAACAATGGAAGCGATTGTATGTGCTTGGTTGCTACAGAGTGCACAGTTATACAACTCAAGTTTTCTAATCGTGTTCCTACACAAACACACTACAATACATGGTTGTTCCAAATCATCTGGCATTGTCCTGCAGGCTGAGCTGGGTCTTTTCTGTGAAAATGAGTTCTCATTTCAAAACAATATGCAGTGAGTTATCAATATTAATCAAATATAGTTTTTGGTCTAATTTCTTCCCATTGTGGACAACCCTAACCGTTCTGTTTCAGCCAAAGCAAAATTAGTGTCATTTTAACATTTTCTTCATCTCTGTTTTTTTTTCACCTGCCTATTTTTCTTCTTCACCGTACTGCAGTGTGTGTTTTGTGTGTGACCAGTGATTGTTAGGTTGAGTTTGTTCTGCAGTCCCCCGAGGACCCAGAGATCCTCCAGATTGCAACTTCCAAGCTCCAGCTTTTTTCCCGACTTGATTATGAGGCTCAGCCTGAAAGTTATAATCTGTGGCTTGAAGGTCTTCTCTATCTGTCCTTGTGTAATCTCTGTGTGTGTCTGTGTGTGTGTGTCTGTGAAACCACATAGTTAAAGATGATTTAAAGAGAGCGGAATAAAGACAGACACGGCTGGTGGAAATGAGGCGACTAGGTCGGCCTAAATTTAACATGAAATTGGTCTCAAAGGTGGAGTAAGCAATTGGAGTGACTGGTGATACAGTATATGAAAGGCAAAACAAAAACAACACAATCTTCTGTGCTCCTTCAGAAGCTCCGCCAGCCCCAAATTCATGGCTGCACGTTTCAAAATTTTCCGCAATCCAACGTTAGCACAACTACGAATATCTATCACTGTGAAAAAAAGTAATAAGAAGCGCATCAGCGCAAAAGCTTTTGTAAATTCTCAATCCCCCCCCCCCAGTCGCATCCTCTGGATCAGAGAGCTGGACCAGGCCCTGCTCCAATCAGGATCCTTGGCTCATCGGGCAGGAAATGGGAAAGCAGCGATATGGGCAATGGCTCAGCAGCTGGATCCAATCTTGCACAGGGGGACCACACATCCACACTTGGCACACCCATCAAAAACACTACAAAGAGGGTGTTAAGACACATGGGATGGGTCGTAACCGTTAGAAATTGGCCACAGCTACAAAATAGAAGCCATAAATTGACGTGAAACCAGGGGAAAACACAGTGATGCAACAGGAAGAGCAATTTAGTGGTAACTGGCAATTGCAGTTTCACGTTTATTGCTGAAAAAGTTGCTCAGTATAAACAATTAAGTAAACCTTCGTCTCAATTGTTTAGATTTTATTTCTCAGACCCTGAGCAGTCCATCAAAAATAATTGTGCATTTTGTGAATATTCAAGTCAAGTCAACATTGTGCCGCAAGAGAAAGGACCACAAGATGGGCCCGATCAATGACGCCACTTTTATAAAGCCCCACTTGTGGCTTTTCCAACGTCAAAAAAAAAAGTGCTCGCAGATAGTGCGTAGACAAAGCATCCATCAAAATCTCATCTCGTCGAAGATTTGGACTTCAGCATGAATAGGGGGACTGAAAGTGTTTGTATGAGAGCGAGAGGAAGAGATGGAGAGTGGAGGGTGGGGGTAGGACACAGCTGTGGCTTAGTGAAAAGATCAGCTGCATGCCATTTCCTGTTGGAGAGGAGATGGGTAAAGGACACGCATACACACACACACACACACACAGGGCAGTCCTGTCATTTACTCAGTGTTACCAGCTGAGGGGGCTTTGTGTTTGCTCCTCATTATGAATAGATTCTCATTTAATTTACAGCGTGTGATTCTTCCAATGCGGTTCTTGCTTTTTACTGCCCAACAGCAGCAGCTTATAATGGTGCACGGGCTTAGCTGTAATACGTAGAAGACGGGGAGGCCGTACGACTTGTGTTGTTTATGGACTCTCTGCTGATGTAGTCCAGAGCAATAAAACTGTCAAGTGTCATTTAAATCCTTCCTCCCATATTCACTATAATTGTATGCGAATGTGTGTGCTGAAAAAGCTGGAAGCAAGGACTCATAGTAGTTTAAATACATACACAGTCGCGCACGCACACACTAACCTGACATTAACAGAGCTCCTCATTAGAGCTCTGTAGGTATGCTGTCACATGGTTTCACCGTGTGTTGTGTGTGGTTTCAGCTCTTCCTCCTTTCCTCCTGTTTTTGGTTTTGGTTTTTCCCCACCACACATTTCTCCTCTTTCGCCTTCATGAACAGCAGAGTGCTCTATTAGCAGAAGCTGTGAAGTGGATTTGTGGTGTGAGTAAGTGAATAGAATGCAGCAATGTCTATTCAGGATGCTAATGGCCGAGCTATTCTATTGATCCAGTAAAATGCAATCTCCTCCTCTTCCTCCTCCTTCTCTTCCTCCTCTTCCTCCTCTTCCTCCTCCCACACTTTCCTTTTGCCAATACTTCCTCTTCACTTTTTTTTTTCCCAATATGGACAAGTGACTCCTAATTTGCTCTGTCTCTGTCTATTATTATTATTATTATTATTATTATTATTATTATTATTATTATTATTATTATTATTATTATTATTATTATTATTATTATTATTATTGTTGTTGTTATTATTATTATTATTATTATTATTATTATTATTATTATTATTATTATTATTATTATTATTATTATTATTATTATTATTATTATCTCCTCCTCTTTAACACCCCCCCCCCTTGCCTCCGTGTCTCCGTAGAGCACATGATGGATGAGATGGAGAGGAGGAGTATCGTGGAGGAGCCTGTCCGCAAGTGTCCCACCCCGGCCCCTCGAACCTCCGTGCCCTCGCCCTCCGCCTCCCCGTCCCTCAGACACAAGAGTGAGTACAAACGTAGGCACAAATCGACCGCCAAATAAAATATGAGTTTTGCCCCATTTATCCAAATGTGTTATTGTTATCATATGTGAATGTAGCCGTGGAGAGCAGCTCCCTCAGTGGGGGGAGGGAACCCTGCACCTCCTCCAGGCAGCCAGACTCTCTCCCTGTCCAGCGCTGCCTCCTGTCTCACGAACGTGAGATTACACTGAGCTCAGCTCAGCTCAGCAGATCTGTTCTTCTCTCAGTGCCTGTCAGCCGATACCATAATTACCCAGATTACCTCAGAGAGTTTTGGCAGGAGGCAAGAGAAGTGATTAGCACAGTTTGCTCCTCAGAGTGTTCCTGAATGCATCAGCAATACAGAAGGGAGACAGAGGAAGTGGTTTATGGCCATTAGTTCTTTCACTGCTTTTTACCAAAAAGAGGATTTTTAGGTTAAATTAGGCAACCAGGATGGATGAGTCTATATTTGCACTGTGCAGTCTCTTGTTGGTTGATAAGCAAAATAAATGAACCTCACAGTATATAGTCATTTTTGAGTCCATCATATTGCATACGTTTATTTTTTCACTTTTGCAGTGAGAGGACCTGTCTGACGCCTCCATGGCCATGGGATACAATATAGATGCCGTATATACAGTAAATATATAGATATATATGTTTCTTTCTGACTCTTCTTCCCCTCATCCTATCCACCAGATGATGCTGTGACAAGTGAGCTGTCCAAACTGCTCCACGAGATCAAAAAGTGCCGCGACAGGGACTACTCCTTCGAGGAGCTCTGCCACACCATCTCCTCTCACTCCATGGACAGCTTTGGGAGCGGGCGGCTCTCTGACGAGGATCGCCCGGATCGACCCAACGGCACCCTGACACGGGGCTCCAAGGTACGGCGCACACACATGACAGAGGGTCGCTGCCCGAGAATGAGTCTGGGTCTCGGAAACAAATGTTGGAAATATTGCCCTTGATATTACCATATTACCATATTACCATGACCTGGATACATGCACACTTCTGCACAAATCAACCAAATCATGTAGCTATATTTTCAGTGTAATGTAAGACATAGACTTCAGCACTTTCAGCTTTTTCCTGTGCAGATGATGAGCCTTTGACGCCTCATTTTATAGAAATCTCACTAGACTACAAATGGTCCAGATGTGTCACTTGGCTTGTAATGTGTCTCTCTTTACAGCAGAGGGCAGTATCATATAGACCGATGCCACTCATCTGGTTTGTCCAATTCACTATTAGGTTGTTGTTGTGACTGAAAACTGCTGCTCTTTGTTGTTTGCATGCTTCATGCAGACCTTTTTTTTTAATTTTAAATACTGCTCATGATTTTCTACTTTACTTGATCACACATTCGCTTTGTTTCTCCGTGCTCCTGGAATCTCAAACATTCTCTCACAGTGAGAAAACAAATCTCACCTTAATTTCTGAAAAGTCTGATTAAGGGCAAATGGCTGACTGGCCTTAGTATACACTGACTAGAGAATCAAAGCTGCACAGCTGCACTCTGGGCTTTATCAATTCCACTGTCCAGGAATTCAGACGCTCCGCAGGACACTGAGGTCATTTATCACACCGACCTCCCTGCTGACCACAGACGCGTCCACAGGAGTGTAGTCTGTGCTGGTTGCTTTCCCTATTACACCATGTCTGTTTCTATGTTACCTTCAATTTCTCTCCTCCTTGCTCACCAACAACACACCCACAAACAACTTAGAAACCATACACGCCTTTCTATAAGCTCAATATGAAAGCAGGCTGAGTACAGCAGGCGCCCTGACCTGCGAAGGCTGACACACACGTGTGTATGGGGAACACACACACCTTTTGCTCACTTTAGCTCTAATTATCTCAATCCATCTTGTGTGTGTCCCTCTCTCTGTATAAGTACCAATTTATATTCTATTACTGACATTCACACTGTCTGTGTGTGTGTGTGTGTGTGTGTGTAAGTGCCCCCGGGCTACTGTCTGTGCATGTGGCCAGAGCCATTAGTATGTGATTCAATGTGTCTGTTAGACATGAATAAAACATGCAGGAACCCAGGACAGCTCTCACACACACACACACACACACATAAAGAAAGCAGGTTGCCACATTCCCTTGGTACCAATTGTATCTGAACCGAGCAATAATGGAAATACACTTCTTATATTCACATAAGTGAATACAGTACATGTAATCATGAGGATTGTTTTAAACTGATGCAACGGGTTTGCTGAGAATTCAACCAGTTTCAGTTTTTATTTTTATTGTTAATCTGTCAAGTGGATAAGATCAGGAAATACTGAAATACTGGGACGCCAGGGGACACCCACCATGTATAAGGAAAATAATTGTTTACCATGTCCTCTCCAAGCAGGAAAATGTGTGGGCACATAAATCTGGGTTAACAAATTGAACTACAGTTAGGCAAGGACCATTCAACATATTGCAGTAGAGTCAGTTCAGGTCAATTGACAAGATAGCAGACGTGTTAACAAGCTGTCGACTTGTACACAGATATATAAATCAAAAATTGTGGATGAATTGTGCAGAATAAATAATGATCCCTCCCTTTAAGGGTTTCCCATTGATAGCGGATGTAATAATGATCAGTTATGCAGTCCTCAGGTATGACTAATTAATGTTTTCTTTCCTTTTGAACTCTGGCGGATATCGGTTATTTTTCCTGTAATGACAGGATGTTTGTGTCTATTGTTCATGCGCACAGTGCAGTGTGTGTATGTTCAGACTGCAGTATACTTCACATCGATCAATATTCCAGTGTTGCAGAGGGCCGTTTGCAATCTGAAGTGATTGGTGACCTTTTTGGTTTCAGCCTCATTTTGTGCCTCCGTCTCCATTTCCAGTCTCACTGCTGATCTCTTTCTCGTCCCATCCCTTTATCAGTCACAAAATACCAGTCATTTCTTTAAGTTTATCATCCTTTCTTTAATATGTCCCAAAAAAACACTTGTCCTGTCTTATTCCACCTCTTTGCATCAGACCTCCTTTGTTTGCCACAGTCTCTTTGCTCCTCAGACCTGTTAAAGCTTCATATCAGACTCTACTGTAGTGATTTAATTTGCAGTGACCAGCGTCCTCTGGTGTGATTGGTGGTTTATTGAGATATCAGGGGGTTTGACGCTGACCTCAGACTCTCAAGGCATAGAGCTCATACACAGACCTGCCTCCTGGGAGCCATACAGCTCCGGGAAAGGACACGGTGTGTCTGTGTTTGTGTGTTCAAGTTACTTTGTAGTTTCTAACTTTTTGCATTAACCCTTTTTTCCTCAGTGTTCTGGAAACCATTTTCAGTTTCTTGCTGTGAGCATTAAACATATTCCTCTTGATTTTAGTTATTTATTTAAAAACATATCTTTTCGTAATATATATATATACCGTTAACAGCACAGGTGTCGATTCTGCTCCCCGACGTCATTTTTCTGGCCCGCAAGAGTACTCGGCGACCTTGAACTACATCTCCCACAATGCATGTCGATTTTGCGACAGCGAAATCACGCGAAAGTCCTGCCGCGAAATTTCAGAGTTTACATCGGGTTTAACTACTCGACGGTTACAACCAACGAAAATTACCCAAAAAAGACCCCAAAATGTCCAAACACGAGCAAAATTCACGCAGAGTTAAGGTAATTTAACTAAAGATGCAAAACACATGTTTGTGCTTCACCGAGAAAAACTGGTACGTCTTCTGTGTAATGAGGCAGTGTCGCGATGAAGGAACTCATTTACGTCGCCATTTTGACACCATTTGAACCAAGTATGATGCATTTTGCCTGCAAGAAAAACCATAAAATGATCCAGGAATTAAGAGTGTGTAGTGTGTTTGATGAAATTGGTAGACGAATGATGGGGGTTTCTGAGCCTGATACATTTAAACGATTTACGTTCTATATAATAAGACAAATTACTTCAACTATGAGGGCAACCATAATGCTCATGGGGCCCGGGGGTGAAAATGAGTTTGACACCCCTGGTTCAGATGGTAAATATTTCTCTATGTCCACCAGCTCATTGTACAGTTAGCTAAATAAATAATATCATTAACATACAATGAATACATGGTCTTTTGGTTAATGATAATACACACACAGATGCTTGTTGGGCTTCCTCCTGACATGTTTTTCTGCTTTTTAATTCATAGCGACCGACCCCGCCTCTGGCACCGGCCCCCGAGGAAGACGAGGCGGAAAGAAGTTGTGGCCCCAGTGGTTTCTGGGAGGCGCTGACCCCCTGCAACGGCTGCCGCAACCTGGGCTTCTCCAGCCTCTCGCAGGTACACACACACAGGAACCGACACAGAACTGTTGATTAAGTTTCAAACAATATTTCCACTGCTTATGTAACATCATGACACATAACCAATGTGCGCATAGTGGACGCAATCATCACATCGCTTCATAACCAACTTGTATACGTTTGTCGCATGGTGAGCGACGCATACACGCACACACACTGATTCACTCCAGTTAAATTATAGGTTATATACGCTGCTATTGTTCTGAGTGAATACTTTAACTGGTTACCTTGGAAACGTGGTGACGGGCGAGATTGGCTCTCCTGGCAGCTCCTGATACTCCGTTTGGTCTTTTGTCTCGCTTATACTTATTCTGTCTATCTTACATCATCATCTTCATCTGTCCTTAAAAGAAAATCTCTCCAGTTGAAACTTTTTCCTTTTTTTTTTTACCCCTTAAACTTTGAATAAAGGCGGAAATTTGTGAAACATGTGGGGGCAATAATTCCTGCAGGGGAAATTATTCATGTGAGCGTGTAATATTCCTACATTATTGTACATCTGCAGCACTGACGGAGCATTAGACAGCAGACTTTATCTATATTGATATGGCCGTAGATGTTAGTAGAGTATCCACTGTATGCACATTATCCCTTTCCCATTATTCCTCTTCTATGATGTGTGGGTCTTTTAAGTTGAGAGCACTAGAAATCTGCACCTGTTGCTTCTCTGCCAGTGTGTGATGTTTCCTGTTGCATGGTTAACAAACCCCTGGCCTATTCCTCCTCCATCTTTTCCCTTCCTAGTTTCCTTCCTTCCTTACAGACTGCCCCCTTATGATTTGCATTCAAGTGTGGTTATGTGCAGATGAGTATTTAGCATTGAGATGTGCACGACATTTGACACAACACAACAAACCCTCTGTCGTGCACACTGGCAGCTTGCCTGCATGACTGGCACAATGCCTGGAGAGATTCGCACCTGGATGTGTGTGTGTGTGTGTGTGTGTGTGTGTGTGTGTGTGTGTGTGTCTGTGTGTGCACTAATTTGTTGGTCTGTAGAATCCTCTTTGCATTTTATACATTCGAGTACACCTATAATCATTGGAGTATACACGGTATATGTGTTGGCAACATCATTGTGTGTGTGTTTCTGAATTTAGTGTTTGGTCATGTGAACTTTGTGTGGGTGGCTTTGTGTGTGTGTGTGTGTTTTCTAGAAGAGGATATGAGAAGGCAGGCAGAGTGCGAGAGTTATTGTTGCATAATGAAGTTAGCACCGTGTTAATTTGCCCCTTGTTATTGTGAATAGAGCGAGTTTACATAAAGTTAGGAGCCCGTGCATCCCCTGTGACGCTGAACGGTCCGGCTGAAACCTTTTTTGTTCAGCAGGTGCTCCCGTCCTTTTCATCGCATCCTTTCTTCTTATCATCCCACCAGAAATCTGTCAAGCTAATTCCGCTTGGGCTCGTTTTTCCCAGCATCGCTCTCCATCCCATGTTCCTCTCTTTATCTTTTACTTTATATATCTGCAGCAGAATTTTTAACCTCCGTATCGTCTGCGTAGGGAACCCGACTCTCTTGTTTCCTGCAAGTGTCACGTTCCTATATAAATAGAGGAGAATGTCAGGATGGCTTGCAAGCCCGATTAGGGAAGCTTTCCTCTGTTGTGATTTCTCGTCACCGACCACGAGTTTCCTCCCACCATCGCCATGTGAATGCCGACCGACGCCAAAGACCGTGTGGAGGAGGTTTCCTCTACTATAAGGTTCAGTTCAGATCTCGTTGTTCAAGGAAAAACCTTCCGAGAAAAAGGACAAAATAAAATAAACCGATGCAAGAAAAAAGACACAGATAAACGGGGAGTCGAAAGGGTTGCCAGGCAACACAGAAATCCATGAGATGCCGGGCGTGGGATTTCCACAATTGATCAATCTAAAGAGCTGCAGCATTTACTTTAACTCCTTAATTCCTGCTGCTCGTCCTACTTCTCTTCGTCTTTCAGCCACTCAGGCGTCCCCATTAGTTTCTCCTCTTCCTCCAGGTCGGCTGTGCTTTCCTTTTCTTGAGTAGGTGGCTGCTGACCTTTAATGTGAGCTGAGGGGCAGCAGCAGGTTTGTGTGGCGCACAAGAGTTGGGCTTTTACGATGCCATGATCACTTTTTCTTTGTTTGCAATCATTAACTTAAGTTAATGGCTGCTGTCTGTAGCTTTAATTAATCTTTATGCTTGACTCTAACTTTTTTCTTTTAATAAATAAACTAAAAAGCATTTTCAGATTGCTATAAAACTCAATTTTATTCCCTCCCTGTGCCTGAAGGGCACGCTCTTCTGATCCCATGACACCTTTTTTTTTTACTTTATGGGTTTTTAAATACCATGTACAAAAGAGATTTATTGTAACATTTTTTTAGGGGGCTGTAATTACAGTTACAGGACGCACAGTACTTGGGAGCCCATCAAAGCAAAAGCTTATCACTAAGTGCAGTGTGTGTGCGTGTGTGTGCGCGTGTGTGCGCGTATGTGCGCGTGTGTGCGCGTGTGTGCGCGTGTGTGCGCGTGTGTGTGTTTTCAAGGTTGATGTGAAGCTGATAGGGGTGCTAATCATCCTCTAAAGTAATTGACTGTAAAGTAATTTGGATATTTAACACAGAGCACCCATAAAAGTTGTCACCGGGAATTACTTTTTAGCACTGTGAGCCACCACAAAACGGATGGGTACACAAAAAGAGTGCAAAGAGTCAAGAGTCATTGAGACCCTGGAGTGTTGAGCCAGCGGGAAGCCACAGCAGCTCCAGCTTTGTTCAATGTGGCGGCCCTGGGGAATGTGGAGAGTTCTGAGCCGCGACTGTGCCTGTCTCATGGGTTCACGCTCACCAAGCTGATTTCACATGGATTAGCCAGTGATGGAGGGAAATCAATGTCTGCAGACTCAGGACCTCTCCGTCCCACCATCTTCTCTTCTTCCCTTCTCTAATCTCTTTATCTGGCTCTGAGAAGGACTCTGTAATGTATTCCACTTATGAGTGTGTGTAGAGTGGATTTTCCTCTTATTTGCACCAAACTTTGTGTATTTATTTATTATGGTCAGTATGTCTCTCCACTTCTGTCCTCTTTTGACAGCACCTCCCTCTCAACAAGGCCCTCAGAGGGTCCATTGTCCTCTTCGCTGTCCAGCCCTCCCTTTTTTCTCTCTCTAATCAAATAGCCTCCGTGAGGAAATGCCAGCAAATTACAGCCTCTATTCATATCTGATGGCCTCTGAACTGGGCCTACAGTGTATGTGCTGAGGTTTTATACAGTAGACGGTTGACCGGCAGGCAGACGGAGGAAGAGAGAGTCACAGGATGAAGATAGAAGTTCCTCCGACGTGACCACAGCAACGGCAAATTTCCTATTTGTGTTATCAGCCTTGCACATGAACACACAAACACACACAGACACAGACATTCTGCGTATAACACAAGCTGACTCATGTGCGCTCCTCCACAGCTGTCACTTGATTACACATGTTCCCCCATATCTCCAGCGAGCAGACAGACACATTTAAACACCAGTGTATTATTACACAGATATAATCACACACCGTTTGCATACAATCAGCCGGGATCACGTGTGCAGGCTGCCCCGACACACGCACGCCACAACTTTTTTATCCGGCCTGTGCAGTTGGATGCGCGCTGCGTACGACCTGCTAATTAGTGGCCGGAGGAGGCCTCTTGTTTGTCTGCTCTCTTCCTGTTCACTTCAGACACAAGTTTCTCTGTGTGCTATCTCTGCCCCGAAAAAGATAGAGAGAGGGTGGAGGGAGTGAGGGAGGGAAGTGAATGAAGACTGCGTGTGTTTGTTTGTCGGAGGGGAAGGCGCGCAGAGCCTTTTTTTTTTTTTTTTTTTCTTCTATTCCCCACTTTCAAGAGGCTTCTGACCTCTTAGAGCGGCGTGGAGCGAAGACGCCATCAAAAACATTGGGTAGCTAAAAACCTGTGGACACCCACTGCTGGATTAATTTGGTCTCCACGTCCGAATGCTCCTCCGGGGCTTCACTGTGTGGACCGGAGTGTGGGGGATTTGTTCTTGTTTGGTTGCATTGTGAGTCGGGGGATTGCTCACATTTTTCAGCTTGTTGATAATTTTTTTTCAAATCGGCCTATTTTCCTCCCAGTCATCTTTGTCGGAACTCAAGCGGTTTGTCTGCACTTGTGTCTCATTTCTGTGTCTTTTCCTATTTGTGTGTTTGTTTGTGTGTGTGTGTGTGTGTGTGTGTGTGTGTGTGTGTGTGTGTGTGTGTGTGTGTGTGTGTGTGTGAGGAAATCTCTGCTCCAAACTGCCCTGCTGCTCCCACTTCCTCTGCTTCCTCTCCTCAGTGTGTACTCGTTTTTCCTCTTCCCGCTCTGTCACTCGTCTCCTCAGGATTCCTCAGACTCCAACTCTAAAGTAAGTTTGTTGTTGAGCTGGCTCCTGGGCATCCTTTGTTATACCTGTGTGTGTGTGTGTGTGTGTGTTTGTGTGTGTTTATTATTTTTATTCCAGCCGTTCCCTGTCAGCTTTGGCCTCACTCTTTCCCTTTCTGTTTCTTTCTAAGCCAGAGATTTATGGTGCCTGGAATAATGTGACGTGATGAGTGAGAGAGTTTTAGCCTGTTGTTTTGAGATGAGAGAGATAAAACTTGGTTGTGATGGATAGTGGTGATAAAAAGCCAGACGATTCTTCGTCACTCGGTTCTTTTAAAGATCATTTTAGGTTCATTTCTGTATAATTTCCTGCACTACTTCTCATTTGCTTATTATATATTTTTCTGTCTTCATAGAGATTGCAGAGTTTTCTCTCTGAGCTTTTCCCATGTGTTTTTTTTCAGTGCATATTAATGAGGCTCCTTTACCTGTGGTACTCCTTTGTTAATTAATCATGACATCTTAGCAATCACTTATTAAAGAAAAGACACCGTGGTTGAGATGATCGATAGTCCCAATCTCAAACCTCTGATATATTATCAGTTATTAGATATTATTATTATCAAAATTATTTTTACCCTTAACTGTGTCACTTCCTCTTCCAGTACTATTTACTTCCACTTCCTTTATCTCATTTTGCTCTGAGGACCCTCTTCGAATTTGTGCCTTACAGTTACCTAGTTTATTTCCTGGTAGCACACACACAGTATAATATTCTTCTGTACAAGAGACATCAGCTCCTGTAGGAACCTGGTTTATGTAAATTCATGAATACTTGGAGCAGGATCACAGATGAAAAAATAGACATATTTTCCCATGCCCACTGACCTAATTCAGAAAGCATGGCTTGTGTACTTTAACAGTAGTAGAATTACTATTTTAAGTATCAACAAGTATTCTCTCTTACAATGCAGTAAGAGCCTTTAGCAGTTAAAGTGTGATTAACATAATTTTTTTTTGTTATCTTAGACACGAGCAGACGTGTTAGTAAAGTTAAGGAAAAGATCTTGGTCACTGTGAGATAATAAACAAAAAAAAATGACCTGAAGCATTTTATATTGTTTATCTTATGAACATTTAACCAAACAATCTTTTCCGATTCCCAGTGGAACTCTTTATAATATGTAAACCTAACCAAAACGTAGGCCCAAGACATTAGACGTATATATGTGTGTTTTTTTAGTTTTTTTTTAATATAATTACTTATGCTTAAGAATTAACGTGCAGTTGATTTATTGAGCCTTTAATCCCAGCTGTCAGATGAAGTTTATAAATCAAGAGTTTTTACGACCCTGAAAGTGGTGGCTCTGTGAGACGCGTGTGTGAGAACGCTCAGCCTTTCCTTCAGCTCTCACCACGCTGTCACGTCACATCAGTGTCAGACGAGGCCAGACCACCTGCAGAGAGAGTTCTGACTGGATCTCCATTAGCCTTTAATGGCTCTCTAATTGAGTTCTGATGGAGATGTAAATAGTTGGGTGGTGGTGGTGGGGGGGTCAGTTTTTAGGTCATTCAAGAAAGTGTGTCGTAAGTTAGTGAAATCATCAAGCGGCTGATTGCTCTATCAGCCCGAATGATTAATCCTTTTTGAGTGTGCTCAGTATGTGATTGATAGCCTGGTGCAGTCTGGGTATTGTAGTAGCAGATGTTGGCAGGGTGAGTAATGGCTTTTGGATGAGGCATGCGGGCTTGGAGAGAAAGAAGACGGGGGAGTCATAATATATTTGTAGGGTGGTTGAAAGCAGACGTAGTCACAACCACAACTTTCAATGTAGTGACACGTTTACCACTGATCCCATTAAAAGGGTACAACCGAGGGCAGGTTGCCAAGCGACACTGCAGAAACCATGATAGAGTGTCGTGTGAAGGGAGAACGGCTGCGTGGCTGGAAAAAAGAAATGTTTTGTCTCCTTGGCTGAAATGACGCTCGGCTTTGTAACCTTTACCTTAGCTTCGCATCACTCATTCCTGTTCTTTCATTGGCTCTGGCTACACATCTGCCTCACAGAACAAGGCCCCTCCAGGGCTCAACCTTTTCACCAGTGCTGTGACAAAGTAAAAATGTGAATTTCCCCTCAAATACACAAACAGAAGAAATACATAAAGGTTTCACGAACAAATTACCTGAAATGAATCAAGATAATTAAATGATCGCCCGTCACATCAACAATTTGAAATACTGTTCGATTTTAGAACCTTTTTTGATTAGAGATGGGGTTCACCTTTATAACTGAAATTTGCTGTGGACTCAATTTATTTTTTGATTGGGTAATATATTATTGAGCCTCCTAAAAATGATATATGTTCAATTGGCTGTGAAAAGACAGGAGAGCGTGAGAGCGGGAGAGCGAGGGGGTTATATGGGGATTTGCTTGTACTCAGCAAGGTAGACATGTTGGGAATGAAGCTCTTAATTTATATTTGTAAACCCGAAGCAGCTGACTGTAAAGTAAATTCCTGCGGCAGACAAAATAGACAGTGTTTTGATACGTTTATCAGGTCTCTCAGTGCTGTGGAGTTTGTGTTTGAGGATTGTGTGCCCTGATTCCCAGCAGCTGTTTTTTTATTCACTCTAAAAGTCATTCACACCATGTGATGAGACCCTGAAGCTGTTGTTCCAACATTCATCTCTTTTTTTATCAATTACCGAAATAATACATTGAAATTTAACCTTTGGTATTGGATTGACACTTTAGGGTTTTAAATTTTGAAATGCATCTAAAAAAAGACAGGATTTTGCATTGTAGTTATTTTAAAGCACATTTAAATTTAACATGCACATTTGTATATATCTCTGTTTCTCTCTGTCGCTCTTTCAGGAATCGAAGCTTTCAGGAGACACTGTCACATCGCCGTCTCTGGACGTGTTCCTTCCAGAGGACGAAGACAACCCGTACGAGTCTGTGACCACCGCCGTCACGCGCAAACCCTGCTCGCTCGATATCAACCACCGACTCAACAGCGGCCCCCGCAATGGTAGGACATATATTCTAAAATATTTACTGCCCCAAACCCAGATGCCAGAATTGTCCATCCCGCTAACCATGGATGCTTGAACTCATATTTGGTCTTCAGGGCCTTTAAGATGAATCCACAGAGGAACATATGGTGGCTTCCAGTGGGAAAATGTCTACTGGGTTCACAAATAATAGTCCAAAGAAAAATCACACTTTTCTGACAATCACAACTTCAGTGTAACACTTAAACCACCTGAATCCCAAGCCAAGTGCAATGTGTATTTCACAGAAACACAAATGGCAGTGGCAATAAAAGTGCGGAAAATGTGGGTGAGAGTGATGCATGTATTGTGGAAATCGTGTCTGCAGCACTTTTGGAGCTGTATGTATTATTAAGAAAAATTAAGAAAAAGGCGTTCAAGGCCGGGACTATAATCTGACGCCTTATTTGACTTTTTAGATGCATGAATTGATTTTTTTTCAGCCACTTGGGCAGGATTAGAAGCCGTAAACACAATATTGACATACTGTCACTCCATCAAGGTGAAACGTTGATCAAGTTCTACATTTATACATTTACCAGACACATGACATCATTAACATTTGTCTGGGGTCATTTTTATGGAGATGTAAGAAATCTAAGTTCAGTATTTACTCTCCATTTAGTTGCGACTTGCTCTCCATCAACTCCAATACCGAGACCTATATAAATCCGTAGCTGCTCAGTGTGACTCTATGTTTACCAGCACGTTGCTGAATGTGATGCAGACACATATTTACAGAGGAGGTCATATCTTCTATTGTCCCCCTCCGCTTGGTGTCTAAGTCCCGCCCGCCCGGCCTATTCAGCGCTTTATTCCTGATCCAGTTTACCTTTCCTCCGCTGTATTCGGTGTGAGCTGATCCTCCGGCTTCACACTCCATTTCTGTTTACTCATCACTTTTTGTTTGGTCTGCGGCGTTCCACTTCCACTCCCACAAACAACAAACACCCACAATGTGTTCTCTCCTTTCACCCTGCTCCCTTAGCGATTCTACACACAGCAGGTTGTCACAGCAACTGCATCACCAGCGAGTGAGTAACCTGTATGTTGCCATGGGAACTGCCTCTGCTAGTGACACCCTCCCTCCCCCTTCCCACCCATCTCTATCAAACCGCCACCCGACAGGAGCGGAGTGAGACCACAGCGGAGGCTTTTTCTGAGTGTGCGTTCACGCATGTCTCGACCCACGTTTGGCTGTTGCAGCTTGTTGTTTTGTGTGTTTTTGTTGGTTTTCATATCTCTGAGCACTGTTAAATGGCCAAATGAGAGAGAGAGAGAGTGAGAGGGGGGGGTGGGTAATAAGGAAGCAGTGGTCAGAGGAGAGGTGAGAACTGAGAAACTCTATACATGACCATCCTATTGCGTGCAGTGCATTATGGCTGACAGAATGCCGGCTCGGCCTCGTTGCAGAGAGACAGATGGTGAGAAAGAGAGGTGAGAAATATTCTGAGATGGAGAGAGGCCAGATTATAGATTCAGTCAGAGGAGTTAGAGGGTCGTCTGAGGCTGAGCCATCCACATGAATCTGAATCTGCGACACAGCAGGAGGGAAAATCCCTGCTTTGAGTCCAGTCATATGTCTAGGCTAATTGGACATGGGTGTGAGACAGTGTCTTATTATCTGGCTCTGTGAAGGAGGCAACAATGATGGAGAAACATGAAGAAAGAGGGATTCAAATGAGAGGGGGAAAAGGGAAAAGCCGAGAGAGACTTGGTGCATTACACTGCAAAAAATGATCTTTCTCAATAAATCCTCTGGTCTCCTGCTGCGACTTGAAATCCCTCTCGTGGACAATTTCACATTGTGCAAGTAAATGACATAATCACCTTTTTTGAAAAAAATGCTTCATGCACTGATTTGTGTTTTTTCGGTTAGTTTAAACGGGGATGAGCGTTATTGGATATTGCAGAAACTATATACAGTCTGTACCGAGAGGACAATTAAACAAAAAAAAATATATATATATAATGATAAAAAGTGGTGGTGTGATTACGACATTGACATTTTTATAAAAAGCAGCAGTGTGTTTAAATGTGGCTGACGACACCGCAGGTGTTGACAGGGCTCCTAATGGATCCTCTGCTTGTTTTAATCCACGCTGGTGCACTGGATGTGGTGATCCTGATGTAATAACCCCAATTAAATCTGGACTTTAATCAGATAATGATTCAGTTTTGGTTGTTGCCTAGCTACACCCCCCCCTCCCGGCTACTACTTTCCTTTTTTATTTAGCCCTGTTGAATAGTATACCACATCTCCTGCTGCCTCCATGATAAACAAATTGTGTGGCACAATCAATAACACATTTCAACCAGTGGCAAATTGTTATTGTGTGTGGAGATGGAGATGATTACGTAAGCCATTCTTATTATTTAACTAAATATAAATATAAACTCTCTCTTTCTCTCCCACTCTACCTATACACATCTATACACA
>JAFBJU010026052.1:0-62386 GCA_016785305.1 Colistium nudipinnis | reverse complement strand
ATTTTTTTGATCTGTCAAGATTTTTTGAAGTGTGATTGATGTCAGTGACATATCTATATGTTATACTGCAATAAGGCTCATTAGATCCACTCCTGTAGTTTATATTTCCCTGAATCAGCCTCATCTTTTACAGTTCGACTGGCGCGTCACAACTCGATGAACTCACCTCAGAGACACAAATTGTCAAAAAATAGATTACAGAATTGAAGGTGGGACTGGAGGATTGTGTGTTTGTGTTGTTTTTGCAGCGTAAGCTCAGTCCTGTGCAGCTGTGAGTTGCTGCAGTTTCCCAGTTGAGACACTGCAGCTCTCTCGCTCTCTTTCATTCTTTCATTCTATTATCTTCCCACAGCTGTTTCCTGAGATTTTCCATAACACCAGGTTATCATCCCTCCTTTGACATTCTCGGGAAAGATCGCATGGGAATGTTATGCATGACATCCCATTGTACCACATGTCCTCTGATGTGACAGTGAATAAATGGAATTCTCCTCTTTATAATGTGAAGTAATGCCGAGTGCAGACTTGTGTGTGTATAATCCTGCGACGCAGTGAGTCCCCAGGCAGTGATATTGTACATTAGCTCAGGATTAGACTTATTGTAGAGGACGGATTCCTTTCTGAAGGATTTTAATTTGTTTCAAACGAGGGAATCCACTCCTGCTGCAACACTTGACTGGAGATGCATTTAGTGGCCGTCTTTTAAATTCATCTCATTTGTTCTACATGTGTACAGACTGGGATAAAAGTCGCTACAGCATCTCCTTGTTACGGTTAGAGGAAAAAATTACTGGAAGTGGAATAATTATAATTTTTTTCTCTGTCTATTGTTCCGATTTTTGCTTTGACAAGGAGACTTTTTGGATTTTATTGCAAAATATAGGTGCGTAGTCATCGATTTGAAGCTTCTCGCAGCTTCTATTCACCTACGGTGGTGAAAAAAAATAATGCAAAAACTCAAAGCCAAGTGGTTAGAGGAAAAATGCGTCTTCTATTCCATCTGAGATAAACACACACTCATCTTCCGCTGGTAAAAGAGCATCTGCTGACGTGTGCAAAGTTAAAAGAACAAACCTGTGTGTTTGTGCATGTGTGTGCCCTCTAAAAAGTATTTTATATCGTGTCCCATACGGCATCTCAGTGAACCCTTGTTGTGACAAAAAAGGTCAACACAAAGTGATGTTGAATTTGCAGTATCTGGCAGTTGTGTAGCAGCGACACTCTATCCCTCAGTGGCTCTCCTATTGTTGTTGACTGGATGTTAGTTTGTATATCAACCTCCGTCCTCTGGTGGATAAATCTGTGCTTTCACTGTGTCTCGCCTCATTTATTCCACTTTGGTGGGCACTGGAGGCTTAAAGTGGCTAATGGCAGTTGGTGGTACCTCCGGGGCTTTGGCATTAAAAGGGTCGAGGCCCACAGACGTGTTGGGCAAAAAGACCCAGGAAAAAAAAAATCAGGGTGGAGAAATGGTTTGCTCTTATTTTTTAATTATGGGTCGGAAAAATCCATTCTAAATGTATTTAATACTTTCATCAGTTTGTTTTAGTTTAATATTTTTTAGGTTTTACTGGCATTCAGTGGTTTCTTTTTCTTTTTCTTTTTCCAAATCGCATGAAGAGACCAAAACCAACAATAAGCTGCTCTGTCCATCCATTATGATGTGGCTGTGATCTCAGTGGTATTTCGGCCAAGTGTGTGTTTATCTATTCTATTTAGAATCTATATATTTTTTCCCCCAAGGATGCATAGGACATGCTGTCAAAATATCCTCACTAAATAAGTTGTGTATATTGACGTTTAACTTTCATTCCCTGTAATGTTTTTTTCTCAACAGTTGCTCAGTGTTTGATTTCATTTAAGAGATTATGTTAAGAGCTCAGCTGCAAGTCGACAAATAAGTAACCATGAGAGAGAAGCTACACACACACATAGATGCACACACAGATACAGTCAACATATGGGATCCAGCTTGTCAGAGTAGCACAGAGGCAGAACTGACACGTCTGAATCTGACAGTTTTTGTCTTGTTAGGCTGGAAGGCGGCAGGACGGCTGATAGAAGTACACTGTGCTGCATGCCCGCAGTATTAAGCTGCGTATACATCCTCAAACACACACACACACACACACACATATATATATATATGTATATATATGCAGTGCTGTTGGTGCTTGCTATGCAAAAGCTGCCAGGCTAAATCTGACTCCAGTGAAGCCCATTTGAAGTATTTCAAAGTTTCCCCCGTTTCCCCGGAGGTTACTGTTCATAAACCCGAGCACGCGGACGTACACACTTTTTGTTCGATACCCCACAGTTATTATATATAGATGATCCTGCAAGTGGTATGTTTACGCACCTAAATATGCACAATCTCACACAGACACAAACCCCCCTTTTGGTAAAGAGTGTTTCCCAGGAGTGAGCCACAGGCACATCTGAAAAAAAGGCACAGACACACACAGGCACACATCTCCCATCCATCCCCAAAGCCTCCGTGTTGACAGTTTTATTTACACAATAGGACAAAACCTCAATCTCAATTTCTATAAATATCCCCCTGTTGCATCTTTCCATCCTTCCATCTTTCTCTCCTTTTTCCATCCTATAAATGTACACCCACCTTTAATCATTGATTTATATGCAGGCGTCATCTTTATCGAGTGTCTGTGTTTGTCTGTGTGTAGTTGTTCAACCTTAAGTTGAATCTGTCTGCACCTCGATCTGTGTTAGAGAAGGATGCACACACACATAAATAACGTCACACACAGACACGGATACAGGCAATACACATTACTGCTGCAGGTTTTATTCTATTCACTTTAATAGTGAGGTCAACATGACATTAGCCTAAGAAAATAAACATTTTAAACTCGTAATTTTCATGGGTTTCTTTCCAAATATACAAGGCTGTGGAGTCACTGACCCAAGCTAAGCCCAGCAGCATTGCTTTTAATCTTTCACTCTTTCATTTAATTTGAATGTAATTATCCCCCTGAAACAAACGAGCAGATGATTAAAAAAAATCATTAAAAGAGCTGGGAAAGGTTGTTTTGTGTCGGCTATGCAGGTTCAGACACTCGGATGATTGAAATTGAATTGAACTCAATAAATGTATCCAGTTTTTTTAATATACAGCTGAGGAGGCTGATCTCATGTCCTCCGTACCCCAAAACGTGACCGCATGCACGTCCTTGTTCACTCAGGCACCGGTCTAGTCGGTCATATGAGTCTTCGTGTTATAACTTCCTAAATATACCAAAATGTATCATATTGAGGTGTTTGCATCTTATTATATTTATTATATATTGATTGATCTTATTTGATAACCCAAAACCACATCATCTATAACAACATCAGCAGGCCCCCCATTGTTATCCCTGTGTGCTTTGGTTCTTTTATGAATATGGACGAGGAGAATTTGTGGAATTGTGCGAGTTGTGAAATCACACACACACACACACACACACACACACACACATTCAAAGTTAAATGAGGGAGGGTTATATATTTTTTATTTATTTCCACGTGGTGATTTTAAATTTTATAACTGGTTGAAAATTGTTTCCGTCTCTAGTAGTTATGGCCAAGGTTAATTCTCCAGGTAATGAAATCAGTGTGATGTGTGTGTGTGTGTCTTTTTTGGTTTGGTCGCACACCATAATTGACTCATATTTTGGCTTTGATAAGACTCATGTAGGCAGGTGGCAGCTGATAGAAAGCTTGTGTGTGTGTCTGTGTGTGTCAGTAAGGTGCTTTGTCCTTTGTTGTGTGTCTCCCTCCGTTGATGAAGACAGATGCTTTCTCGCTCTGAAATTTAATTTGGGCTACTTCAGCACTTCCTTCTTCTTTTCTTCTTTGCGTCTCATGTCCCCCCCCTTCATTCTCAATGATCATACGCTGGGGAAATCAGCTCTGACACTAGGATCCGGCACTCCGCTATACACACTTCTGTGTGTGTACCGGCACGCCGCACGGGCATCATGTTTTCCTTCTTTGTCATTTTAGGCGACACACCCTCTGTCCTCACCTCTCTGGTGAGGACAAATCTCTGATTGCGTTATCCCATATTATGCTGAAATATTCTGTAGGACACACAAGGTGTTGAGCTGACCCTTGGTTTTTCAATTCTCACCTCACTCAAAAAAAAAAACAAAGCTTCCAGATTTGGGATTATTATTAACAAGCTCTTGGAGTAACCTTCTCTCTCCCTGTCCCCCCGTCTTTTTCTCGACAAGGTCACTTGTCCCATGTAACGGTGAGCGAGGGGCAGCACAGTAACCATGGCGACAGCTCAACGGGCCCCACTCCAGACTGCTCCCCCCCCTCTCCCGACACGGCCTTGAAGAACATCGAGAGAGTCATTCGCCCACAGGTGAGCCTGCGCACACATACACACACACTAATGAATGTGTTTCAGAGGCACCTGATGCATTATTGAACATCACTGTGTCCGCCCACACCTACACACACACACCTACATGCACACACACACACAATATAACACAATCCATTTTAAATGTTTGTTTACTTCTCTCTAAAACTACTCTGTTGCTTTGTCAGTTCATTGTAGCTTATTGTAGATTAGTTTGAAGTCTGTGAGATTCCAGCAATGCATGTGCATCCCAAACATTGCATTCTGGTTACAGAAACCAATCGGAGAATATACTACCTAAACACATAGAGAAGAAGCAAGAAGAATACAACTGCTTCTATTTGCTGCATGATGGTGACCACACCTGTTATTACATTTTCTAACACAAAAACATTAGTTGCAGCTTTTGACAATTTTCCGTACATTTATCCAAACTGCCAACTGAAGTGTGTTTTTGAGCCATTACAAAAGACAGGAGCCTGAGTGTGCTCACATTAATTCCTGCCGAGTGCACAGACAGAGATGGTGCCGGGACCCTGCTGAGCACCGACATGATGAATCTTTGCTGCGTATTTTTATTTTTTATTTTTTGAGAAATTATTGCGTTTACCTTCACTTTTTCAAAAGTAAAATGCTTGTTTGTTGCAACTTTGCCATATGACTACACACAACACTGCAGTAAGAACCTGGAAATGGTGTTCTGTGCACAGGAATAAAATCATTGACTTTGGCAAAGAATCCAAATTCTTACATGGATTAATATTAGGGGAATAATAAGGGACATGGATAATGTGGAGGATAGGGTGTCTAAGGTGTTTCTGATAGAGAAGCCAAGTCCAGTGGAGTAGACCGGTTAAATCCAGTGTGGGCTTGATGCTGAGGTGGGTTCATCATCTTTCAAAAAGGACAACACAGAAGTGACTCATACATATTTGTGTGAGATCTTATGAAGTGCTGCATTAGGATCATTTCAGGGACAGAATCTCCAGGGCAACCCGGTGCCGTGTTCAAGAAATATGCAATAAATATGTATGACTGTAATCACATCAGAGGTGGACATCATTCCCTCTGCTGTATGAACCCCCGAAACTCTCTGTGACTTTTTTTTTAATTAAAAACTAGAAACAACAGAAAAAGGAATATATTAATAACATGGCGCTGATGTTGAATAACTTCACATCAGCCTTCCGAAAAGTCCAGTACAACGACGAGTCCACCTCATTAGTGACTCCAGCTTAATGTAGTCGTCTCACTTCTGTCACAGAGAAAATAGTATCAGGTGCGTCGTGCGAAACCATTCGCACCTTGATAATTAAAGGCAGTTGTTTTCTCACTCAGCGTGCAATGTGTGACAGAGCAGTAAAAACTAAAAAAAAATCCGTCTCATATGCTTGTACAACGAAGTGATGATTACAAATATGTTTTTTCTGAAACACAAGCAAAAGCTGTGTCAGTGGAGCAGGATTTAAATGATTAATGAAACGTATATGAAGGCCAGATTCTTTAACTTCTACCTTTAAATCTCAAATGTCCTCTGTGCTCTCCTTGTTTCCTTACGTCACCCCCTACACGCGCACACACACACACACACACACACACACACACACACACACACCCACCCACCCGCCCTCCAGCACGGACCTATCTTTGGCATGATAACCAATGTGTCTAGTGGGATCGCATGTGGCGCCCCGCAGGCCCTCCGCTCAGCTTGAAGCCAACGTAATCAAGGAGCACCAGAGTT
Source organism: Colistium nudipinnis (assembly GCA_016785305.1). NCBI lineage: Eukaryota > Metazoa > Chordata > Actinopteri > Pleuronectiformes > Rhombosoleidae > Colistium > Colistium nudipinnis. The sequence continues at coordinate 56,267 of JAFBJU010026052.1, read as the reverse complement.
CAATTTTATGGTGCCTAATTAATTCTCTAGAATTTATTTCATTTCCTTTTAGTGCTCCCGCTGGCTATTTCATCAGTACACAGTGTACGTCAAACACTCAAGCTAACGTGCACATAAACGTGTACCGGAGACCTTCGAGGAATCTGCACATACAGATGGTGCGGCTCTGTAGTCCTTCTTCATTGGCTTTTCAGTATTGAAGTATTTAATTGGATTATATTTTGTCGTTTTTTTATAAATATGATGAGACAGTGTCAGGTTGATCTGATCATAAAAAAAAATGGAAATAAGTCTTGAACTCAGACTTTTGCAGCATTTCATATTTTGTTTAAATAGAAATGACTCTACGCATGATACTAATTTTTCTTAAGTATTTAACTTTTGAACTAGTTGCTGATTTAAATTTGTTTAATGAAATGGAGGAATAGCTATAGAAAGACACATACGCATAATCTGAATCATGGGGTTATCAGTTTCATGCCCACTGGCTCGGTGGCCTGTATGTGTGTGAGTGTGTGTATGTGTGTGTGTGCATGGTAACAGTAAAGTTTAACAACCATTAAGTGCTTTGGATAGATCACAGCAAACACATGACTGAACTCGTGTTGGTGCTCACTAATGCAAAATCTGATATCTCACCATCACATGATCACATTAGATTTAACAAACGCACAAACTCTTTCTTTTTTCTTTTTTTTTCCAATCTTAAACATCTCTGAGAGTGAGAGGGTTGTGCATAAGGTTTCAGGTAGAGTTCTGTCTAGCATATTATCATGTTGTGGAGCACACAAACCGTATGCACGCATGCGTGTGTGCAGTGTAGTATGGAATGTTTACATTCAGATCTGCCGTCACACGTGGAGACATTTGAATGAACAGATTTGATGGAGCATCGTGCCAGAGATCAGCCCGGAGTGGAGAGCACAGAGACAGACGGATTCTGATGCTTTACACAGGCGTGAAGATGTGAATCTATTTTTCTTGTACAGAGGTTGAGAGGCTGCAGACGCGCATGCAGAGCACTTGGTGGTTAATGTACCGAATGTGACACAGCTGTCACATAGGAAGCAACAGCCTGCAAGAGCAGCAAGAGGAAGGTTACTGCAGCATGTTGACTTAATCATAATATGTTGGGAGGATGCGTTACTCATGATGGACACACAATCAGCATTGTCATTCATTTGGCCTGGGTTAGAAAATAAATAAAACACCGGTTATCGATTTAAGTGTTTCTCAAAGTAACTGGGGTTTGTTTTGACCAATAGAGATGGAAGTATCACCTCAAAGGGGATACGTGTAATTTTATCATTTTGAGATGACAACGTAATTATGGTAAACACACAAGACAATCACAATAGACTTCCAGGCTCGGACAGAACACTTGTTTTTTGTTCTCTGGCCTGCTGGAATTTAACAGTAAAAAAGAACCTTACTTCACTGAAAATATAATTTACGTTTCCTGCATTATTGAATTAGGAGACGATGGTGTTCACAAACTTAAATCCATTGAAGGAATATATGAACTTTGACCTGAAAAGAGCTCTTTAATTTTAAAGTGCTATTGTGGATATCATTTTGATTAAAAATAAATGAAGCCAAACATGATTGAATACATAAAATAGTTCCAAGCCTGATATGAAGACATATTGCTGTTTTATTTCCGTTTTATTTTGGCTTTTAGTCATATTATCCTCTCTTAGCCTCTTTTCCCCCAGAAAATCACTAATCACTTTGGCATTTAGAGCTCATTAATCTGTTCACACGCACATCAGTCACTTAGCCGAACGCGCACGCACACACGCACACAGTCACTCGATGATTCCTCTCTGACAGTGTTGCTCCAGTCACTTAATCTTCCTGCAAATTTGCTGGGATCTGTTCATAGCTTCACTGTAGAGTTCCAGAAACGTGACTCGGCTGCATATCAGTTTATATCATATGGCACTGATACTGAGAAACACACGCGCGCGAGCACACACGCACTCACAGTCAATAAAGCTGTCACGGTAGTGTATTGGTTTCAGAGTAAGGGGCAGACAGTAAGCGCAGCACTGAGCGAACGGAGTGACAGTAGAGAGAGAGATGGAACCAGAAGGTGAAGGGGTAAAAAAAGTAATTTACTCCGACTACTACTACTTTCTCTGCTCAGCTCATTCCTCTCACCCCGGCCGGTGGCTGACTGCGCTGTTTTGGGTTTCCAGAGGACTGGACTATTGTGTGCACAGTATGTTGTTGTGTGGTATTAAAACTGATTTGCTTTTTCCCAGCCCAGCAGGACGTCTGTGGCTGGAGACGCATGCACGCACGCACACGGTTCAAATGTGGTTAATTAAAAAGCGAATGTTAAAAAAATCTCCACCGGGAAATGAAACATCTGAGCTATTTGCTTTGTGTTTCCCACCCATATCGCAAGCATTCACAGGTGTGTGTGTGTGCTTCTCTTTGTGTGGACGTGTGCACTGGTTGATATTCAGTGTCATTAACTCTTAAGCTACAGAAAATAGAAATTGCCCTTAAATGTATTGATTATGACCATAGTCATAATTACATTTCAGTCCCCAGCTCATTTATATTGCTGAAAAAGTAACCTGGTCAAGAAATGTAATGGAAATAATGACATTCTCAAATGAATACCCCTGACTTTGGTACAATTGACCAACTAGGAGTATTATTAACAGTATACACAGCTAATTCTGCTCATGTAAACTGTTCTGTTAAGTATAAAAATTGGATTAATCGATTATCACATTAAATCAGCGCACCTCATCTTAGGTGAGGCTTTTATTTATTTTCCTTTTTTTTTTTTTTTTCTTAACCTAAACACTTTAGATGTGTGTTTAACAGCGTGTTATTCCACAGGGATGCTGCTGCAGTGCTGAAAAGGGTGTTTGCTGTTGTTGATTTAGGCATGGAGGACCTCCCAACACGTGTGACTGTGTGTGTGTGTGTGTTTGTGTATGCGTTTATGTGTATGTGTGTACGTCTGCGTGTCTGTGCCTATTAATCCGCTTCCAATCGGCCATTGCATGTTCATTATCCTGCTGCCCATTCGCATTGTTAATTGTCAGGCTCAGCCAGAACCACAAAGTGTGTATTTGTGTGTGGGTGTGTGTGTGTTTGTTGGTGTGTGTGTTTGTGTGCGAGTGTGAGCTGTTGATAAGCATAAACCCAGAGAGAGAACGCCTTTCGTTGTTAGACAGAAGCAAAAAGGCGGCAATCAGGGCGGGTATTAGGACATGCTTCAACAATGAATAGGAGAAGCTGAAGTTGCCAATAAACTCATTAAGCACCAGACAAGACACTCACACAGACACACACACACACACACACAGCCTCTCACTTTGAACATTCACAGTGTCACTTCACACCAGCTGCATCATTCTTGGGACCATTTCCATTTCCTCTCATTTCCATTGTTTCCACTCTTGTTTGATGTTGAGCGTGTGGCAGAGTAAGCTGCACCTGCACCCCATACATTTTCAGAGAACTTCATAAAATGTTGAAGAACTTTATCCCCTTTCTTGTCCAGAATTAGAAGAAGAAAATCACTAGGACTCACTCCCTATTATCACCTTTATCCAGTGATTAGCCAGAGAGTCAAAATATCACTTTGGCTCTGTCCCTCTGTTTCGAGGCATCAGGTGGTAGCTTTATAATTGCACACGGGATGTGAGGATGGAATCCTACTTCCAATTAAACCTGCAAGAAAAGTATATTTTTCCAAAATGTTGAACTGCTCCTGCAACTCCTGCAACGAGACATATTTTAATAAATGGATCATTTGTAACTCCCTTCCTTAGACAACCCTGCGCTTTACCTTTAAAATTCTCAACTTTTCCCATCATTTTTTTTATTTTTTATTCTTCTTCTCTTTCTTTTTTCTTGGTCCAGTGTGCCACATTTTTTTCTCTCTCTCTAAATGTTGAACTGCTCCTGCAACTCCTGCAACGAGACATATTTTAATAAATGGATCATTTGTAACTCCCTTCCTTAGACAACCCTGCGCTTTACCTTTAAAATTCTCAACTTTTCCCATCATTTTTTTTTTTTTTTATTCTTCTTCTCTTTCTTTTTTCTTGGTCCAGTGTGCCACATTTTTTTTTCTCTCTCTCTCTCTCTCTCTCTCTCTCTCTCTCTCTCTCTCTCTCTCTCTCTCTCTCTCTCTCTCTCTCTCTCTCTCTGTCTTTTCATCTCCACAGTTTACCATTTTCACCCTGTTCGATCCCATACACGTGTCATGCATTTTCATGTTCCGCTCGTTTGCCCGCTCCTATTATGCTTTTGTTTTTCGTCTCACTTCAGTTGAGTTGATCTGAAGATGCTTCAAAACCCAATTTCAGTTCACCCGGCGTAGGAAAAAAAAACGTCCACACCTTCACGGCATTCATTTCCACCCTCCTGCTTCTGCTCTTTACTCAAGGTTCAGTTTTTGCGACGGGAGTCACTCACAGTGAAGGACCCCTGAAGGTTCTCCCTGTCATGTGCCGTTCTCCCCAAGTAATTCACTTTTTTTTTTTTTACTTTATGGTTCACTTTATTGAATCGCTTTGCCCACATCCTCTGATTTGTGTTCTTTCTCACCCCCACCCCCCCTCACACACACACACACACACACACACACACACCAGTGAAGTGTTGAGTGCCTGAGCTGTTTGTGTAGCACAGCAGCAGGTTGTTGAGAGCTGCAAGTGCCTCATTATGTAAGGTGTGTTTACCAGGTGCCAGTCTACAGTCTCACTTGTCTTTTGCCCTTTTTTTTTTTACACATTTGTCTGTCTCTCTATCACCTCTCCATTTTAACCTCTGTCCCTCCATTTATTATAATTTTTTTCATCCTTGCACCACTTTCACACGTTACATAAAACATGTTGACGTGTGTTTTATAATATCACAACATGTCAGAATGAGTCAGAATTCACAGGGATGAAGAAACACACACACACACACACACACAATGTGTGGAAAACATTGTATGAATCTATACAAAGTACAAGTAAAAACTGCTGCTTCCTTACAAACCACTTTTAAAGCACCCACACCATTTACTTTTACTACATGAAATTAAAACGTAGTTTAGCTCACATAAAAAGCGAGAGTATAGTACAGCAGTTAATGTATAAGAACAATAACTGTCTTCTCTTTTAACTGTAGCCTTTTTTTTTTTCCTGTCCTGCCTCCAGCCCAAGCAGCGCACGTCCCTGTCCTCGTCCCTGGACGTCCAGAGGCCGGTCAACCACAGCTGTGAGCCCAGCGAGGTGAGCTCCTCCCTGGGCTACGCCAGCTTCAGCACCAGCCCCCCCGCCAGCCCTCCGCTCAGCCCCAACCAGGAAGACTCTGCAGGCTCCAACGACGACTGTCAGCTCACAGGTAGGAATCTCTCTCACTCCACACTGACCTGACCTTCGCACGAAGGAGGTTCAGCAGAAAACTGGAAACTTTCCCGGGTGTCTTGAGTGAAGTGGGTCTATCTGATCTTTTACCTTTAAATACCCAATGCGGGGATTTTCGAAAAAGGTTCTTTGAGGTGAAACGTTTTCTCATCTTGCATATTAGTCCAGAAACTGTTTGAGTGCAAATTAGAATGCAAACAAACTCTTTCAGCTGAATTACTGTACTAGATATCCTCTAAAAAGAGGCTCCCAGACATCAGCATAAGCTGCTCAGCTATTCCTGTGGGGGAGTCCCTTTTGCTGTCGGACCAGATGAAACACTGTGAGTTTTCATCTAATGACGTCCCCCCTGCTGAGTTTAAAAGTTCCTCTTCCAAAAGGAAAGTTCCCGTGAAATGAAGGTGTTTTCTCTTAGGAATTCTGGTAATGAGGGCAGTTAAGGATGTGATGTTATGTTTGTCTACATCCCGAGAAATATTTTTTAAACCAAAAATTAACAAATAGCTGTTATAGAAGCTTCCCCCCATTTCCATGATGTATACATATCTTTCTCTTTGATTTGATTCTGAATCTACCCATATAATAGTAATTATTACCTTATTAAAAATAAAATAAATTGATATAGAAGTTTTTACACTACAATAGTGAACCGCTGGCTTACTGCTTGCTTGCATTTTTTTGGTGCACTCGTTTCTTATGTTGCCATAGCAATAAGATTCCTGGTTGTCATGGCAAAGCGGCGGCCTTGGCGATAGCTTGCTGGTGACGTAGTCGTGAATACTTCCTTCTCTCACCTGGGTTTCAGTCCAACTGTCCTTCACACCCACTGCTATCAGGCAGCAACAGAGGAGGCAAAGCAGTGGCAGTCGGGTGTGTGTTTGTTTGTGTGCGTGCGCGTGCGTGCGCACGTGTGTGTCTCTGTTTCATTCACAAGCAGCTCAGAGACCCAGCTAGACTTTGATCTGTGTGGTTCCTCAAAGAAGAAACACATCCATTATCAATCCACAGGTGCAGGCACACACACACACACACACACACACAGATATAAAACTGAATACTAATCCTATTGAAGTGGAGGTGTCTTAGTGAATCATTTTACATCTGTTGCTTCCTCCTTAAAACCTGCTGTATGCAATAATAAGCAATTATTGATAACAGTTCTTTTAAACACAGTTATTTTCACTTCTCCAGCCCCATTTAAATATACACAGTGGTTCATTCTGAACTCCTGTGGTGTTGGTAGAGTGCTTCATCGACTTATTTACAGGCTTGGTGATTTTATTCTGAGGTCGTCCTGGCCACATGTTAAAGTGGACCTTGAACCATAAGGTGCTTCTGATGGCCAGGCCAGCACCATGGCAGCTCGCTGTGTGAGTGTGCACACGAATACGTGAATGAGAAGCAAATTGTAAAGTGCTTTGATAAGAATGTACAGGTGCCGCTTTTGTCAAGGTGAGAATGATTTAGTGCCCAAATGCCAGAAACATTTTTAATTTGATGAATAACCCAGTTCCTTACTAGGCTCACAACAAGCCTGATGTGAAATAATGTTTACATTATTATATTTAATTGCATATTACATTATAACAGTGAATAATATTTTTGAAGGGAATATAAAACAGTTGAATTTTAGCTTAGGTTGCATAAAGACTTCTTATTATATTGTATTCCTTGTAATGATCTTGAAAAGCAAAAAATATATATTCATGTTAACATAATTAGAATGTAAATATAATGCATTATAGAAACATGATATATAAGCACTTTATTTATTTCTCGCTCTCTCTATCTCTCTCTCTCTCTCTCCGTCTTTCTATATATGTTTCTAACTCACTCTCCATGCCTGAAACTACTACACCAGGAATAGATTGGCACCATTTATATTTCCATTCCCCCCCCCCTCCCCCCGCCTTCTCTGCTACTCTTCTCATCTCTACTGCTCTCTCTACTTATTAGCTTTATAAGACCCATTGTGGGGTTGCCATGGTAACACGTGGCTTACAGCGAGATAGAGAGGGACAGACAGATAAAGGAGGAGTATATGTATGTATGTGGGTACAGAAGGCAAACAGTCACAATTCAAAGGATGCCTGTGAAAGAGAGTGGGAGAAAGACGGGGGGGGGGGGGGGAGGAGGGGGGCGGGGGCGGGGGGGGGGGGGGGGGGGGGGGTGAATGGAGAGAATGAAATGTGAGAATCCTGGGGGCTGGCTTGAGAAATGAGGACAAGAAAGTGATGGGTACATTTTTTTCCCCCCTCTGCAGACCATAAAAGGTATTTCCTTCCTTCCTTCTTTGCCACATCTGTCTCTCCTCCTTCTTATTCCTCTCGTCATCTCCCTAAAAAATCCTGAAGCGCTCTTTGACACCGACCTCTCAATTATAGCCCTGCAGCAACGTATGCAGGTAACTGCCACCTACGTGGGCAGCTGGATAAAAAAAAAAAAAAATGTATATTTAGAGAACCCAGTCCATCACCGTTTTACATAATGTTGGACAGGACTTGAGAAAGAAAGGTTCCCTCGGTGCCCCGGTGCAGTGCTGTGTTCTGAAAAGCCGTGCCACTGTTGACGCACTTGTCCTCCATGAATTATGCAGTGCCCCCCTGCGACAAGTCACTACAACAGAGGCACAAATGTGCAGGCCTGGGTTTATTGTGTGCGGTTGCTGAAACACTTTACAGTCTCTTATTTGCCCCATAAATTCAGTGCACACATTTTTCACTCATACTCAAATTCCGGTGGTGGATTACATAATGCAATCACTACTGGTGTGAGTATTATTTTCAATGCAATTTAAATTCCTCATTCTACTTCTTCTAGTGTTTTTGGCATTGTCATTGTTATGATACCAACGATGAGTCTGCGAAACATCACCTCTGTTTCCCCCTCAGCTCTACTTTATTACTTTTTTCCACTTCATTGTTTTTGGTTTTATGACTCGCAACTTTGGCTGTTTAGGCTGAGTCCCATGGCTGTCATCGGCATCATTACTAGCATCAGCCAGCAGCAGTTTTCAGCTGATCTCCTCAACACACAAACTCACTGTTGGGTTCCTGTCCAGCACCACTATTGTGGTGGAACTTTCAAAACATTGGATTCAAAATAGCTCATAAAAGACTGCGTATTTGTTCCACAATTGTCAGGTTGCCTGAAATATGACCTGAATCCATTTTAATGTTGCATGTTATCTGTTGGCTGTGCAAATCTGCAAATCCTAAAACTAATGTTTGATTGTAGCCCCAGGAAGTGTCTTACACTGGTGCAGCGAACTAGATGCAGTGTGGAGCAATTTACTACTACTCCTGGAGTCTCTCTCTCCTTTTCTGCTACTTCTCTGGCGCAGACAAAAGTTAAATCGGAACCAAAACACAGCAAGTCAGCCGCGGTATGTAGTTCCCTACAACAACTGCAAAAGAAGATTTGCTTTGAGACTGCTTTGTGTTAATTTAGTCCAACTCTGCTTCAGGTTCCTTGGCCAGATCAACATCATGTCACACCACACAATCTGACACTATAAATCCGTCCTTTGCTGTAGGTCAATTCATTCATTGATTTCATTATAATATTATCTTAATTGTATTTTTTTTTTATTTCTTCTTACTTTTGAAGATAAAAAACAGCTTTGCTTCATGCAGATTTGCTTTCCACTGTATTTGGTGAATTTGTCTACCCTTGTTATGGGTTGGATGGGAAATGTAATTAAATCACAGCCTCTTCCCTCTCTATGCAGTGTACTGTGCGTGCACACTTAGAGTGTGTTGGAGTTTATTAGGTTCATTAATGACGGGGATTGCTTTAATTACACTTACTTTTCTGTGTGTTTCATTTAGATTTCACCTGCAGCAGTTGTGCTTACAAGACACTGTTCTGCTCATTTCTGAGAACATTAGTGAGAGTGTCGTCGTTAGATTGCGTTGAGTGGCTCCAGCTGCATATGCAGGCTTTGCAATGTCAGCATCATATGCGATCCATGGAGAAAATCCAAACCGTATCACAAAGAAGCCACAGTTTCCTTGGAGTCTTGGGCCAATGGCAAATGAAGCAGGGATGTGTAAATGAGCTCAGTGATGTGGTCATGTTGAATTCATGTGAATGTGTGGGCGGCTGAGGTTATTCTCACGGTAACGATGGCAACATTTGTGTTAAGCAGCAGTAAGTTATTTCGAGGGAATTGTATTGATCCACCTCTTTCATATGCTCATATCAAATCCATACTCCCTGTATAATGCAAGGTGAATTTACTGTGTATCACACCATGTCCATGTACCATGAGGTACAAATGGAATTTCAGTCACGCTCGTGAGGGACGTGTCGCCGCCGTCAACTCCAGGACTCTTGAATAATGGGTTCCTACAAAAGGAGCACCAGTTGCCGTGGCGATATATACTGGAATCGAGAATGAAAGTGTGAATTCAATATGTGCAGACTGGCACCTCTCTGCCTTAAGGCTGGGGTTATATATACAGTATGTGCAGGGTGGCAGGCACAGGTCCAGTCAAAGCTTGTCATGAATCTCTCTCGCTTCACTGAGGTCAAGGGTCAACACTTAGAATGTCAGTAGTTTATTCTTTGGCATGGCAATGAATGAGAGCATCAACAATCCAGAGTCCTGCAGCACCGCGGTGGTGCGTGTTTGTCGAGAAATCCTCGCACTGACCAAGTGTGGCCCCGGGGGCTCAGGGGGCCGGTAATGATTTATCCAGACCTGTGGCGCTTAGGAAATAAGGCTCAGTCTTTAATCTCGCCTTTTGATTGACAGCTCAGATATTACTCTGTACTTTTTAATAACAGTCAGTGCCGCACCACGAGAGACGATGAACATGACACTATCAGATGTGGCCGTCACCTCCCAGCCCTGCACGCGCGCGCGCACACCCTAAAAACATCCCAGTGCATGAGAGATGTTGTCGTGGTGCATTTTTCTGCATACAAATGCTCACAGTTAATATTTGTCGTTTAACACAACAATGAGATCCAGTCAGATAGAATAGGTTATAATATACAATGTTATGTAATCGTTTTTAGGCTGTGGAATTGATTTTAGTGGAAGTCTAAATAATGCCATGACCTTCAATCGATGTGAAAATCAATAATGAATGAAGATTTATTATTTTAATACAATTCTAGGAATTCGTTAGTAGAAAGCCAGCCGATGTGATCATGCCTTATTCTCGTCCCACTTTCTCTCTTTTCTCCTTCTGACGTTTCACCTCCAGCTCTGTATTCCCATTCTTTCATTTCTCTACCTCCCGCCCCCCACTTGTCATTCAATCCGTCATCCTGTCACTCCTTTATTTCTCCAGCCACGTTGCACACAAGTGCTCTTTCGCTTCTCTGTCTGCCATCCACTCCTCACACTCCCCCTCACTTTACCTCAGCCTTGCTGTCATTTGTCAGCCACCTTTTTTTTGGCTGTGCTGCCATAGTTTTCCTCTCCATAACTCATTTACTTCCACTTAAACTCTATTCAGTCAAATAGCCCCTTTCTATTTTTCTGCTGCTTCTTTTTTTTTTCTTCCTCACTCCGTTACCTTCTCCTCATCAACGTTCACCTTTTCAACATCTTCCCTCAGGTCCTTCCCCCCCCCCTCTTCCTCCCTCCATCACCACTATTACTAGCAGGACACCTGCCTACTGGTGTGGCAAAAATGTATTAAGCAATTAAATTGGCTTTTAAATCTTGCTGTATGCCTGCAAGAAAAGTACCATTTATTCACCCTTCTTTTACTGGGATGCATATATTTATCTCATAGCTAATTCATCTCCCTCAGCAGCTTCACGGTGTGTGGATTTTTCTGCCTTCCACCCGTTTTTATCTTCGATCCTGTTGGAAAAAGCTTAATTTTAAATACAGATTTGCCGTTCACCACTCTTAAGTCACACTGCTGTGAAGTGATCGCTGCCAACAGAGTGAAATCAGTTTTGGAAGAACATTTTCTTTACATGCCAATATGAGCTGGTAACAAATCAAAGCTGTGTACTTAACTTCATTCACTGTAAAACACTAGCTCCAAGCACCTGCACTGAATAAGCTACACAATTAAGCTTAATCAAAATAGACAGTATGCCCGTTGTGTGTGTGTTTGTGTATGTCAGTATGTGTGTTGTTAAAAACTATTGTCTCACATTGTAGGGCTCATCTGAAATAGATGAGCGGCTCATAGGTATGCAACACTTGAATTAATTATGGATGTTGGTGAGACAGCTCAAGGAGGATCATATGAATTAAACATTAAAATAGATTAAAATGAAAAGTAATGAATTATAGAATAAAACATTTGGGTTTTCTCTTGAATTGGAATGAGCAGTGGTATTCCAAATTATTGTCTGAACGGACACTTGTGTAATGTAGACTTTTTTTGATAATGTGACATTTTATCTGCCATCGTTTATCTCATTAGTCACAATTCCAACTGACAGTAGCATGTCAATATAAAACATTCATAACATGTATAAATATGTGTGAAATATTTCTTGTTGCATGAGTTGTTGTGAAAAAATGGATGCCGCCCATGTAGCGGGATTATGCCCTAGATTGAGGTGACACACACACAAACACAAACAAAGGTGAAAATCAATGAGGCCATGCTGCAGAGGGGTTTTTAAGCTCATGAATGGATAAGTAATGAAGGTTCAAGTGACACACAGAAGAACATTATTGATTGTTTGTAGGGGGAAGAAGAGAAACGAGAGACGGTGTCATCCATCCTCTGATTTTAGTGCCACGTTGTCACTACGTCAATATCCTAATCAACTCCGCTATTGTTCGGTCCGCGTCTTAGTTTTTCGTCTGAAATGTATTTTTTTCCTGAAATATTGAAAAAAAAATCTTGTGGCTTTTGCTCTTTTCTCCAACGTGTCCTCTCAGCCCTACCCCTGCATCGCCTCCTGTTTCTGTCTAGACACACACACCTGCTGATTTGATTGCTGTGTTTATCAGCCGAGCATTTGTTCCCCACACTCTCTTGAAGGCCAGTGACACTCTGACGCCCGAAAACTGGAGAGATGCTGGTGCTGGGGCTCTCTGTTGTCATGGCGACCAACAGGCTCACCTGTTGTTAACATTTATTTCATAGAGAGAGTAAAAAAGGAAAGAACAGCTCGATTAAATATAGGAATATAATGGAATATAATAGAGTTTTCTTTTAAAGGTCCGTACATCTTGTTCAGGTCCTTTGCCAAATGCTTTATAGTTTACATTTTTAACAGTTAGTCGTTTGGTCCCCTTATCAAGTGATTTTTCAAAATTGGCATTCTTGACACTGATTAGTGCTTTAAATATGGACTATGGTCACAAATGTGAAATGCAATGCATGCAAAAGTGTCAACACACTGTTTATTGATCTCTGTGACCTTTAAAATGTAGAAAATTGGTCCTAACTTAAGAGCTTTAAGCTGCTGTCGCACTTTGAAGCAGAGCGAAAGCAGTTAAGGTGCAGTAAAACGCATCGCTCCCCCTCCTAATGACGTGTAATGGCTCTCCATCCGTGATGTTCTTCCACTTTCTCATGCTTCTTATTTTTGTCACAGTACAAAGAACTCGGAACAGCTCCGGTTTTATTCACACTGAGTGATTCCAGTTATTTGGCCTTGTGGGGTTGTTATTTCTCAGAAAACGCAGCCAGAAAAGTTACTTTCTCAGACCTATTTTACGTGTTATGTAATTCTCGTATATGGAAATGTGGCTGAGTGTGCCGAGGACAGTCAAGAGGTGCAATCGAATACTGGCAAACAGTGTGTGTGTGTGTGTGTGTGTCTTTGTCTGTCTGCCTTTGTCTGTGTGTATGTATTTGTGTGTGTGTGTGGGGCAGTGGGGTTTTATGCAATTATTCAACTGACAGTTTTGATGGCAAGACTGAGTCGTTTGCATGTATGCGACTGTGTGCACAGGAACTGTGCTCTTTCACTGACTGCGTGATTGTGTGTTTGTGTGTGTGCGTGCGTGCGTGCGTGTGTTTCTCTGTGATGTTTATCAGGAATGAAATTGTTTACATGGCCTTGTACACAATCTTAACACACACTGACAAGAAGCAGAGGAAATAGGTCTGGGCACTCATGCATGCACCCACACACAACCCTCAGATTAGTGTGTAGTTGAGCGATGGGAGTTGTCGTGTTTATGTGTGTTTTACCTGCTGAAATATGATCAAACATGGCATTAAGTCATGAGTTCTGTTTGTTCCAACACATTTGTTACAAAATGCATAACTGCTGTTCACTTTTAATCTATACTTACTGCGTTATTGTCTTTAAGAAATTCATTTTTTTAATATAGTTCCATTTTCCACTAATCACTCTGCAACATTTAATTACAGCACAATACTAAGAGCAGATAGATACAAAAAAGCTAATTACACAATTAGGCAATTACATTATCGATCCTTCGTAGAAAGTTCACATTCCTTATTATTTACATCTATTTGTGCTGTCTTCCTTGTTCCTGTCTGTGACTTTGTTAGATGACTCTCCCCTGCCTTTATTCCTTAATTACACCGATACTTATTCTCCGTCAATTTATGATCAAGTTCAAGTCACACTGTGTGAAACAAACGGAAAAAAAAGCTGCACTTTGTGGCGAAAAGTTACAACCCGAATTTCACTGGAACAGAATGTTCCCGTCTTGCTACAGGCTTGTGTTGAGTTGAAGATTTATTTTGAGTTTGAGAGTGATGCCGCGCTGATGAAGTGAAGTAAATAATCAAAGTAGAAGATCAAATGACTCCCCTGTTATCCTGCATCTTGTATCACGGGGAAGACATGTTGTTGTGACCTCAGGTGTAATTTGTCTCAAAGTGTGAATATATCCATACATGACCTGACAAGCAAATAGTCACGCTGACACATACACACACAGACATGTGATTACACAAACACTAATATATATAGACAATCAAAAGAAGCCTTCAGTGGCTTATTTCACTCCACTCCACACACACACACACACACACAAAGTGAGTCAGCCTTTGCAAGCAGTCAGTGGTGTAAGAACGTCTGCCCCGGTGAGATCATGCATACACACATCTGTTCGGACACATGCGCACATTTGCACCCAGACAGTGGAGGTGCAGAGGTGTAAAATCCAAGTCAGGAGTTAACAGCTTTCCTGTTGTACCCGTCTTATCTTCCTGTTTGCAGCTTTGGTTGTTTTGCCCATTATTTATTTACTGCTCAGAGCATTTTGCTGAATGCTATTTTGTGCTTCATTTCTGCGGTGAATTTGTGTGTGGTTTTTTTGTAAATTCATTAGTGGGGTATTGTTGTTATGACAGGATCATTTAATGCAAAGCTATATGATTCATTCCTAATAAGTCAAGTGTGTTTGTGTGTGTGTGTCCTACTTGCAGACGACGGGCCGTACCAGCGAGACCCTCATCCTCCTCCTCTTCCTCCTCTCTGCTCTTCCTCCACATCAAACACTCTGTTGGAGGAGCGGAGGAAGAGCCACATCCCAGAGGAATTTGCAGGCCTTCTTCACGGATCCTCCCCAGCCTGCGAGACCCCGGAAACGCCTTACCATCTCTACAGCTCCAAAACTCCAAAATATGCCTCGGCGGAGGTCCAGAGTAGTTTGCTGCAAACCCCCGAGTTCAGCATCGTAATCGGAGGCGGACCCACTCAGGTCTTCTCCAGGACAGGGAGCCAGGCGTTGCCTCAGAGAACTGCCACTGACCCCAAAAAGCCTCAGGTGGTGTACCGGACTATCTTCCACACCAGGGTCAACCAGGATCAGACTGGAGCCAAAAACTGCGGACAGGTGACTCCAGCGCGAGGCTGGTCTACATTGGACCGCCCGCCCTCCTACTCCTCTGGTAAAAACAGGGACGCTCCAGCGCTACAGGGGGCCCAGACACCGGGTGAGTCTAAGGACGGTTCACCGGGGCCTGGATACGAAGAGAGGGCCTGCACCCTGGGGAGGATGAGGTCCATGCCCCGGAGTGTGCTGGACCTGCAGCTCTCCAAGTCGGATTCCAACCTGGTAGCTGTGTCTCCCATACAGGTGAGCTCTTTTAAAAAAAGGTCTCACTGTCAGTGGGGTTCAAATCCTTATTCGATGTGAAATGACTAGAGAATGAGTTGTAAAATGGAGCCCAGCATGTGTGTTGCATGATGAAAATCCACTGCCTCTTTCTTCGAAGACATTTATGTAAGATAGCAAGGATAGCATAAAAGTTTAAATCAGTAAAAAAAATATATATATATATATATATATATATATATATAAAAAACGTCAACACTAAGCACTAAGATCAATGGAAGCTTATGTATTTATGGAAAATATATTCAGTTGTATACATTATTCAGTCGTGGAGGTAGCTCGCATCTTGCTGTATCATGCCGTGTGATTTCAGAAACCAGTCCAACCCATTAGATAACTCACCGATCTGGGCCACAGTGCTCCCTGCTGTGTAGCACAGTTCATGGGAGGTCTGCTTTAATTCACAAGATAAATACAGTTTGATGAAAATAATTATAACTGAAAATGTGATGAGCCATGAAAAGGACGTACTTTATCCTCTAACTGTTTTTAGTTATTCGTTGTCCACATGTTTAAGGTTAAAATGAGTTGGCAACGTTTTGTGTCTCATTGCCTGCAGTTTTATCATTCTAGGAAAAACTAAATGGTAAAACATTTTTCCATGTCCAGGAGGAGCACAGCTGGGGGTCTGGAGCTCGGGGCCAGGGGCCTGGAAGTCCAAACCCAGGGGAGGGTGCCAGCCCGGGAGGACGACTGGAGAGGACCCCCTCCTTCACCGCTGAGTGGGAAGAGGTAAGGAAGAACTTCTTAGGAACATATTCAGTTTTTTATCTGATGTTTTAGGATCAATCCCCACCATTTTTTTAAGTAGTCACATTGATTAAAAGCAGCGCACTGTACAAAGTGGACTCTCTTCAGGGGACACTTGTAATCTCTGCACCCACGCCTGTGAGCTGCTTCAGTTTTTTTCCCCCCTTTGAAAAGGACTCGGTGTCTTCCCGAGGAGCCCCCGTGCTAATTCGAAATGCTCCTGCACGGGTTTTTCTGCAAAACCAGGAGCGGAGCTGCAGGGGAGGGCAGATATGGTAGAGACTTCGAGGGTCAGGAGTGGAGGGCGAGGGGGGCCGCGTGTTCTGTTGTGTCTCTGCCCGAGGACTCTTTGATATTACAAGCTCTCTGACTCATATGTCATCCAGTCACTGGCAGACATGTTTGGATGTCGCCCCCTTTATAAACGCACACTGGGTCACACACACACACACACACACACACACATTAGTCTGATGCTTTTTTTTTCGGTCTCTCTTTGCATCCCACTATTTGGGGGATGGAGTAATGGGTGGAGCTTTAATAAGTCGTGGGCATTTGAGCCAAAGTACATTTGTGCTTGCCTGACAACATTTGCATGTGTATGTTCATAAGCACGGAAGTTGCTGATGGTGATGGATTAGTATATGGAGTTTCCCCGTGTATATCTGAGCAATTAAGGTGACCTTTCCTGTTTAATTGCATGCTACGGCAGGATGAGATAAGATGGCTTCGGGGAAATTGCAGCGTGATGTACGGGGATTTCAGAGAGGGGAAAAAATAACAAAGTCGATATATTTGCTGCACATGCTGGAGAAAGAATTGCATTATTAGCAAGAGATGAATCACAGGGGGGTGTTCAATGATCTGCAAATATCCATACTCATTAGTGCCTCAGGATAGAAGAGGTAATCCAACGTATGTTACCAATTTGGCCCTTTAATCCGGCTTCACCTTGATAATAACTGAAGTGCCGTAATTGTTTGTGGTTATTTGTAAGGTGATTAATGTTCTTTTGTCATTCAAACCTAGCTCTTGTTTTTATTTGGCATTTGCTTTCGATTTAAAATGTTCGGTGCTGGCCAAGGGATCATGAGTGATCATGGATTTTTATTAAAAAAAAATTAGCCCACCTGTTCCATAGGTATGGCCAACTTATAACAGAAAGGAGTTTTATCATTGTTCAGGGAAAAAATAAACTTTCGATTTAGGGAAAAAAAATCAGAGTTTGGGTAAGAATAAAGAATAAAGCCTTTGAATAAAACATTGACGACATGCCACAATACTTTTTTTGCTGAGAAACTTTTGCTGAGGTGCACCTGGAGCAGGGCCAGGATCCCCTGACCCACGGTGAGCCTGGTCCCGATCCAGGTGCAGGGATGTGCAGGTCCAGGGTCAGGGATGACATTCAGCTCGACACTAATGAGGCCAATCCAGTCTCTCCATCTCTCTTCATCTTTTCTCAGCTCTGTCTTCAAGTTGCCCCCCCCCCCCCTCGCTCCTCCGTGCTTCTTCAATTCACCGGGGGAACGATTGACATTCAGAGTGCTGGCTAGTGGAATGATCATGTCATATGTCACTTGAATCCAGAAATAGGGGTTAGCCCTATTACTGGAAAATGGCTATTCCCCCCTTGCACATGTGTCCCTAACTCCGGTTTCTTCTTCTCTCTCTGTTCAGATCGACAAGATTATGAGCTCCATCGGGGCAGGAATCGGCAGCAGACTGGACAGCAAGGACCACGTCTCAGGTAAAACACAAACACGTGTGTTTGGAACTGTGTGCCAAATCTGGTTACACAATAATAATAAAAAACAAATCCATTATCCAGAGTCTGTGGATAATAACTAAATTAAAATCCATTATTGTGTAATTGATGGGAAAGATGACCCATAATGATTTTGTTCATTATGAATGCTAATTAGTGTGTGTGTTTGTGCGGATGTTGTGTCTCTGTGAGCCCTCCTGTGACTTTTGCATGAAGTCAATTGTGTCTTTCTTGCGCGTGTCAAATCGCTGTTTACGCCACTTTCTTCACCTGCATACACACAATGCTCCGCCACTCATCTCTGTTTACTGCGCTCATCCCCCTCTCCCTGAGTGAACTCCCCCATCCTCCACCTCCTGATCCCCCTCCCCTCTTTCTTCCCCACTCTCCCTTTTCTCTCTCTCTCTCTCTTTTCATCTTTGAATGCAAAGCCTCTGTTAACCATGGTTACCACAGGGTAAAATCCTGTTTGCGCCAAACCAGCTCTAACCCCCCTTACCCACAGCATGCCACACACACACACACACACAAACCGACGCACACGGGCAAACGTGTGCATGTAGACACATGTAAACTGCATACATACATCCAGCGTGGCGTGAATGAGTGGGAGGGAGCGTGGCTTCTTGCAGACAAAGAAGCTCGAGCTGGAGTGAGGCAGATATGTAGAGAGCAGGGTGAGGATCGAAAACCTGAGAGAAGATAGAGACGCGAGGTAGACACCGACAGAGAGAGAGAGAGAGTGAGGGAGGAAAGTAGAGCGCGAGAGAGAGAGAGGGAGAGAGAGAGAGAGGAGGCTGCAGAAGCATACAGATGAGAGTGGGAGTACTTGATATAGAGAAATCTACAGCACAGGCAGCTCTCGCTCTTTTTCTCTCTCTCTCTCTCTCTATTATACACACACACATTAACACACGCTCTCACCTACACGCGCGCTTGCACACGCACACACACACACACACACACACACACACTCCGGATCAGCCAAGCGAGCGCAACAGCTGAAAAAAGAAACCGGCCACTGTCAGGCGTTTTTTTATTCATTTGCGTGCGGATCTGTAACTCCAGTCTTATCCAACACCATCTCTGGCTGGATTTTACCCCCAGGACGGACGCTCTTTTCTGGATACAACTTCTTCCTTCCCCTCCTTCTCCTCTCTCCTCCTCTGGCTGGATCCAGAGATCAGGAGAATCCAACTGGCACCTTTGAATGCTGACCCCTCCATCCTCACCATGCCTCTAGCCTAGCCTCCTCTGCCTCTCCTTCCCCTGTCTCCACCTCTCTTCACCCCTCTACCCGTATCCCTCCTCCTGCTGCCTTGCCTAAAGACTCCTCAGAAGCATGGCGGGCTCGTTCGACAGCCACTTAGCCCGCCATAACATGATGTGGCAGTGCCAGCTCTCTCAGCCGGACTGCCGCTGCTACCGCGTGGACGGCTACTCCCTACTGAAGCGTTTGCCCCTCCACCCCCTCATAGGTCCCCGCTGCCCGATGCAGTCCGTGGGCCAGTGGCTGGACTCCATCGGCCTGGTCCAGTACGAGAACCACCTGCTGGCCAATGGATTTGACAACGTCCAGTTCATGGTGAGTGCTTTCACTATTTTGTTGTTTTTGGGGGGAAATGAGGAGGCAGCAGATATTTGGAAGCTTGGAGTTCAGGATGGGGTATAATGTTTAACACTTATCTTACCTTTTTCTTCTTAAAAACCTTTATTTTGCTTTAAATGTTCTTTCTTCTTTTCTCTGTTTGTCCTTACTCACTGTTTTCTCTGATCTCCCTCTCTCTCTTTTTGGATTTCCACTGCTATGTATGATCTTCTCTTCCTCTCTCTCTCTCTCTCTCTCTCTCTCTCTCTCTCTCTCTCTCTCTCTCTCTCTCTCTCTCTCTCTCTCTTCTCTCTCTCTCTCTCTCTCTCTCTCTCTCGCTCTCGCTCTCTCTCTTCCTTTCCATCATCACTGCCTCTCCCTACTGATGCCATGTGAGGTCCTCCTACGCACAGAAATCCTACGCCACATCCCCACCAGAGCAAAAAAATCCTACTCCAGCACAAAGCTGCACACATACAAGCTGCTACTGCAGTAAAAAAAAAACATGTTGTGTGCCCCTCAATACTTTTTGCATCCTTTCATGCAAACACTGTTACAACCACCTGTAGCCTTAGGATCAGGATGCAATCTGACCCTGTAATGTCCAATGGTGTGTTTGGCTCCAGTGACGTGAGAAACTTTTTCAGGTCATTTTGCATTCAGACACACAACTGACGTTGTGCGTTGTGCATTTATGTTAATTGAGGTATATAGAGGGTAAGCTAAAGATAATGCAGGAAAGTAGAACGTGAGAAAAAGAAAGATTGTAAGTGAAGCCAAATTGAGAGCCACTGAGCCAAAGATAGAACAATGGGTGACAAATCAAGGGATGGTAATGGGTTGAGTTTATCTGGAGCTTCAACTTGTCATTGTTGTGGGCAGAGGGGACTCTTATATCACTGAAATGGTCTCTTCAGAAACAATAAAACCCCTTCAATAGGATTTGTGGTTTATCTAAAGGATTTTAAGAGCAAACTACCAATTGTGACTTCCTCGTGTGTCCATTTTAGTGGGTAGAAATGAACTGTGAAGATGTTGAACTTAGATGGAAGTCTTGAGATAGTTATTGGACCAAAAAAATATGCTGTTTTTTGTGTGTGAGGCTGTCCTCAGTGTGACCTGCGTCTGTTGCTGTGGTTACCCTGGCAACAAGAGGAAATCAATCACAGTATTTGTTATTTCTTTGTGTCTCTTCCTAATGTCATCAATGTGCAACTGTAAATCTGGATTTGGTCAGCATTCCAAATCATTTAATATGATGACGTTGGTGATGGTTCTGTGTGCAGCTGCTGTCTGTGTAATGGATTATTTTCTCTTCCCGCCATATTAACCAGTCTTAGACTTCTGCTAACTCCAGCATGTACACATCATCACACTCTGTTTCCTATGTCCTATGTTCTCCTTCCCTCTTCTTTCTTTTGCTTTAGTTACTGTGGAATTATGTGAGGTTTATTTACCTTGTACATGACATAAATAACGGATTCATTATATATTAATTGATATAATTAACATATAACACAAAAATAAGCGTATATTTTTTCCTGGCACTAATTAAAACCTTCTGCATAAATATTTAACCATTTCTGTACAGATTTTGCCTGGTTTGCTTTCCATGATATCTACAACTCACAGGTAGTGTCAAGATAGAATATCTACCTATGAGCTGTCTCAGGCAATATTCCCAAAATATTATTATTTTTCAGCCTCAAACAGAAAGTAAGTGGCTGCAATATTAGAGTTGCCCTGTCTACATAACCTTTTCCCGCAATCAGACTGCCACATGATTATCTAGTTTTGTAGCCATAATTGATTAATTGTATTATATTGTGTGAGACCTATTCACACTGTCACACTGAAACATGATCATGCATTTTCTTTTTCTTAGTTGTTATTCTGCTACCTTGGCAAGTCCAATAATTACTGTTATTTTATCTTTAATTTGGTTTATTGCAATTTCCACAAACAATATCTTGCTATTCAGAGCCAAAATGATCCACTGGTCCACCAACTAGTCCTTAACTTTGACTGTTGTTCCATGGTGATATTATTTAAGCGCTCAGTTATTTTCAGAGTAGAGCCACAGTAAGTGTGTCCATGCCATCAGTGACTCTTGTAACGCATTTAATGTATTTTGACAATGGGTAATGTCCCAAAGTGAACTCCATTCATTTACACTCCTCCTTCTCTCTGGGGCGCACACTAACACTCGTATGTACACACCATCACATCAGTGTGCCAGCGTGTTATACTCTCATTTACACTTTTAAAGTCGTTAACAGTGTTTGGCAGCAAACAGACGTAAGGGTTCTCTGGGCTCCTGGCTTTCCCCTCGCAAAATGCCTTTGTATACAATTAATATAAAACTAGGTTGAGATGAAACGCCATGCTGACTTCAAAGTCCATTTTGTTCGTGAAACTCACACAGGGACCTTTGGTTTTTCTGCTGTCCCACTTGCTGAGTGCAGAGTTACCCACTTTTTGTTGTTCATGAATTAACAGGAGACATTTTTCCAACCTTGAGGAAAAACTCACAAATTGAAATTAATTCAGTCGAGGCGCAGCCCACAGGGAGTACGTTGTTCTGGGTAGCCCTCCTTATTGACTGTGATTTCTTCAAGGAGACGCGTGGGTCAACTTCATTTCAGCTCCGCTCCGAATGAGAAAATCAAGTTAAGATGGAAAATTCAAACAAGTCACTGCATCAGAAAAGATTTCGTTTTTATTTTTATTTCCACTTTTCATTTCCGGGCAGTTCAGGTTCATCTGTTGGAACTGATTGACTTGTAAATGAATTTGACCTGAAGTCAGCTCTGCACCACTGTATGGCAGCAATAAGGCTCCAGGTGGTGTGCTGGGAGATATGCAGAGCTGCACACGCACACATCCATGTAAACATGGACCATTCCCATCCCGCTTTATCATTGAGCACTAATGGGAGGTCATTGGAGTGGGTGTGTCTTCTCACCTTACCCAGCCAGTAGAGGACAAGTAGTGCTAGATTGATAGACAAATGGTAAGGGGGAGGACTGGTTATTATGGAGAGGGTGTTTCACATGAAGGACACTGGATGGAGATTAATGACATGCATGTTGAATTCATATATGAATGTGTGAGTGAGGAAAAGGGGGGAGGAGATGACATAGATGTTTATAAAAAAAGATATTGTGCATCCCCCATGGGGATTAATAAAGTACTCTATCTAGTTATACACGGTTTATATATATATATATATAATATTTGTATTAATCAAGGTCGGGGAAGGCAAATTGTGATTTTGTTTTGCACTTTGGACATGAATCTGTTTTTTGTGGCATGGTTCAAATGTAGTGTTATGGCCACGGAGGGCTTGTGATCAAAAGCAAGTTCATGTATACATTAGAGCCACTTGCCAGTGGCATCTTAATGAGACATATCTGCAGCAAAGTGCACATTCACCTTGGCTAAGTGAAAAGATAACGTGAACGGAGCAGCTGCAAGGCAAGGGAAATCAATCTGACGTAACTGCTCCTCAGAGGGACGAAAGGAAATAGAATAACAGGATAAAAGAGTTATTGTCAGTATTTTTATTTATTTTTTTACCTCTGAACCTTTCTTAAAAAGGAATTTATTATTGAGAATAACAAACCGCCACGATGATGCAGGGGGACTTCTGCTTTCTTACATCAGCAAACAAGATGCATCTAAATCCCTCAAGAAACTAAAAAATGAATTGGGAGATGGTCTGAAAATTAAATAATGTATTCAATAATAATTGATAAATAAGCAAGGGGGACTGGAAGGCGAGGCGATGAACGCAAGCGTGAAAGGAAGGGAACAGAAAAGATACAATAGGCTCGGAATAATTTGGAATACTTGCATAAGCCTGTTGGTACTGATAATGGCCTCCAACACCACCACTGAATAACAATTCATGCTCCGCCTCCCATCGGCTCAACCTCCTGCAGTTGTACATGAATTCTAATTTTTGTGTTCATAGTGTTAGTGGCCCACTGTGGGCACTGTTGTTGTTGTTGTGCAGTGTAGTCACCAGTATCACTGGCAAACCACAGGCCACGGCAGTTATATCAACAGAGAGGATGTTAAACGCCTTCTGTCACCAGCCAAAATGATTGTTAGTGTTCATACCACATGTTATCAGACCTATGCTCGATAAAATTACAGGGTTAATAGAGGATGTTTCAATTCGCTACATTTGTTGTGGGTTTTTAGGAGATAGCCCACAAAGTATAATTACTTGTCGTATTTATCCTAATTCTTGTAGTTGCGTTAAGTGTGTCCTTGTAATGTTTACCCCATTATCCATCTTGTGCTCTTGGAAATGGCAGATATGGGGCAAGCGTTGAATTTAACACCGAAAATGAAACGGGACAAAATAGGTTTCGGGAGAAATAGAACAAACATGAAGTAACTCTCTTCCATCTTCTATCGGGAGCCACACCGGGAGCAATTAGTCATGCCTTTGAATCCCCTTGGCGGTGATGTAGTAGCGTGGTAACTCCAAACGCAGGCCCAGCTCTGTGCTCTGTTAATCAGCCTGGGATCTGATCTGTCACCTGCACTCTACTCCCAGAGGCCCCGGTGTACAGGTAGATGAAAATAATAAGTTAAGCGACAGGATGAGACCAATCACCTGCAGGGACAGACTAGTGGAGTTTTAACCACAAGCCTCCTGCACTATCACTCTGAGTAACATTAGATTTGAAATATGTAAGGAAATACAGACATGTACATTTTGCAAGGGTATGGATGAATAAATTGGCATTATGGGCTGATATGGTTAAACAATCTGTACACTTGGATTAACATCATTTAGGAGGGCAGAGATCTTAATGAAATGAATTCTTGACTTCCTGTTTTGGTCTGTTAACCTGACACTCCAGATGGTGTGTTACTCGGAAACCATCTGTGAAGGCTTTGTTTGGAACTGTGGAAAAGGGCATGTGCTTTTAATTCATACTTTATACATTGGATGAAACATGTCCGACACCGTCTTTGATGATTTCCACTGTTAGAGGGGAATGTGTTCAGTCTTGTTTTTTTTTTTTTTTTTGCTTTTCAAATTGAGTTGGTGCAGTTTCTGTTTGATGAATATTTTTCCGCTGTGCTGGTGTATCAATTAATCACTATTAATTGACATCATCTGTTAGTATGGTTTATTTCATGTAATATCATGATTTATAAACAAAAACCATTGCATATCAATCCCTATACTTGGATTTCCATACGTTTTTTTTTTATTATTATTATTTTTATTATTCTTCTTCCACAGAGCTATTGCCGGTATTTCATTGAAGTTGTGAAGATGACCACAGCAGATCGTCTGTTCGAAATCTCTCCAAAGTAAAACCACAGAGACAATTTTCTCCGGTGAAAGTCATTTAGGATTGCCGGGGGGTTGAACGCTAGATGACAGCGACCATATCTCCCATCTAGAATTAAAATGTCACAGCCTGGGAGCAAAATGTCCTTTTCAGAGTGCACAGTGATCCCCAGAGTCCACCTCTGGACGGACGTTAATGGAGAAAAAAAAATGCCCATAACCGTTATCTACCTGGAAGGTTTATCACTTTTATTAGTTTGACAGGAGGATGTAAAGGAGCTGACAAGCTAAATCCATGTGTGTGTGTGTGTGGTCCAGAGACCGCCTCGGCCCCCTTTCTCATACAATATTTACCATCTGTTGGTGATTACCTTGGTTTACCTTTCTCCTCCAAACAATCGATATTTCCAATGGAACGTCTGGCAGAGTTGGCCTTTCTCTACACTGCAGCTGTCCACCTGCACACTGCATCCCTCCCCTCTAATTCTTACTTTTATTTGTCTTCTCTCTGGCACATCCTCTATAATGTTCTTGCTCTTTCTATTCCCTTATTGTGTTCCCTAATTTTTTTTATACTAGTATACCACGTTTGATGCCTTGAGGATACATTTCAGAAATGGGAACAAGATTTTTTATTTTTTTTTTATATATTTTACTGTTGCCTTTCCTCTGCATTTCCAGAAAGGAGCCGATCACTCATTTTGATTGTTATTTGTTTTTTGCTCTTCAGGGAAGCAATGTGGTGGAGGACCAGGACCTGCTGGAGATTGGGATCCTCAACTCAGCCCACAGGCAACGTCTCCTGCAGGCCATACGGCTGCTGCCCAGGGTAAGCACAACCTCCTCCAGCAGATCATGGTCGATCTCAGCCTCCCAATCTGGGTTTATGGCTGTGTCATTGTCATGCAAATTGCATACATTCATGGTCACTTGAAGATAATATGTAATTATTCAAGGTGAAATTTCCATTTTGAAAAAAATGAATGCGTATCCAGCTGGCAAAATGCAGCATTCAAAATAATGATGGGAGAATACATACACCTGTAGGCAAAGCTTTTGCTCCTGCTTTGATCATTTCGTTTAGATGTGTCTGAAAAATCAATATAGGAATCATTTAAAGAACATAGTAATGAGAGAGTTTGCGTGGGCTGCTGTTCAAGAAAGACTGAAAGTTGGATCAATTATTTGACTGCATAGAGGACACATCTAAAAAAAGAGAGTGCAGACAGAAGAGGGAGAGCTCATAGATAAGCGCCTTTTATGCAGACATCCAGGAGACTTTGATCTCCACTCAGCACTTTCCTCCACTCATCCCCCACAGATGTATTTAAATACTGTAAAAAACAAAACAAACTCAACCTGTAACTTTTGTCTGCCCACATACACTCATGCACAAACATGTCGGCAAACATCAACTTAAAGTGGTCGATGTGGGGATGCATGAAGTATCCCACCCTCAGAAATCAGCCCCCGAAATGGTCCACTTCACTGTGTGCACTGTGGGAAATATTCAGACAATGTAGTCATGCTTTTTTTATTTTATTTTTTTACGTCTCTACCCTGCTGAACTGTATAAGGTCTAATAAATATTTAACGTAGAAATAAGGCTGTTAAAGCAGAATCAAGAAAATAAGTACAGAACAGCAGTCAAGCATACCCCATGAATAGAATTTTACAGCTGTCATGTTACATAAGATATTGTTATTTGGGCTCATTTGAGGTGTTTGTACAGATTGTATTTTAAGAAAGCAGCTGGTTAATGCTACAAAGCTCCAGGACAGATTTACTGCAACATATGGGCAGAGAAATAGGAAAATGCTGAAGAGGCCTGAATTGTATAGAGCTAGAGACATAATAAAAATAATAATGGACCTTTAATCTCACCCCTCTTCTCTGTACCAAAGATACGGCCCATCGGTTATGATGGCAACAACCCCACGTCAGTGGCCGAGTGGCTGGAGTCTCTGGAGCTCGGTGACTACACCAAGTCTTTCCTCATCAACGGCTACACCTCCATGGAACTAGTGAAGAAGATCTGGGAGATCGAGCTCATTAACGTAAGTCCCATACATTTATTTTCTTCCTCCTCCTCCTCCTCCTCCTTCTCTCTGCTGAACAACATCCTCTGTTGGTTTAACATGTTGTGCAAAGACATATTCTAAACACGCAGTGTGTGAGATGTGTTCCTTCACAACAATGAGCATAAGTGCTGTAGTTTATTTTTGAATTGAACCCACATGCACTGTGCTGTTGCCAGAAAACGCTCACCACCGCACACCATGTGTATTAATCCGTGGCTGAAAATAGTTCCATATAAAAAAAAACAAAAAAAACACTATTCACTGCAGTAAGATTTGATAAGAAAACACAGTGCCCAACTTTTTAAAAAAATATATGAAAAGTAGTTTCATAAAAAAAAAAAATGTTTTTCAAGATATGCACTTTGAACCCAGAGACATATCTTTCCTCCACCACCGAAAGATGAGATTGTTGCAAAGCACTGTTGTGTCACAGTTGTGTGGGGCTTTTTAGAGGTTGTGCGTTTGTGTCCTCATCTCTCAGCTTTGTGACAGCGTGAATTTGTAACTCCTACACTTCCGCTTTTGTCTTTTTGCTTTTTATTCATAGTCTGGCTAAAGCGCAAGTTCCCTGTGTGTTAAGAATGTGTTGCCCATCATGCACTTCTCAACCTGGGAGGTGGGGCGCGTGGTTATAGCCTCATCTGTTTTTCATTCTTCTTCTGCGGTTTGCCTCTTGGCATGACAGCTTCTTCGTCTCGCTCTACTTGTTTGTGGGTTTACAGCTGTTTCCCCTTGATTGAACTTCTCCTCGTGTAAATATCAGTAATAGTGGGATAACGAGGTTTGACACTTGAGCTCCTGTGTTGTAACCAGTGCTGCACGTTTATGATTGGATTTTTACAAACATGAAATCTTCACCAGAGTGGATTTTTTATTTTTTTTGACTGCAGCCTGATCTCATGGGAGCGATGGGCTCCTTTGATGCTCGGTAACAAAATCATCTTCGAATGCAAAGGGAACCCAAGAAGCTGATTTCAATGGGAGAGAGAGAGAGAGGGGGGGGGGATAGAGAGGGGGAGGAAAGAAGGGGTGTTTTTCCTTCCCAGTGGAGGATAAAGTGATAAAGTGATGAGTGATCAGCTGGAGGAGGTGGAGAGGGAGTTATATAAGCATGTGGGATGCAAGATTTCAAGGTTTCACTGCGCTGGGGATACCACCCACATGCTGAGCTTGTGAGTGTGTGTGTGTGTGTGTGTTTCTGGATGCATATGTGAGATAGAGAAAGTGTGACTATATGCTTATGTGTTTATGTATGTGTTTAGATGTTCGATGCAAAAACGCAAGCCAAGCTTTAGAGCCCCTTTACTTTTTTGGCCACATAAGTTTATGGTCAATATGCTGTATATGTACGGCGTAAAGTTTCTATAGATCATAAACCCCTCTAGTACTTATATAATATGGACCTGCATGTGAAGGAAATATTGTACATATAACATGTATGCTTATGGTAATTTGTAAATTCACTTTCTTTGTGGTAAAGAAAATAATGTAGTGCATGTTGAAGCCACAAGAGGCTGCACAAGTATACCGTAGGTAAATCAGGTGGTTCACATAGTTATGGTATTTTTTCATAAATATAATCACCACCAGATTTCTAGTAACACTGGAAAATGTGACTATCCACAATTTAATGTCGGAATTATTGCAAATATATAATGTGTGATAATAGTGTGTTTGTGTGTGAGCACTGCAGCAGTACACTGTCACTGAAGTAGTCTCTGGGTGGATGGAGAGGTCACTACTGCACCAGGGAGAGGTTTGGAGAGATGGTGGGGTGAGATATTGTCATGGAAGGAAAGCAAAGTGAACAAGGATGCGGATGTAAAAGAAAAGGTGGAACTGAGAGAGAGAGAGAGAGAGGGAGAGAGAGAGACAGGAGGATGACAAGTCTTAAAAATAGACTTTGGTCACTGCTTTCAGGTAATGACCAGAAAATCACCACTGGCAACAGATGCTGTGGTGTCTGGGGAGAGGAGGGACGAGTGTCAGACATTGTCGGAGCACTTTAATGTACAAGGATACTAATGTGTGAATGAATGTGTGTGTGTGTATGTGTTTCCTTTTGATGGGACACATATTTGCAGTCCTGCTGCTGTGGGATACACATTCTCACGACACCTTTTAATCTCACACCATACACCTCAGACATGGAGCAGGTGCACCTCTATCAGCAGTAAATACTGTGTGTGTGTGTGTGTGTGTGTCTTTGAGTGTGTAACCCTCAGGGATTTATGTTATCAGAGTATTTTGTTTGTAGACACAGTTAATAAAGCCATTGTGTACTGTAGAGTTATAGTGTACAGTGGTATACTGTATATGTGCGAAGAGTTGTGACATGTCAGAGGTAAAGTGGGAATCTAAATTCCCCTAGACCTGAAATAAAAACTCATTCAATCCAAATCAGATTTCATTTTAAATGATGAAATGAACAATAAATAATTAATATGAATGTATTATTAAAATGGCTCAAGTATGCACACACTGCTTATAATTGGAATGCTTTCACACTATGTGACGATTTTCACTAACCACAGCCCAGTGAACATACAGTGCTCATGAATATTCCCCTATACAGCAGATATTATACAGCATAAAGTTTAATTGATTCATAGCTGACAGCAAAATATCACCAGTTCCATTCCTTCTTGTGTCTGAGAGGTCAGCAGTTCTTCCTTTTCCCCTGGCCCTAACCGATTTGCAGGGCTGAGTCAGGTACTTGTGAATGTAATAATGGAACCACACTGTGACTCTTATTCGTGTGCTGTTAATATCCCCAGCCTCCGTTTAAAAATGTGTCAGCTGTCTCAGGAATGATTTTTTTTTTAAATCTCAGTTTTTCAGTGCGACATTTTCTCCAGGAGAGACAGCGTGGCGTGGGATGTTGAAGCCGAGAATCATACTTATTGGTTTTGTATGAGACATCTTTTTTTTTAAACTGGTGATAAATGAATGGACCACTGATTTACATATTCATTTCCCTGCAGTGCAGTGTGCTCCGGCACGTCCTGTAAAATTCCACACGGTGGCGCTGTTGCCTCTCAGTTGAACCAGACCTGCTCCTCTTGAGTTTGAGGGAATTCGTTAAGTACAAAGCAGTTGCATCAAGGCCTGAAATTGCTCTCCTTTCAAGTGAGTCCACAGAGAACCCACGGCCAAGCAATTAGAAACAGATTGCATTTTGGGAAGTCACGTTTACGACGGTGGAATGCCGATAAGTTTCTGGTCCTCCAGGCATGTTTCCCTTTATGTTTTCCTCATGAATGGACCCTGGTGTCATAGGAGGATGTGTCCTTGGTTACCTGTGGTTTGTGCTGAAGAGGCAAAGTGATGGATTGAGGGTCAGTGGATAGAGGAGCTGGTCTATAATATAGATAATTTGCATTATTATCTGCATGTGACGGTTTATGACAGGACTCCGTGCAGGTCTGTGTAGTCCAGGGTTTTTATTCTCAACTGTTGTAAATATGAAGAATAGATAATGAGAATGGAAAATACTCATTATTACACACAGAAGTCTTGATCCAGATGACTGATTTTAATGCGGCATTTATTTGAAATGCATTCAGTAGTCTACAACTTGTCCCTGATGATCAGCTTTATAATATCCCCCGACCTGTTGCAACCGTTGCATGTGTTTAACAAATTGTTTACTGTCTGCTCTTATCTTCCTCACCTCAGACTACAACTCCGGTAGGATTAAATCCTGGTCAGTCCCTGAAAAATTTACCTAGATTATCGATTTGTACAAGTAGCCCAAGAACGATGTACAGAATTTTAGTCTTGAATAGTCTGTTGTGTAACTATTGTATCTGTTCTTGTGAAATCCCCAATACTTAAAATAGTCAGTTGCGCAGACATTGTTTTGCAAAAGCCCTTCTGGTGAAAGCTCCATTGATTTATTGTGCGTCATCATATAACATATGTGGTTTTTAAAATAAATTTGAGACACCATTCCAGTCTCTTGCATGTGAAGACCTGCAAGAACCTGTGTGCGTGTGCGTGTGCGTGTGCGTGCGCGTGCACGTGTGTGTGATTAACCTACAGGGCCTGACTTGTCCCTGCATTCTTCTCGTTAACACAACATGCCATTTTTGGAAGTACACACACACACACACACACACTCAGCAATGGGAATATGTTTCCCCAAAAAAACTCAAAATGACTAACTCTGTGTGCGTCTGTGTGTGTGTGTGTTGCGCACGCAGAAATGTTTGTATAACTGTATGAGGGGTCCAAAATAAATTGAGGACAGTCATGAGAGTTCAGCCTTTTTTCTACCGCGTGTACTCGGTTGCCATGGCGGCTACTAGTTACCATAGAGACAAGAGATATGTGCACTTTATCTAGATGAATTGGAACGTTTGCATTGGTGTGTACTGGATCACATATTCCTGACATTATTCCAGATTCTTTGAATATGTGTGTGTGTGTGTGATGTTCCTTTACTCATCACCTTCTTTGTCACCTCTCCAAATGGACAGATTGTCTCACATCCCTACACCAGATGGTTCCTGCCTTCCTTAGACACTGCAGGATTAAATCCTATACATACAATAGAACCCACGAACACACACATGCATCCACACTTCTCTTAGTTAGATTACGCATCATCATGTTCGTCAGTTTTCCTACAAAAAAGACATGCGTGTTAGGTAAGGTAATTGCTGCTGTGACACGCCTGTTTCTTGCTGTGGGCTGTCATACGTGTCCTCGTCCACATATGAGGATACAATACATTCTCACACGATATGTGTGGAAAAAGCGAGCGAGTAGTAGCTGGTGTTAATTTTAGTGTGGGAGGATTTGCCTCAGGACTGCAGTGTACTTCACCGTCCCTGCTGGCCCATATCGCTCTCCTGCAGCCTTATTTGGCGCCGGTGCTTCCTGTTGTAGTGCTCAGTGTGTTGATGGTGTGGGAGGTGTCAGGAGAGAATGTGTGTGACCCCCCCCCCACCAAAGCACACCCTGAACCTGTGGCTCCAAGCCCTCCTGAGGTGTTTTATGGCCCAGTTCATACTTGGTATTAATAGGATTATTGTGTTACTCCATCACAACTATACAACTCATAAGACGCACTTGCACATTGAGATCCAATCAGATCAGTGCAACCGCCTTTGGAGGTTGTCTGGGCCGCGTGCCGTTCCATTCAGGGAACAGGTATGAGTTTTTTAAACGCTACTGGAATTTTACTTGTGCTTTAAATGGTCTGTTGAATTTGATTGGATGGCAGTCTATTCAATGTAAATTGAATGGATGAATATGTGTGACTTTAATAGTTGGTTATATACTGAGACCTGATATCTATATTGATCTGTTTCCTTAAAAATTACACAAATAGATCACAACCTTTTTCTGATATCTTCCCTTTAAATTTCCAATGACAGCTTCAGGTTCATTTGTAAATTCTCTCACATTAAAAGCTTATTCACCTATTTCAATCTATCGTATATATAACGTATATAAAGTGTTTTCAGTTAGGGGGAGACTGATCCTGCTGGATCACATATTGCAAGTAGACTCCTGCAGAGACAGAAATAGTCAGAATGACGTCAAGCTTTGTGGGTTGGATTTCATTTATCTGATACTTGCACTCAGACATGCACATATGTGTGTGTGTGTGTGTGTGTGTGTGTGTGTGTGTGTGTGTGTGTGTGTGTTGTGTGTGTGTGTGTGTGTGTATATATATATATATATATATATATATATATACTCTATACATACGTGCTTCATATACACACAAGCAGCAGGCACACACACAAGCACTGTTTTTGATGGAGTTGATGGATAAGCAGAGAGCACCTTTTGTAACATTCTGATTTCAAACATGTTTTTTTGTACCTAGATCATTTGTGGTTAAATGTTCTGCACATATTACGCAAACCTGTTCAGAGGTGATTTTACTCTGATTGAATGAGGCCTAAAGGAGCGTTGCCTAAGAGGATCAGATAAATGTTAATAAATGTGTCATTTCCTGCCAGATGTCTAAACTTGTTTCTATCAGGAGCTCATCAGAAAAGTAAAATACAATAAAAGACTCATGACATAGAGTTTTAAAATGGAGGGTGAATTGTCTCAGGGCTCCACAGGCAAACTTCCAATATGTTTTCCACCGAGACAATGTGAGTTGACTTACGGTTGGAGCACCACCAAGGCCCGGATTAGCATCCAACGCTCCAGATTGTGGGTTGCCATGGTGACCTGGAGGTTAAGGCACTGACCAACAACCGCATGTTCTGAATTTCATCCATCTTGGGATTTTCTTGCATGTCATTCCCCATCTCTCTCTCTCTCTTTGCATATTTGTCTTCATCTTTCTACTGTTGTACAGTATATCAAAAGGAATGGAATGGGAGGAATATAATTCTCCAAATGATAGTGATAAATGTTAAATATTTAAGATGATTCTACATTAGACAATACCTGGTTCTTTAAGAATATTTCGTCTACATATATTGAACACTGATCCCTGATCCAAATACTAAATTCAATAAGTCTCAAGTTATATTTTGTTGAATCTGTTCAGAAACTAAACTTTAGAACGTGAAGTTGTGGGTTTTATGGGCGTTTGTGTGCTGGACTCAGTTTTGGCCCGCAGCAGAAACTTTCAGTAGTCTTGTCAGTTCTCAAGGTTGCCAGGTAACCGGGCAGTGCTAACCTGGATTAACCTTCTTTGTGGTAAACTGAGTCATATGTGTCAGACAGACATGCGAGTGATAACAATCATCTAATTCTCTGTTTTCCTGTCATGGAAACGAGCAGGGAAAATAGGCTCCAGTAGCTCCCCAGCTCATGGAAATATTAACTGTTGGGAATAATTGGGAATAATTTAAATATTATGGGGGCAATATTACCACTGCTGAACCATCTCAGCTCGTGCAGCACACAAACACACATTTGTGCGCCGGGTGAGCCAGCACGAGCTGGTCTCTGTATGAGCCCAGTGTCTCCATAGTGACGAGATGGAGAGGAGGAGGGGGACATGTAAACTGGGTAGAATGAGTGTGTGTGTGTGTGTGTGTGGAGAGAGAGCGAGAGAGGGAGAGAGAGAGAGGGCGAGTGCTCAAGCAGAGACATGTAGGAGATGTAGTCTGGCTGCCGCAAGCTGAAGAAAGAGGAGGAGTTGGTGAGCGCTGGGAATCTGCAGACAGGAGTGAGTGAGAGAGGAAGGGAGACAAACGCTGGTGGAGAGGAGACGAGGGGGGAAGCCAGGAAACCCGGGATAAAGAGAGAGAGAGAGATACCAAAACACTCGTCCCCGGACAGCAACAGCAGAAGAGAGAGTGAAGGGGGGAAGAGAGAAAAAAAAAAGGCGCCGCAGGAGAGGAATCCTGAGCGAAGACGACTCATCGGCATTTCATTTGGAATAAGTCCCGTCTTGTGCAGAGGTAAGCCAGCAGGGAGAGGAGAGGATGGGCGAGAGAGAGAGAAGGAAAATATGCAGTGATGAACACTGATTCTTTTGTTCTTTACTGGCTGTTTATTTTATGCATTTTCAGCCTGATGCTCTGCGAGGCTGAGCTGATTAGAATAAACCAACACTTGCGTAGTGCTCCGTTGACAAAAAGCTGCGTGTGTGTGTGTGTGTGTGCGTGCAGGAGTTTGAGATAAATGTTTTTTTTTATTGCATTAGTGTGTAGGAGTTGGTTTTTGAGCCACCAAAGAGAATGAGCTCAGTGTTGAAGTTTTGAAAATAAAAGAGTGAAATCTCTTGATTTATTATTATTATTTCTTGTCTACAGATGAAGTTTTTTCTCAGTTGAATAATAGTCTGCTCTGATGCGGAGGAATCTTTTGACTTGTGTACACATGTGTGCTCTTGAACCTGAACTCAGTCTGTGCCGTCATCCAGAGAGTGGACCGAGTTGTCATGTTTGTACATGTGACGGGACTTTCCAAATGTTGTATTCAGTCAGGTCTTACCGCAAAAAAACGCTTTTCTCTTTTGTATCATCATACCAAGTCTGTTGTATCGTCACTACTATGGCTAAAACCACTCCAGTCCAGTCGCTGCCCTGATTTAAGGTCCTATCCTCATTTGCATGCTGAACCGTGCTCTGAGGAGGTGAAGTGAAATCTGGAACAAAAGAAAAAAAGACGGCCTTTGAGTTGTTTAAAAGATGATTTTTCTAGCTTGTGTGAACTTGTTGTGGAAATGATGAGTGGTATTAAGGCATCCTTGTTTGAGCAAGAGTTAAAAAATAATAATAAATAAAAGTGGGAACCTTGCGGGAGGCAAAAAAAAAAAGTAGGAAAGAACGGGACAGGTCCCAGCAGGAGCAGCGTTTTTATTTTTTTTACCTCCTCGGAACAGCTGGGGCACAAACCCAAAGATTGAGTTGGAAATCCTGCCAGACGCTGTTTACCTCAAACGCCGCTCCATCAATCATAATCCCGCCTCCTGTTCATCGGATTGTCACCGCGCCGAGTCATGGCTATAGATTCCTCTCCAGTGGCAGCAGCGTGACGGATGGTGCTGTGGCTGAAGGCTTTTAACATACAGTAGCTGGCGTAATGATGCAAGGGCTCAAATTTTAAACACGTCGCTTTGGTTATGCTACAAGAAGTAGAAACACAAACACAAAAAAAGATATACCTTACATTTTTCTTTCTCTTTCTCTCTCTCTCTCTCTCTCTCTCTCTCTCTCTCTCTCTCTCTCTCTCTCTCTCTATATATATATATACTGTATATATATATATGTATGGGATTTACCCCGTCAGTAGTCCACATGAGAAGGGCAGAGTTTATTTTCAATGCGGTGACGTCTTCATTTTGGGACGGAAGAAAAACAAGACGCCTATTTTTATTCACAGACTGTAAATCGGCCGGTCCTTCTTTAAAAAAAAAAAAAAATCTGTAACATTTGCCCTCGTTGGTGGGTTGAGTGTCGTGGCCGTGTATTTGTCGTGTGTTGTATTTGCGTACTTTGTGTGTTTATGCATTTAGGTTTTGGTTTCTTCATCTTTTTCATCAGCGCGTTGACCTCTTTGGTCTCCTGTAATATTCCTCTACCTCTACCCTGATGTGGCCTGATTAGTTTTTTTTTCTGAAACAGATGAGGAGCATGTTCCATCAGCTCTTAGTAAGTATAAACACAAAATAGTCAGTTACCTAGAGGTTAGTTCTTACTTTATTTATTTACACCCTTTGACTGATTAATGGAACTCACTAAATGTTAACATTTGACCCATTTAGATTAAATACTGGATCAGATTGTTCATTATTAATGTAAAGTAGAATTTGAAGATGCAGTCCACAAAAATAACATAATACTAACCAACTCCAATTCACATTTCTATCCGCTTTTATACAAAATCAAAACATAATACCTACACTTTCACAGCTCTGGCAGTTCTGGTTTGCATTACTTCTGATTCCTAGAATTATTATCTCAACATTTAGTTAATTGTTGCTTCAAAGAATTTAGGAATGGCCTGTTGTCAAATGTTAGTATCCACGCTGTATTTATTTGTGTGAATTGTAAGTCTGATTGAAACAAACCTAAATAATTCACCTCACACATCATATTTAAAAACAGGGACCCAGCTTTAACTGCACCAGCACAAAACATCTTGTCTTCTCGTTTCCGAGTTTTCCCACTCCTCACAGAGACTCGTCAAGGAGCAGCAGGGAGCCGTCGCGAGCTCTGATGAACATATGGCTGCTTCAAGCATCCGGTTAACCTGTTCTTGTATCTGCAGCCTTTTTTCCTCCCTAAAACAACAGCAATACTGTGCGTTTT
Source organism: Colistium nudipinnis (assembly GCA_016785305.1). Lineage (NCBI taxonomy): Eukaryota > Metazoa > Chordata > Actinopteri > Pleuronectiformes > Rhombosoleidae > Colistium > Colistium nudipinnis. The sequence continues at coordinate 19,597 of JAFBJU010026052.1, read as the reverse complement.
TATTTTTAAATTTTTGTTGCATGCTTCACTGTCTCTGATGAGCAGCTGTTGAGCGTAAACCATACTGTACCTACGTCAACCTCAACTGTGTTATGTCACATCATGTACAGGTCACGCACAAGTCATGGTACACGTCGTCCACACAACCTTGTTTTTTACGAAAAGCCTATTTTAAGCATCAGTGATCGGGGGAAGGAAAAAATGTGAGTAATCAAAAGATTTTCATTTGAATTCATAATCTTTTGTGATTCTGTAAACAAGAAATACATTTGTGACTTTAAATATTTATTCGGATATTTTTTGTCAGGCACACACGCACAGATAGTATTGTATTGTCACAAATGCACACACATACACATGCGTGTTCACACGCAGCCTTAGGAGGTCTTGTGCTTCTCTGCAGTGTGAAAATCACTTCCATCTCCAGGCATTTAATATTCCAGAAATATATCATAAACCATTTCCTCTCATCTTATTAAGGATTCAATTCACGAGCTGCTGTGTGTGGTAGTGTGTGTGCGCGCGTGTGTGTTTCTCAGAGCTTGTTTTACACATACACACACACACGCAGCCTGTGCTTCCAGTCATAGTTACAGTTCTAATGCTATTAATGGAGATATATCAGTAACGGCTCGCTCTCATTGGCTGACTGCTTTCTCAGCATTGTAACAAGTCGTCTTATTGGTCCATCATTTTTAACACATCACCCTTGGCTACAACTCGACTCCGCTCTCTGGTTGCCAGGCAACCAGTGGTATCCGGTTTCCATCCGGTGTACCCCACCCTTACTGTAATGTGGTGCGTGTATGTTATAGGGTTTGTTTTTATATCCCGATGGGGACTTCATCTTGAATAATCAATCAGTGTCTTCACTAAGATGGTAGTGCGTGTGTGTGTGGGTGTGTGTAATTTATCAAGAGGGCGGGCTAATCAATACTATTCATGCCACACACATCAAGTGTGGAGTGATGAAATGACAAGGGAGAGGAAGGTGGCATTGATTCAGTGTCCAAGGTTACAAAAGCATATAATAATCGGGGTGAAAAATGGTTTCGCCCAACATACTCTGTAATATTTAAATTTATTCCTCAAACCATTTAATATGATTATAATTATCATACTACAATTTCACAGTAGAATCCTATTTCCAGGACTTTACAAACACTTGGGGCACATGTTTTAAAATTTTGCCTCACCGTTAAATACTGCATGTGGTGGAGGACGCTAAACCTCATTTGACCTTATTTCATATTTTTACTTAACGCCAAGAAAGGGAAAAAGTAATGAGAAATTTCGTCAGAATTATGAGCATGAAGTCTATGGCTCTGTGTTTCTCATTACTTAGAGGTGGTTGCCTGCCACAGTCTTAATTTGTCCCGCCACAGTATAATGAACCAAAAATATTTTTCCCAGTGTTTCCCTTACATAAATGCATTTGTGGTGGCCCGCCACACATTGATTTTCTTTTATTATGATTTCCAGTGTGTTAAATCTTATTTCACAGTCAAGCTTTACACAGGACATTGATTCTCTCAGCCCTTTCCTTACCTGTTACTTTCTCTCTCTCTCTCTCTCTCTCTCAAACGCAAAGACATTTGTATCAAGGCTCACACTGAAAACATGATCTAGTGTGGGAGGGAGGATTGTTGTTGTGTAGACTGCGGACAGGACTGTACGGCCACATTCCATATCGTTGCCTTTGATTTGTTGTGAGGAGATTATTAAAAAGATCTCCTTTTAAAGAATCACAAAGATAGTGTCGACCAGAGAAAACAGAGAAACCTTGGATAAAACACACATGGGAAAGCAGAAGAGTGGGACCAGTGTGATTAGTTATCCAATTAATTAGTTTGACTCCAGCCAGAGCTGAGGCAACAGGAGAGGGTCAGGGAGGATAACCGCTGCTAATGAGGAGAGGAGGAGGAGGAGGAGGACGGAAGCCAGCATGCTGCTCTGGGTGCATGAGATTACTCAATATTACACTGACCTGACAAAATACAATAGAGACACTTAACACAATTTAATGATATATATATTTTTTAATCTTATAAACAGAATGTGCAATTGTTGTGTTGGGAGCAGGGACAGTGTACTCTCTCATCTCTCGGGTGGTGCTGAGGCAGACACAGGACAGGATACGTGCGGATCAATATTACCATTCAGTTGGCCGTTAATATATTCTGACCCGGGGCCATTTAAGTAACCTTACGCCACTGATACTGTGATCTGGAAAAAAAATCAATTCAGGGTCCCTTAGAGGGTTTGGGGCTGACGCCTGAGGACCTGTGGAGGTGAGGTGTGTTGATATCAGAGGTGATGGAGGAGGAAAACGCAGACCAATCACAGGCAGTTGCCAGGGGCAGAACGGGACTAAGCTTTTTTAACCGCGGAGACTCTTCTTTTATTTGGGCCCGACGCACACTGGCGCTATTTATTCTCTCTGACTGCTTTTAGCCTCTGCTTCTGTCATCTGGATATTAGCAGGAGGGGAGCGCAGTGGAAATAAGGACAGGAGAGCAGAGGCATGTGAGCAGAGGATGAGCAGTGATTTGAGGTCAAGGCAATATGGACAGAGATGCAATGGGAGGGGATATTTATGGGAGTCGGTGTCAATTAAGCAGAGGCAAAGAGAGTAACTAAAGTGTTTTCACTCTTCCTCCATCATTAAAACTGTTTGCTGGCTTGAGCACAGACAGCGAGTGGACTGTTGGTCCTCTCGCTCCAGTGACCCGACCAGCTTCCAGGCCCCCCTCCAGTAGAAGACGGAGAAAGAGCCTTTGTCGTCTCCAGTGCCCCGGATGACAGAGGTCGTCGTTAAAGTCCTCAATCACTGACGCTTTCTAGTCAACACTTATTATGAAAACCAGTTTCTTCCATATTGACGGACAGTGATTTAAAGAAAGAAAAGTAGGATTTGATTGTTGGTGGTAATTCTCTTCTTGGAGATGCTTTGCTTTTGTTTTATGACTCAAAATGCCAAACTAAATAACAAGTTGGATGATTCATCCTGGTCTAACAAATGGCAAATATCATTTTAAAGAACAATCATTTCTGCAGTGAAGTGACAGCAGACTGCAGAGGAGGAGACGGCCGGGAGACAGTGCAGCTCCGTTAACCGTATGTGTGGTGGCTAATCCGTTAATCAGGCCCATTCAGCCTGGGCTGAGGGGACTGTTAAAAGGATTAGAGCATTGATCAGCACACAGACAAGACACAAAAGACACAAACATAGCGGTCCATCCAAACACTGGAGGCAAACCGCCTCACAAATCACTGCGGCTCCAAAATCAGGACCAAGCCCTAACATTATATTACTCACTGGCTCAGAGAATGGGACAAAAATAATAAATGTATGTTAAAAAAACTAAAAAAAATGTGTGGATGGAGAGGTTGTATACACACAGGTGGATGTCAGGAGTCAGAGGGTCAGCTTTCATAATCAAAACTACAGCAGCTGATGAGCCGTCTGAGTTGGGCTACAACAAGACAGCGGAGGGAGCGGTTGTTGTAAATTGCGTTTTCAGGCTGTCATGTGAATTTCTCAAAATTCTGCTATTATGACAGAAAAAAATTTAAATATGTGAAAAGTAAGAATCATTTTTAAAATGAATAATCCAGGTACGTGCTGTTGCGGCTATAAATACAATGTCTTTTAATAGTTTTACACAGTGAAAATGGGGGTTTCATTATAATACTACTCTTAACAATATATTTTTCCCAGGTTCCAAAATTGCTGTTGTGCATATATGCATTCATGTGCAGGTATAACGAACATATTTTGTTGTGTGTGTGTGTGTGTGTGGGGGGTGGGGGGGGGGGGGGGATTGCTGCTGCGGCTCTGTGTTGCCATTGTGGGGGGGGGGGGGGGGGGGGGGGGGGGGGGGGGGTGATTGCTGCTGCGGCTCTGTGTTGCCATGGTGACGGGTGAACTTCAGGCTGAGTTTGACGCTTGTACTGTACTTGAAGTAGATGCTGTTGCATAAGGCGGAGCGTAACACACCCATGCACACGCGGTTGTGCACCGTGTATGACAAATGTTATTTTTTCTGTTGCCGTGTGTGTGTGTGTATTTATGATGTGATGAAACGACAATGTTATGATTTGTGTCATGCGTTTTATAGCCCTTCAGGAATATTTCATCATTTTCTACACACCGCGAACAATCCAGGTCATCAAATCCTATTTTTTTGTTACGACGGTAATCTAATCTAGAGTCTTAATCTAAAGTTGTGTGTTTTCGTTTCCTAGTTTTGCCATTTCAAGGAACTTCTTAATTGTTGACACAAGAGTTTCTGATGAATTTTCCATTCAATATTATTTTCACACACGTGTTTACTGTAGAGGAACTCGGTCACATTATTTGGCTTATACTGTAACTGGTTGAGTAGGAAATCTTTTGATTGATGGGATTTGTAAAAGCCAGAGAGAAGAGAGCGCCACATGATCCGAATGCACCAAATTCAGCGAGCCAATGTCATCTTGAGTGAAAGAGAGGGAGGCAGAAAGGCTGTAGTATCCGTGACATTGTGTGTCCACAAAGAACGGCGCGGAAGAGAGAAAGATATGGAGAGGCCTTGAAAGCCAGTGAGGAGGTGAATAGGCGAGGAGAGATAAGTGGGTATAAACTGGTGGAGGGAGCACAGGGTGGCCATAATACGGCAATTAGTTTCACCGTCTTCCTCGTCCCAGCTCGGCTCTCTCTCTCTCTCCCTCGTTTCCCTTTGATCCGTCTAAATTTAACAATTACACTCCGTTGTTTCCACGCAGAGAAGAAGAGAAGGGAGGAGGAAGTCGTTTAATCGAATTGAGTGGGCTTTATTCAGATTGACTGTGTGATAAAAGTAAACAAAATGAGGAAGTGCTTTGCATTTTTTTAATGATCCTTTACACGGCGCGCATTAGTTGTTTGCATGACATTTGCATACATACTGGTTTCATTATGGATGGGATTGGCTACGTTTAGCTTTATTCACACATTGAACCAAAGTATGTGCGTCCTACAGCACCGCTCTTATTTCCAGACTGCATTTTAATGTTTCTACAGCAGATGTAGGCCAGTAATTGGTGCAGTAGATGATCGAGTGTGTTTGTGTTTGTGCGTCGCGCTGACTCAAAGCAAGACTGCAGGGAGAATCATTAGACTAGCAGCGAGGCCTCACATCCAGGCTAATTACCACCTTTTGCCCTGAAGACACACACGCGCACACACACAAGTACACAAACATTGTCTCACACTCCAGGGGAGCCGGAGAGGCGCTTGGAGACAGAAGGAGCGGCTCTGCGTTCCAGCTCGTCTTCTCAGAAAACCCAGTAACTGGCACAGTCAGCGGACGCCTGGTGACCAGGGGAAGAATGAGTGCTTTCACTGGACTGCCAAGTGTCTGTGTGTGTGTGTGTGTGTGTGTGGTTCTGCCCGAGCAAAATCCATGGACCATTATAGAATTGCCTCGTTCTCATATTGTTGTTGAATTTGCCTTTCGTGGCCATACGTGGAAAAAACTCAATGGTAAACTTGAATTTACTCTGCGGTTATTATGTTAGAGTTTAGTGGCTGTTGTTTTTTTTTACCACTTCTCGAGTTTTATAAGAATAATGTGACGTTTTGAAAATGTGCTTATTCACCTTTGCTGCCGAGAGACACAATCCCCTTGCGCGTCTGTACACAAACTGCAAAATGAGATCAGCTTAGTTGGCTTAAAGACTGGTAGCAAGAGGGAACCTGCTGGTCCCACAGTTGAACTCTGATTTATGAACGTGGTGTTTTCTTTTTGATTTTCATTTATGTTTAGCTTTTGGTTATACTGCTTCTACTCCGTGGCAATACTGATACTTCTCTGTGTGAGGTCAATTATTGTTTCAGTCTTTTCATACCTGTGTGTGTTCCATACAGGAAACCTTATATTGTTTTACGTTAGAAACATGGCATATGCTTTATGATCTTCATGTAAAGCAAGTAACAGTTTGAACACAGCTGTACAAGCCATGTCCATTATGTAATTATAATAATAATAGTAACATAATGTATGCATGTGCTCAGGGCTTTTTATATCATTATGTACTCAGCAGTTTACTATTTATGTATTATTGCAGCTTTTTTGTTCCAAAACTATTCAGTGTATATTAATAAATGAATCATCGGTGCGTCTGTGTGTTCCATCAGGTATTGAAGATCAGTCTGATTGGACACAGGAAACGGATTTTGGCCTCGTTGGGGGATCGGATACACGAAGAAACTCCACAGAAACCTCCGCGGGCCATCTCCCTCAGGGTGAGTCTCACTGATCCATGACAACATTCAGCTAAATGCTTAGGAATTTATAATTTCTCTGAGGGGAAACCTCCCCACAGCTTCTGCTACCACCCAGATGATTACCCGAATCTCTCGGGCCGGCACAAAATGGCCGACCCGCCGCGGGTTCCTCCCTGTTGGCTCTTCCTGGATACTAATCGCAAGGAATAGGCTTAGGCCTCTCCCACCGGTGCTTCGCTCTAATGTTCCGTTAACAGCCGCTCGCGCTTTGTGCTTCGAGGGAGGAGTGTGTGTGTGTGTGTGTGTGTCTGCCTGTGTGTGTTTGTTTCTGTCCACTGTGTCTCAACATGAGTTGAAGTCATAATTCAAAATAAGTGATGGATCTCTGAACTGCAGTTGTTTCAGGAGCATTTGACAGAATACAGACCTTTCAAGAAACAAAATCCTGTAATTTTACATTTTCATCAGTCAGTCCATTTTTAATGAATGGTTGAGTCGATGTTTGAAAGGATTAGAATTCCCTTCTTTATTTCCATTTTAAGGTAGAAAAATAGTATTAATATAAGAACTATGGTAATATCCTAATTATGACATAAAGAAAATCAGCAAATATCCATTGTTAAAAAGTGAGAAGAAATGATTTGGCGCATCCTATTCTTCAAATAAAAACAAGTTGCCATTGGCCGGTAATAGAAAAAAAGGAGCAAGAAGCTGAATAGAGGATGACATGATGTGGCAGCATTTTTCTTCCAGTGAGTGAACCGAGGGCTGTGTTTACTCAGTATAACAGTAGGAAGAGTAGCTGAGTACATGTGGAGAAGTGGTTGAATGAACAGAACGTGACTCAGGAAAAAAAAAAGTCACCAGAGGAAAACTTCTTCAATCCACTTTTTCTCAAATGTATTCAACTGAAAGTGCATAAGCTCTGAGGAGAAATAATACATGACCTACTCGTATGTAGGTCCATTAAAACATGTGAAAGGCCCAATTCTTTTGGGAGCTTTAGACTCCAACCTGTTAAATGAACATCCTTTTGCACTTCAGGGATCAAGCCCAAGCTTTTTCTTAAAGTGACTTTAAACACTGGGAAAGCGTCTGTGCCTAAAGACACAACTGACCCACAGGAGCACCACAGCTTTAGATATGAGTACACAGCAGCGTGGCGGAGACAGTGGAGCCCAAGAATAAAATGTGACAGCGTACAGTAAATACAATTGCCCTACTTATTGTCCTCGCAGCGGTGACACAGCACATTACCGCATGATGAATGAACCCTCTCTCCTTCTCTTTGTGTCCCAGGAGCCCGGCGGGAACCACACTCCCCCCCAGCTCAGCCCGTCGGTGGGCCAGGCGGCGTACACGGCCGGGGTCCCGGGCGGATCTCTGGGCGTGCAGCACCTCATCATGCAGGCGGACGCGCGGCGCAGACAGCGCAGCCATGACAACTACTTTGAGGACGTGCCGCGCTCCAAGCTGGAGCGGCAGATGGCCCAAGTCAGCATGGTGAGGATGGAGGGATGAATGAGGATGGTGGGATGGAGTATTATGAATGGTTATATGGTTACACACCTGGCTGGATGGATATTTAGAGTCTATATATAAATTGAATGTGTTATTTTCCTCTTAAAACATCCAGATAGCATGATCCATCACATTTGGTACTGTACCCAGTAATTTTATAAATTTAAACATTTAGTAAATGAATGCACTCTCAGGCCCAATCATATTTATTATGAGGGCAGTCAAATACATTTTAATACAAAAATGAGAAATCCCTGTATTGAAATGTTGGCCTGTCATAGACACACGATGCCAACCGAAAATGTTTTATCTGCCTATTTTGGTTGAAAATTCAACATTAATAATCTGGCAGGCAGACACCTGCAGACATCGTTGCTGCTCAAACTAATTTAATATCTTGAAAAAAAAAAATGAAAATGTATACCTGATACTTTGTGCTTTATAATGATAGATAAAAATACAGACCACATTTCTTTTGGCTACCTTACAAATCGGGATTAATCTACAGCCTCAGGAAATAAATGTTTATCTCCAGCAGTTTGTGTTTAGACGCTAATGTGGAAAAGTTGCTTGTTTATGTAAAACAAGGAAGCATCAAATATTTCTGTTTGTCTGCATTAAACTTTCCAGCCAATTTTATTCTCATCCAAATGCAAAGTGAGACCTTTGCAACCTCGTACAGCAGCACAGTGACGCACACGCATAAACTTGCACATGTGCGCACATCTGGGGCAGCAGCTGTGTTTTGATTTTTTGATTTAGTATGATTAGGGGTCTTTTTGTGTCTCTGTGTGAAACACAGAGCTTATCAGTAGAGATTATCACACACTTGTGGTTATCCTGCTAAATCTCTGAAGTGTGTGTGTGATTGTCACCACCCGTCCTCTCTCTTTTCCATTTTTGTAAAACCAGACAAATAGAGACTACATTTTCTGTCCCCCTCACTGAGTACAAAAACACAGAAGATTTCCAGCTGAGCCCCTCAAGTGGGTCAACGTGTGTGAGGCAGAAAATGGTTGTAACATTGTTAAGCCGGTGGAGTTTATCGTAGATTTGGCTGATGCCCGTTTCTAAATGTTATCCCCGAGGCGGTTTATCCACTATCTCTGCATCTGACTGTACAGGCTCACCTCCACCGGCACTCTGACGGGGATTAGATAGATAAGATACACAAGCAATCAGTTGTGGACTGAGGCATAAACACGCAGTCTCTGGCACAGCGTGAGCACGAGCCTCCTCACGCATCAAAAAAACATCTGGTTTCATTTACCATAGAATGAAAGGCCGTAAAACAAGCCTAATTGTTATCCGCAGTTATTTCAGAGGTATGCAGGTAGGATTTAGGAATTTCCTCTGTTACAGCAGTGAACAGCCTCAAACTGCGCTGGAGTATGGGGAATATTTAGACGCTGAACGTTAAGACAATCCAATTGAATTTCCTCCTGCGTGTTCTTTGAAGCGTGTCCCTTTGAAATGTGCATGTACAGTGAGGAGAGCCGGTATGAACTCTAACTCCAGCCAACAAGTCGTTTCAATACCACGTACTTAGCACCAGCCTCGATGTTATGTGCCTTTCTTTTAATCCCCTGTGATTTGTTTACTCTGCATCCTAACCCAAAGTGCCATTGCTTGTCGTTTCAGGCAGGCGAGTGGTGTGAGCCAATCACGTTGCGTCCACCCAATGAGGCCACGTCGTCCACCCCGGTGCAGTACTGGCAGCATCATCCCGAGAAGCTCATCTTTCAATCCTGCGACTATGAAGCCTATGTGAGTCCCGTCCCATCACCCCACAAGGCACTCTTTCTGTGCGTATGCACACATCAGTTATGTGTGTTGCGTATGTTACCACGGCTACAAGCTTGCCCCCATTTTGATGGGTCTCATGCTCAGCAGCCGAGAAGTGACTACGGAGATGAGATAGAGGAAGTGAAGGCATGATATAGACCACTAGGCCTCTGACAGATGTGCAACTACGCAGGCCACATGTTGAGGGTCCAAGTGGGCCACGCACATGGGGTTGGGCCCCCAAATATGAAGGTGCTTTGACAACACACTGTCCCGGGACGGCAGGCTCCAGAGAGCTCTGAGAGTGAGATGAATGAGCTGCGCTCGGTGTGAATATTGGCACGCTGAAGAAAGACGGAGAGTGAAAAGGAATAAAGGAGATGGATGGGACACTGATGAGAAGGAGAGAGGAAAGAGAGGTGTATTGTGTTCATAGAGAAAAAAGGAAGGGGGGATGGTAATAAGCTTAGAGAGAATATAGAGAATCAGTGTGAGCACTCTAAATAAGCAAACCCTCTCCTCCTCTTCTTCTTTCAGCTTCTTCCCACGTGACATTTTAACTTCGTTATTTCATGTTCACAACCAGAGCTTGGAAATATTATTTCAAGTCTTGTGGCCAGTGGCAAAGAATATCCTGAAAAGCACATTTTCAACTTGACTTCAATTGGGTTACCCACTTTGGGAGGTGACATCTGGGTCGCTACAAACTCTTGTCCCCAGAATCATTTTTGCCAAAAAAAAAACAACTTTGCTGTCAGCCTCTGTTGCGTTTTTTGTACTGTGGCCACTTAAATAGGCTGATGTGAGACATGCACCGTCGCTGGTTGCCTTTGCAATGCTGTCAACAGCTTTTGATGGAATTTAAAATTGTGTAAACCGGCCCAAAGTCCTGCAGCTGGTTTGATGCGTGACGTGGCTTAACACCGTTTGAGTCAGGATTATATGCCCAGACAACCTGCTCCTGATCGGCCAAGGACAGGGCTGTAAAATATGACGCAGCCAGAGTCTGTGCTACATGGAAAAGTACTTCATCGTGCAAAAGCAATTTACCCAAAAAGGTTGTTGTGCCTCTGTAATCAAATCAAATGCGAGATAAATCCTGTGAGGTCAATGTTTGGTGCTTTGATGTTTGATTTTGTCACTTATTGCAGAGTCACGGAAGTGAGATGAACTCTGCTGTAAACATTTCTCCTCTAATTCACGAAAAGCCGCGTTAGTGTCCCACTGTGGGGAATCAAGCTGGGAGGTCCCAGTGAGGTGCTGGGGGTCACACCCATTAGGTGCTCTAATGTCCACATAAAGGGTGTCGCTGTCAAACAGTGTCACCATTAGTAGCTGGTCGATGAAATCCGAAAGTGTTGATGTCTGGCCGTGGATCTAATCTTCTGTGTGTCTCCTCCTCAGTACCTGGGGTCCATGCTGGTGAAGGAGCTGAGAGGGACGGAGTCCACACAGGACGCCTGCGCCAAAATGAGGGTAAGGCTCAGTTCACCCCATAGGACGTCCTGTTCATCTACAGACACATGACCTCAGAAATAATCCTGTTGCATTAAAACTTGGTTGTATTATTTATTATTATTTTTTAAATAACAATAACAAAGGTTTTGTAAATGATCAATTATTTTACTTGTTCAAATCAAAGTGCTTTCATTATTCTCAAACCTAAACCCCCTCCAGTGTTAAATGACTCCAGACGAGAGAAGGTGGCTGTATTCCAAAAAAAAAAAAAAATCCTTGGACTTTAAATCTAGGACACAGTCTCACATGTCGGTGCTTCAGACAAACCTAAAATATCATCTCTGTGGATTAAGTGTATTGAAAGATTTATTTTTAACATCCTTGCCTGGGTGGCTCAACCCTCCTCCTTTTACCTTAAATCTTCTTATAATTTCTCTCTCTCTCTCTTTTTCTATCTCGCCGTGTTGATCGTCCCTTTTATTTTTTGTCCCGTATTTTACAGTAACACCGACTCCTTCTGTCTGGCCTTCAGTTCATATCTCTCGGTTTCATCCCGAGCTGCTGCAGTGTGAAGATAAATAATAATATTCATGAGCAACGCTTTCGCTTCATCTTCCCTCCTCCCTTTTTTTTTTTGTTTTCCTCTGTCCATATTTATGTTGCCACACTTCCTTTCGCATCTCTCCGTCCTCACGCTGACGCACCTTCGCACTGCAGCGAGGTTGTGTTATCGAGTGAAACGCTCGTGTTGCCGTTTGAACCCACCCCGTCCGCCCTCACCTGCTCGCCCCCTGTTCCCAGCATCCCTCCTTTCATCTCTCTCTCTGTAATGTGGAGGAAGATGTTGTTAAAATTCCCAAACTTCACAGCCTCTGGCTTCGGGCAGCACGGCTTTTGTCAGCCGCTCAGCTTTACCCGATCCTGACGCTGGGAGCAGGATAGAGAGAACAAGAGAGTGATAGAAATATAGAGAGAAGGAGAGGACAGACGAGATAGTAGGAGCGGGAGTCGTCTCACGTCTTATTTCTTTGAATATATTAAGCTTTGAGCAAGGTGTAAAGACAGCTGGGAGGGCGATGCTGGCACCGCTGTAAATCACAGCAGCTCACTGCATAATGACGAGTTCAGGTGCAGGTAATTCAGAAACATTAAAGTGCCAGCGCACAATTAGAAGGAGGAGAGGAATTCTGGAGGAGGCTGATGCGGCGTCGGAGCCAATAAACGTATTGGGTTTCGAAATGTAATCTGGGAGCAGTTGATTTTTTATGAAGCCTCCCCTGTTGGAGATGATTTGAATTGACTGGTTATTTGAGTTCATTTTTTCGTTTATTTATTCAAGTATGGTTTGGATAGAAAAAAGAAAAAAAATCCCATCCCAACACAGATTACGGGACAGTTGAGCTCTCGGCCGATAGAAATGAATTCACAGATTTCTGTTTATTTGCCATGTGTGTGTGAAATCCCTCGAAGTCATTTCTGCCTCTTCTCTCCTCTTTGCGCGTCTCTCTTTGTTTCTGTGCGCACTCCAAGAAGTCGACGGAACAGATGAAGAAAGTGCCGACCATCGTGCTCTCCGTGTCCTACAAAGGAGTGAAGTTCATCGACGCCACGAATAAGGTACATTTAATTGCTTGATTTCACACCAAAGAATCAATTATGATGGACAAAATTCATTCATTAAAAGCCCATGTGGTTTCTTTCCTGATTTCACCTCCATTTGATGGCAGAGATAAAAACATGAGCTATTCCCCGTTATTTACATCTGCCCGTCTCTCCGCAGAACATCATAGCCGAGCACGAGATCCGCAACATCTCGTGCGCGGCTCAGGATCCGGAGGATCTGTCTACCTTTGCCTACATCACCAAAGACCTCAAGTCCAGTCACCACTACTGCCACGTCTTCACCGCTTTCGATGTGGTGAGTACCCACAGTGTCGTGGAACACTAAAGGCACACCGCGTTAGTCATGTCATTGTAAGCAATATCCTCCTCCTCTCGTCAGAACCTGGCGTACGAGATCATCCTGACGCTGGGCCAGGCCTTCGAGGTGGCCTACCAGCTGGCTCTGCAGGCCAGGAAGAGCGGCCACGGCTCGTCCACGCTGCCCGAGAGCTTCGACAGCAAACCCAGCAAACCCGTCCCCAAGCCCCGAGTGAACATCCGCAAATCGGTAAGCTAAGCCCCTCCCACGTGAAAGGAGAAAATCCATCAACATCGTCCTCCTCCTCCTCCTCTTCATCCATCAGGTGTTTTAAATCAATCTGGGTTTGAATTTGAAATGCTTCAAAAGGCTAATCACACGAAACATATTTATGAAGTTGATCACTTCAAAGATTATTTTAGTAAATAATCTTTTGGCTAAAAATAATTTTATCGATGGATTTTCACCTTTATTTTGGATCGCCCTCCTCACCGGAATCTGTCCCTTACTTTCCTCCCTGCGCTGTGATTGGTCACATCTCTCTCTGACATCATCCTCCCTCTGTTTGTTGTCCTGGGATTATCCCGGTGTTGTGTGTCAGGCTGTGCCCGAGGTGTAGGTGGATATTTGATCTGTTAAGCGTCCCTGGTTGTCCCTGCAGTCTCACACACTGATTGATGCAGCTCGTTTACTTGTGTGTGTGTGTGTGTGAAAAATCCTCATGTGTAGGACTCCCACTTAATGCAGCCTTGTTTGGAAGAAATATTCATAGACGTTTCAGCCGAAATTGTTGATTGTTGATTTTGGACTTTTGTGTAGTGATTGTTCATTCCGTGTTAACTTGAGGAGTGAAAGTGGTGATGAAACATAGACATATTGTCTGATTTGCGTTGGTTAAAACTAAGTATCACTTTGTGTTACCAAGCTCTGGCTTTGTCATTCATTTGTGTGTGTGTGTGTGTGTGTGTGTGTGTTTTCCGTCGCCCTCCAGTCACAGCGTCACAGAGTCTGTGTGTAAACCTGTCCACCTCCCACTGACCCCGACAGAGCTTTAAAATAGTCCCACTGACCCACTGCGCGCACACTGCCCTCGACCACAGACACACACCGGCTGCCACAGCACCACACGTGTGTCTGTCTGGAGGGGAACTGGTGTAGAGTTACACATGGGATGGTGACTTTGGAGGAATGGTCTGAGTTTCTAAAGTTAGAGAGAGAGAGAGAGAGACGGATGGAAAAAGAGGACACGCAGTATTGTGTTTTTGTGTGTGCAAAGCTTGTGTGGTCTTGTTTCCTACGGAGATGATGAACTAGTATAGCATGTGTACACACAATCTGCTGACTCGGTTACCCTAACCATTAATTGCCTTGTGTTCGTGTGTGTGTGTGTGAAGTCCTTGGTTTGCAGCCGGGTTTACTGCAGGATTCACTTAATATTCCTGCCACCTGCCAGCCGTAATCTCCATCCTGCAGCACCGCCGAGTGCTTTAAAATAGTGTCGCTTTGTTTGTGTGCGCCCAGAGGTATCGGCTTCCCCACACCTTCTCCATCTTCTTCTTCCTCTGAGGTTGTGTTACATCTGCTTGTAAATCTCCCTCAACATCCACTTAAGTTGTGAGCGTGTCTGAGGTGACACTTGTTGTCTTTGATCCGCATGTAGCCGTAACCCGAGTGAAGCATTAAAATGGATTTTGGAACACCTAACGACCAGACCCACTGCAGTGGGGGGGGGGGGGGGGGGTAAGTGAATGGAAAACTTTGCCAGTGGAGTGAAAATAGCTTGTTGCATAGTTAAATTAATATTAAATATAGTTTATTGTGATACTTTAGACTAAATTGTATGGGGAGAAATAACTAGAACACAAACACAAGCTATCTCACCGGATTGGCAGTTTCTCATGACACATTAAAACACCCGAACCTGATTCTGGTCTGTGCAGTGTGTGATGTTTTGTGTTGTTGCCGTGGAGCAGTTGTTTATATTAATGTGGCCTCCTCCTCCAGCTTGAGTTTTGCTGTGGTCCCCACGTCGTTGCCAGGGCTATGCTGTTGCCATGGTTTTTGCTTTGGTTTTTTTGAAGTGTGCTTGCAGTGTAGCAGTTGCGTGGTGGTCATGGTTTTTGCCGCGCTGTCTGTGTTGTTGCCAAGCAGACCGGCTTTGACCTCTGTGTGACCTCTGCCCCTGTAGGTCATGTCCCCCTGCAGCCGCTGGTCTCTGGGTCATATTTACACCCCTCACCGGCCTCCTGTCCACCCTTCACTTCCTCCCCCTCGACTCTTCCATCTTCCTCCCAAAGCTCAGTCACAGGTCCTCCACCCTTTCCTTCTTTTCTTTCTGCGTGTCTTTGTTTTCTTTGGAGCAGAGAGCGCCGCCTGTAAGTGCTTCTGTTCTACGCTGTTGCCGATTTCATCCCTTGTGCGTCTTTAATCTGTCAATCAACTAACAGTCAGTAGCATTGCTTACAGTGGAGGAATGATTCAGTGATTGTGTATTAGATTGTGTAGCATCCGTTTGGGTCACTGCAGGAGAGATTGTTGATCATTGATTTTTATATCGATGGCAGATTAATGTTCACGAGTGTGTGATGAATCTGATCTTTGGTGGTTCTCTGACACACTTCTTAACCCAGTGTGTGTCTGTGGTTAATCCTGTAACTCCATCCTGTAACAAGGCCTTGTTGTTGTTGTTGTGCCTGCCTGCCTGTGTGTGTGTGTGCTTACTTCTTTGCGAGGATGAGTCTGTGTTCCTGGTGAAGTGAGGACATTTTGGCTGGGCCTCTCTTTACAAAGGACTGTTGCATGGTTGGTTTTATTTTCAGGTTAGGGTTTGGTAACACAATGGGTTGTGTCAGTGAGTGTGGTCACTCACATAGTAATACCTAATTAGCGGTGTGGCAGTGTTGTAGCAGTGTGTGGAGTGTTGATAAGAAACAAGGCTGTTAGATTACTGCTTACATCTTTAATGTTGAATATGTGCAATTGCATTTCTTACATCACAGAGATAGAACGTCACTGATTGGTTGCTGTGGCTTCCTGGTTTGTTCCTCAGTGGCAGCAGCAGTAGACAGCCTGGTCTTCTTTGAACCTGAAACACAACGTTATCATGAAATATCGATTTAATTGCTAATGTGTACATATGTTAAATCATGACATCGTTTAGAGCAGCGTTTCTCAAACTGTGGTCCCCTGCGGTGTGCGTGTGATGTGAGTCTCCTGTTTGTGTTGACGGGTGTTTGTCATCTGAGTATTTGTGTGTGTGGGGGGGATGTGATTCTCCAGTTTGAGAAACACTTCCTCTCACTTGTCTTAACTTCTTTTCCATCCGCGATTCTTTCTCTCTTTCCACCATGTTGTTTAACTTTCCTTTAACAGCATGGAACTGAATCAGTGCAACACAATGTCTCCGTGTGCCACTCACCTGCTCCTTGTGGTGCCGTAACGTAACGTGCTCTGTTGTCGTGGCAGATGGAGCAGCCGTCCATGGACCAGAAGGGACACGCCAACGTGCCGTGGATTGTGGAGCCGGGTCAGGAGGCCAAGAGAGGAGTCAACACCAAGTACGAGACCACTATTTTCTAACATACACCCGCCTTGTCCACTCCTGTGTGTGTGTGTGCCTTTCAGAGGTCCCGTACCGGGGTCCCGCCCCCCGGAGTTGGGCTCGAGCGACGCACGCCGCCGTGTGACCTCACCGGCTGAAAAAATACAAAACACAAACGTCCCGCCCCCTTTTAGCTGAGCCCGTCCACTGCATGATGACGCTGCGCTGTCGCTCGCTCGCTCTCCTGGTCCTTTTTTGTTTTCTCTTCGCGCTTTCGTTTCTGCTCTCCCTCTCTTCGGCCCCGGGCTCCACCTTCCTGCCTGCAGGGCTGGCGCATGACTTTTGAACCGAGGGGGGTGTGGCTCACTTCTGTCTCCACCTGTGTGGGGATTGTTGTCTTTGTTTTTTTTTCCCCACTTCTGTTCGTTGCTCAGTCAGCGCTCAACCCTCTCGGTTGCTCTGCGTTTTTTGTTTTATCTGCCTGTTGATGGGTGTCACCCTTTGGATCCGTCTCTCTCTCCTCCTGCCTCCATCCCTCGCTCGCTCCTATCGGCCCCGACAACCTGAAAGAGATTTGAGAGCAGAGCACTGCTTAGAGCCGTAACAGTGTTTTAGCTGTGTGTTCAGCCGAGTGTGATTTGTCATCCAAAATGCGACAACTGGGGGAAACTTGTGACTTTGTAAATCTTTTTTTTTTTTTTTAAATCAAAGAGGAGAGGTGATGTAGCGCAGTCTAACTCTGACTCCGACTGGTTCATCCAGCAGGCTACCAGAATGTATTTCAACTTTTTGATTCTTTATATCAGATTCTTTTTTTTTTTTTTTTTTTTCAAAATACTAACAAACTTGTTCAGCTCTTTTAACAAACAGCTTTAAACTTGTTGAAGTAGGGGATTTTGGCTTTCATAGCAGCTTTTTCAGAACGTGTGTACATATGTTCTATGACTGACTTTAAATACGTAGATTTTTATCCCCCCCAGGCTATGAACTTAATTTTCTTTGGAGAGATAAAATCATGTATGTAAAAGGTTTAGCATGTGGCTTGTGGCACGCATGGTGGCCATTTTGGATTTGGTGAGCAAGGGGAGAGGCGGGTGTGAGGGCTCTATCGATAAGTGATGTCATCTCATTTGCAGGGCAATGCCGGACGCTCATGTCTATTACTGTGGATTACAAAGAATGTAGCCAGCCCTAAACACGGACCATGACACACACACACAATGCAAAAAGGACTACAGTGGACTACAAACATGGATGCCACTCCAGTGTTTAAGGTTGACTACAAACTTTTCTATCTCTCATCCACACGGTGTTGGACACAGTAAACACACACACACACACACTAACAGGACTGCTCTGAATGTACACGTACCTGAAGCAGGATGTTTCATGCAGCCAGGTGGAGCCTTTGGGTGGGTCGGTGTGTTGGAGGACGTCTGGTTGGCTCTTTTGGTCTTTTGATTTCCCTTAAAGTCAGAAAAATAATATAAGATTAATATGCACAAGCGTGTACATGTGATTGGACTATCTGCAACACGCTTCAACTGCTACAGGTGTGTGTCGTCCTCCACTGAGGATGAACCTATGTGAACAAAACTGCGTCTGATGTTTAAAAAAAGTATTCTATTGGTATTGCCCAACATTTTAATGTTTAATATGAGAGTATTATATTACCATGATGATTATGATTATTCTTGTGCAATTCTTGTCTACTGTTGTCTTAATGTTACATTATTTTTCTATGATATGCTGAGATGAATACCTTGAGTTTGAGAATAATGGCCATCCTTTAAAAAAAAGAATCATCTCAAACTAGATGATAGTACTTGTACACAGAGAGTGAATGTTGCAGGCTAACTCTTGTCAGGTCAACCCTCCATCATGTCTCATGGGGCTCTACTCTTATCTAGCAGATTTACTATTTTAAACGCAGTATTACTGTATCATTTGGATGAGACATTATCCAATTATAAAATGTACATAGATATTTTGCCAACTCATTGTTCATATGTGTAATGTAAGAGAAAAGTATACAGGATTCGCAGTACATGGCACTGGAAACAAGGTACCACAGTAACCACAAGTTGGAAATGGAAAAAAAAGTGTTAAGAATGTTCGTATTTTGAGTGAAAACTGAAATGGGTAATATGGGGACATCACTGCTGACCAACTCATGTAAATAGGCTTGGGCTTCCAGCACACTGATTTTTGTAATTTTGGCCATTATTTATATCCTTGTAAAGCACATGAAATAAAATACAACTTGTACGACCACTTTTTTTATCCTCAGTTATTTTCTCTTCCCAATGACTACAATGAAGGTAACTTAGACCACAGCTGAATACAATCTGTAGCTCTACTAATGTCAATGCTAAAATTGGGGAAAATGGCAATTTCAGGAAGAAACGAGGATGTAATTAAGATTGTAATTAATAAGTCATGATTTAGTCCAATGAAGACTTTCAGATGAAGCCATGCCTTATAGAAGATATTATGTTTAAATATAACCTCTGCAAATATTTATGATGTAAATGAAATCTATTAGGTGTTCCAATAAATCCTACACACTTCCGTCCTTAAAATGAGAGTACATCATAAATCGGACTACTTTTATATAATGTCTACAGAACAATCCAGTCTATCTATAAACACCTAAAGTCAATAAGGTTTAAGATCCAAGTCTTCAAATATAAAACAAACGTACCGCATGTCCCATGTGAGACCTGAGAGGAACTCCACAGCTCGGCCTCTTCCTCCACGTCTGAAACACAGAGACAGAGGCGGGATGGTTATTCATCTTCTGCAAACATCACATCATTAAGAATCGAACAGGTAAGAATGGCTTTACGTTTGTTCATTGTCTCCTGGCTGAAACCTTTGTTTTGATTATGAATTATCATTTTGTTTTCTATTACCTTAATTTTCTTTGAGGTGATAAAAATCATGTATGTTAAAGATTTAGCATGTGGCCAAATGGTGACCATTTTAGATAATGTTTTTTTTTTGTCAAAGATTAGAATTATTCACGACATGCTTTACTATGACGTTTTGACTTTTTTCACTTTATTTTTACACCTACCCTATTTTTAGGCCCTGCTGATGCTACTGTGCGAGTTTCGAG
>JAFBJU010026051.1:242579-302658 GCA_016785305.1 Colistium nudipinnis | reverse complement strand
CGAAAAAAGTGAACATTTCCCAGTTTTTGGAGACTTTACTGTCGTCGAGCATTTGACAAAAATGCCTTACTATAGCCTTACCTTCGGCTCAAAAATTCAAAATTTTCAACCATGCCGAAAACACTCAAAACTCGCAGGGCAGCATCGACTGGGCTTAAAAATAGGGTAGGTGAAAAAAGAAAAAGAAAAAAGTGAACATTTCCCAGTTTTTGGAGACTTTACTGTCGTCGAGAATTTGACAAAAACGCCTTACTATAGCATTACCTTCGGCCCAAAAATTCCAAATTTTCAACCATGTCGAAAACACTCGAAACTCGCACAGCAGCATCGGCAGGGCTTAAAAATAGGGTAGGTGCGAAAATAAAGTGAAAAAAGTGAACATTTTCCAGATTTTGGAGACTTTTCTGTCATAGGAAATTTGACAAAAATCGCCTTACTATAGCCTTACCTTCGGCCCAAAAATTCAAAATTATCAACCATGTCGGAAACACTCAAAACTCGCAGAGCAGCATGGGCAGGGCTTAAAAATACGGTAGGTGAAAAAAGAAAAAGAAAAAAGTGAACATTTCCCAGATTTTGGAGACTTTACTGTCGTCGAGAATTTGACAAAAACGCCTTACTATAGCCTTACCTTCGGCCCAAAAATTCAAAATTATTAACCATGTCGGAAACACTCAAAACTCGCAGAGCAGCATCGGCAGGGCTTAAAAATAGGGTAGGTGCAAAAATAAATCGAAAAAAGTGAACATTTCCCAGTTTTTTGAGACTTTACTGTCGTCGAAAATTTGACAAAAATCGCCTTACTATAGCCTTACCTTCGGCCCAAAAAATCAAAATTTTCAACCATGCCGAAAACACTCAAAACTCGCAGAGCAGCATCGGCAGGGCTTAAAAATAGGGTAGGTGCAAAAAGAAAAAGAAAAAAGTGAACGTTTCCCAGTTTTTGGAGACTTTTCTGTCGTCGAAAATTTGACAAAAAATGCCTTACCTACGGCCGAAAAAGTACAATTTTTCAACCATGTCGAAAACACTCGAAAAGGTTCAGAATTCTAAATGAAATGTATTATGTAATTCAAAAATGTTGAGTATAATATGTGTGACCTATTGCACAATTGCGATTTGCAGTTAATTTGTTTTGTAATAGGTCTTGAAAACCACACATTGCGGTTGGGAATGGTATGTGACGTTAGATCACCTGGTGAGGCTGTAGGTTCATGAGCAGGATGCTCATCCATGGTCGGCGGTTCGATTATTATTACCGACGACCATTGTATCATTTTACGAACCAACATCGTTCACTGCACATACCGTTTTTTCTCAAAATGTTGTGTAATTCAGGTCTTATTCGACAATCAAAGTGTTCAATAGGCTGTTAAAATGTGTGAAAAGAAACGGTATGTGAAGCGCACGTGGTAAGGATGTTGGTTCGTGAACTGTCAGGTCGACCATGGATGAGCCTCCTGCTCATGAACCTACAGCCTTACCCGGTGAGCTAATGTCACACAGCATTCTCAACCGCAATGTGTGGTTTTCAAGACCTATTTTACAAATCCACTGCAAATTGCACAATATATCTTTAAACTTAAACAAATACTGCCAACACCAGCTTAAGATGGTGATAAAACAAACAAAAGAGACTACCCTATTTCCTAGTTGTAATGGGGTTTGAAGGGACTTGATCTGTATACATTAATAACCCATTAGGACTTGTACTAATTTGGTTTGTACTCTGCTCTCTAGTTTTTGCTCTCTTCCGTCTCTTTCTATCGATATTTGGTTCAGGATGTTGCTTTAAAAATTGACACTTCAAACATGCATAGCAACGTCAGAAAATGCGTGAATATATGGAGGATGTGACGAAAGGGTGACAAGTCATACTATAGTATGTTGTCCAACATTTGACAAAAAATTAAAACATTTTAGCAAAACATCAAACATGCTTAGAAATGTCAGAAATACGCAAGCATATGGTGGTTTCCTGTGGTGAAAAGGTAAAGAACGATAAAGAGACAATATCAAAGTGACACACTGGGAAAACTATTATTTATTGTTGTTTTTGTTTTTTTAAAAAAGTGTACACTCGTTGAGTACAGCAGATAAAATCTCCAAAAGTCATTTTAAACAAGTTGCGTTTGGAGTACAGAGTGTCGTTTGTTTTATTTTTTTTTTTTCTTTACAATCTACATTTGAAGGTTGAACAGGCATTTTTATAAATTATGTAAAAACCTAATCAACACAAATCACCAAAAGGACTGTAAAGTACATCAAAAAGGAAAAAAGAAATAACATGATGAGAATTTCATGTTACCCTCTTTATTATTGTACACAATATACAAACTGGTCCTTTTTCCTCACTTATGCCTACTGTCTTACTCGGATTAAAATGTAGAGATAAATAAATATAAGTATCTAAGTATCTCAAAAGAGTATGAGGTAAGTGAGTATGGAAAGCATGTTACCGCCAATAAAACGAGCAAAAAGCAAAGCCTGACAACATACCAAAAAAAAAAGGACAGATTTTCAAGCACGAGCTTGTTGAATCCATGACCAGATCCGACCCTGACATTACATACAGTGACCACTTTTCCAATAAGAATAGCAATGACATTGTGAAAAGAGCAGCACATTGTGCCCATACTGAATAATAATAAAAAAAAAAAACTCTCAAGAAAATATTGCAGTTGAAGTACTTAAGTGGAAAGATAACAAGTCGAAGTAACTACCACTAGCAACATTTGGGAAGGGGGGGGGGGGGGGGCAACATTTGGGAAGGGGGGGGGGGTTTACAGAAAAACAACACGGGCCGAAATGAGAGTACGAGTTGACAACGGACTACAGGTGGCATTGCAGATAAAAGCAGCTTCTCCAGTTCTGCTGTGGATGACGGAGAGAAAAAAACACGTCAAAACACCGACTATGGCGCCGTTGTCTCAGGAGCTGGGAAAACGGCAGCATTTCAAAGCACCTTACCTTCACGGGGGGTTAGCGCACATTATCTGTGCTTGTCGGAGGATTTATGGGTGTGATCGTTAAGGCAAAAACGGGGAAAAGGTCAAAGAGCCAAACGCCGACAGCTGCAGAAAGCGCGTTCACCGCCACAGCGCAAACGTGCCACGCAGACCAGGGAGCGGGCTGCCGAGAGCAATATTGCGTCTGCTGCAGTCGTATACGGTTGCCGCATCGAGAGACGTAAAAAAAAAAAAAAAAAAAAAAACATACGTCAAAAAACTTTTTTACGGAAGTATTTCTCTCTCTGGTAACGAATCACAAATTTGGAGCTGGGAGCAGGTGCGTTGCGGCAGGCGAGTCCAGCTGATTTGCTCGTGATTTAATGACAACAAAAAAAAAAGAAATAAAAAAAACAACACAACCGTAGTTATGATTTCGGCGTTTTGTTTAAGGATATTGCTTTTTGTCCTCCTTTCCTCCGCTGCTGTCCCTCTTTTCCTTCTTCTCTTTATCGTGTCGGGACTCCTGTGAAACAGTAACACAAAGAAGTACACCATTAGATGTGCGTGTGTAGCACGATTCGTGTTTCAGTCCACGAGTGCACGAATGAACTCATTTGCGTTCGACCACAAAGTCAGAGCTCAGGGGTGCAGGGGACGAGAAGATGTTCTACGGTCGGACCAGGGCTGTGTGACAAGTTTTACCTTTTTGCCTCCAGAAGACGTTCGCTCGGGTTTCACAGACTCCGCCTTCTCCTTACTGGAAGATTTTGACCTTTTGCTCTTCTCTTTTTCAGCTGAAAGCGGGGAGTCACAGGAGGGACTTGTGCTCTTGCTGTTTTTGGAGGAATCTGGGAAGAGAGGATTACGTTGGTATTTTCGGACCCGCGGCATGCAGTTCGCCTGCCCGAGTTCAACTTTGTCAGGCACAGACTTACTGGTTCCGTTCTCGTCCTTCCTGCGTTTGGATTCTTGGCTCGTTTCATGGTCATTGACGGCGTGGTCCTGACAGAGAAACGCGCCACCGCACGTTAGCGATGGTGGCCAAAGCAATTTCCGCCATATTAAGGTAAACAAAAATGATTTCGCAAAGTGCCGGGGTTTTGCAAATGACTCACTCGTTTCCTGTCTTTGCGATCCTTTTCTTCCTTCTTCTCTTTGGATCGGCCTTGTGCGTCCTCTGAATCTTTCTTCTCAGTCTCCCTCTCTCTGCTCTTGGACCGGGTTACTGAATTGTAGCTGATGTGATGCTGCGAGGACATTGACACATGAACAGAGCAAGACGAGCAAAAGATATTTGAATTTGGACAGTGTGCCTTTACAGTGATGGTTACAGCGATCACCGGTCGTCTTATGTGCAACAGGTAAATATGCCACATGTCACAATGCCACTTATAGTCAGCTTAAGAGTCTTTTTTTTGTTTTTACCTGCATCGTTTGAGCTAAATCCGCTCAGTGCATCAATAACACTACACAGTGGAGTTGCACATAAACTTGAGTCACAGCGACAATGACATCAGCAAAATATTTAAATCTTATACGCTTCTGATGCATAACCATCACCGCTCCTCCATGTCTCCATAGAAATTGTCACTAAACGGACTTAATTCCCTTAAAGAGAGTCTTGGAGAGAGTCTATGAAACAGATCAGAGACAGAAGAATCACTTAGTACAACGGCACAAACTAGAACGTATGGCTTAAGTTGAAAAGAAATGTGATTCATTTTACCAAGAGTGAGATATGTGAAACGTTGTGGAAAAACACAGACTGCTGGCGTTACTCCGGTTACGTCCAGTCGACACTATTTCCCACAACAACTTCCTAAAACGAAGTCCTAAATCAATCAATTTGTTTCTTGCTTTTCTTGCGTCAAAGAACGAGAACGCTCTTCATACATTTGTGGCGCCACAACAAAGAAAACGGACAATCGGAGAGCGCGTACGGGTAGCAAAGTGAGTTCAAACCTTGGATGTGGACTCCTTGGGTTCGATGCTATTGTCCTGTAGGGATGAATGGAGATGACAGATGAGCTGGGAGGGGGTGGGGTTTGGAGGAGGTTGTCAGACAGCAGTAGAGAGTTTTGAAGAAGGGGTGGGGGCTTGTGGCTGGCCGGACCAACAGCATACTTCTCCCTTGACCTCTGACCTTCAAGGACTAAGGCTTTGACAAGGTTATTACATAAAGGAGAGTTCATAGGCTCAACATCTGGAATGTCAATACGTCAAAATAGAAATACCCTGAGCATATATGAGATAACTGCTAGTCTCGGTACTACGGACAGGTCTGCAATGTAGGGCAGCGTAATGAAGAGGTTCTCCAGCGCCGCTGGTATTCAATACATCTAAAGTGCAAGTGCAGTATATCGTGGGGGTGGACGTCTGCCTGTGTGTGTGTGTGTCGTGTGTTAAGACAAATCACTCTAGTGTGCTAGACTGCATCCATACATAAGTAACTGTTGCTGTCACTTACAGTTCAGGAATGGATAAGACACACGGAGCCTATTTCTCTGGCCGGAGGGTAAAATAAAGACCTATCGCAAGCTCCCAGTGGTTTGGGCAACGCTCCGGACGACTCGGGCTCTCTCGCTCTCTCTCTCTCTCTTTGTAGGGAGGGGGAGGGGGGGGCGGGGGCGGCGGCCTCTGCATATTTGGCCGATTCAAGACTCTGACATTCATTTCCTCCGTTGACCTCGGCTGCTGGTGGCTCTGGTTTTCCACTGAATGCTTGCCAGGAGGTAGGGCGCCCCGATGCCGATGGTCGGTAGCCGCGTCGACAGTGTCGCGGGGGGGGGGGGCCGGCGGGATGGGCCGGACACATGCTCTTGTGACGTGAAGACCGCATGCAGGCTTTTTAATTTATTTCGCTTTAACAAACGGCGACGGACGAGGGACCGGGGCCAGCCGCAGCAGAGAGGCACTTCTATGGCCGAGTGCTTTGCCGGATCCAACTCGACTTCAGGCGGGATCCGGGCGCGTTGAACGAAACTCGGCGCTTTAACCGGGGATTCTTCTGGGCTCATAAAAACTGGGGGAAATCTTGGCCACCATTGGAAGCGGTATGCGCTGCTCTTGATGTTTAAAACAAACAAAAAAAAAACTCTGCCATTGGAATAGGCTGGTGCTCTTGATTTGGCCAAGCCGCTTTTCTTCGGGTGAATATTATTCTCAAAAAAAAAAAAAAAAAAAAAAAATCCGGAATATAGAAGTGCTTAAAAATGCTCTTTCTTCCCAAGGCACACCGACTGCTTTCGTTATAGGAAAATAAATAAATATTTCAATAGGAAAATACTACTATATACAATATTCTCTTGGCTAAGTCTTTGGGGGAGGCCTCTCCCAACTTCTGCAAAATATTATGCCGATGTCCATGGAATAATTTCCAAATCCAAAAAGGATTTGGTTGGGACTCCCAGATGCCACGCCCGCATGGGGGACAACTCTCCTCTGGGATCTTCAAGGCGGCGGTGGCGGCGGCTGCTGCTTCTGCTGCTGCTGCTGCTGCTGCTGCTGCTGCTGCTGCTGGTGGAATGTGCAACGGCAGGGAACGCTCCGGCAGAGAGAGAAGAAACGGGCACAGCCTTCCTCAAGCCATACTAACCTTAACAGACGAGGAGTGGGATGGAGAAGAGTGACTGTCGATTTTTCGTCTTTTGTGATCTGCGAAAAAGGACGGGGAACTTGTGACATCAGAGCGGCGCACTCAACCCCCGTAAGCACATTTTTCCCTAATTACTGTCAAACGTGAAGAAGTCTATGGGGGGCTGCAGAAAATAATAATAAGTACAGAAACCATGCGTTCTACAAGTAGAACAGAGGACCATGGGAGCTCCTTACCCCTCTCAGACTCGGCCGATTCGGATCTGGGAACTGGTGACTTGAGGGACCCGGCCACGGCACTTCGGTCGCCCTTCTCCTTGCTCTTGGGCTCCTTGACGGCGTCCCGCTCCCTGGACGGCTCCATGGGCTCCCCGTTGCCGGCTTTGGCCTTGTCGTCTTTGCCGCTCTTCTCCTCGCCCTTGGCTTTCTCCCGGTCTGCCTTGGGAGTCTTCTCCTTACCCTCGCGCAACACCCGCTCCTCTTTGCCCGCTCTCTCCTCTCTTTGCTTCTCGCGGCGGGTCTCTGCCTTGGTCTCGGGAGTGCTGCCCGGCGTTTTTTCCTTTTTCTCCTTCTTCTCTTTCCCGCTCTTCTCTTTGTCCTCCCGTTCTTTAACCGCTTTGGTGCTGCAAAAGCAATGGATTTTACATTTAAAAAAGGGTTTGTCTCAAGTGATCCACTGTGTGACGCCTGCTGATCCCCATACGGTATTGCCCTCCTTCTGGGCTATTGTATTACAGGACTAACATGCAATAATAATTTGAGTTGCAGTTGGAAAAAATATCACTGCTCACTGTTGTTTTTTTTTTTGTTTGTTTGTTTGGTTTTGTCACACCAGCTCTTGAGGTATACTGACCTGTTGAGAGCACCGTTCCCGTTGCTGGTGGTCACTTTGGCAGCTGCACTGTTGGCTTTGTTCACTGGCTTTGTGGTCCCCTGAGTTTTATCTTTTCCCCGATCTGCATTAAAAAAACAAAACCAAGAGCTCCGTGAGCCCAGAAGACTAAACCGCTGCCTTTTTTCTGCTGCATACAACAAGTCTGAAACGGAATCATGTAGCGATTGAATTGCAATTGGAAACCGGATCTTTTTTTTTTCCCCCGGGTAGACCACACATCAAATGGCAGCCTAACATACCTCCGTGATGAATAATGAATTAAACCCATCTGGGAAGAAATGCTGAACAGAAAGAGCCTCGGCGTGTCTCGGGGCACTTACCACCATCCTCCGACATCCCCTCCTCGGTCTTGCACGTGCTGAGGGCAGGCTTGCCTGTGCTGCCCGGGCCGTTCTGCTGGCTGGCAGGGGTGGCACTGCGCGCTGGCTGCTCCTTGTGGTGAAACTCATTCTCGGGGACCATGTGCACCTTCTGGCTTTTCAACCGACCTGAGTAACTGTAAGACGCATAAAGGGTTTGCATGTGACAGGAAAGGGAAAAAAAAAAAGAAAAACTTGAGAAATTGAGTGTCAAGCAGCGTCAAAACACAACTATTATGGAGAAGAAAACTACTTGAGGGGGAAAATATTTGAGCCATAGTAACATGGCATTCCCCTGCAAACGCATAACCCCAGTATAATATGCTATAATAATAGAACAAAATTGGGTGCTCATCGTGAGGAATGAGTGGCTATGCTTAGGTAGAGAATTTGCCTGTGTAAGTGTCGTGAATCTAGGTTATGTGCCGTTTAGTAGATGTAAAACAAGAGCAACTGGACTTGTAACGTCACTTGAGAGACAAATTAGAGAAGCTACTGCAGTTTATGCCTTAAATCTTGACTCGGGTGACACTCAAAGGTTCAATTACACACACCTTTGGGACCTCTTGTGTGCGCACTAGAACTAGAAGCCACTTTCGAGATCGGTCACGTTAAAAAGCCCCTGTGTCAGCTTAAACAGAAGTATTGCAAATCACACCCATGTACCCATGTTACTACGGCATGTCACACTCTAGGTCAACTGTATAATCCGCAGAGAGCCGAACAGCACACAACGCTGTGTTACCCCATTGCCAAGGCATAGAGGTCTGGCCTCTTGTCCTTCTCCTCGAGGCAGATCTTGTGGACACGGCACTCCAGCGCTTGGCCCAGGTTGAGGACCTTGGGGTAGCAGGGCAGGATCTTGGTAAGCACGATGAGGATGTTCCGGATGTGGGTGTAATCGCCCGTCTCCAGGCAGTGGACAGAAGCCTGGATGTGATGGAGACCGAGGACACGGGCGTCGATAAACACACTTCATCCACAGGGATTCCGTGGCCATTATCCAAACAAACAAAACAAACGGGCAGCTTACTTTCGTCAGCATGTAGTGCCACTTGTGCACCACATGCCTGAAGTTCTCATAATCCAGCTGATCAGCTTTGTTTCCCCCGTCAAAGCCTGTGGCTCTGAAGATGGTGAGGAATCCTGGGTAATTGACGCACTCCTACGACCACACAGTAATAAGAGGCATGTCAGCTCGTCAGCCGTCCACACGTGCAACAGGTAAATATATACGTCTCATGTGTCTCATGAACAGGTAAAGCCGGATACCTTCTCGTAGGTGGCCCGGTCACTGTGCCAACGCGTCACCGTCTCCAGCATGCAGCAGAGGAAGCGGCCATACCGGTGGGACTCATTCTCCGTACAACTGGCCACGGTGTAAATGATAGCGGAGAACACCTGCAGTGTGGAGTTCCCGTACATTTTTAAACCACATGTATGAACTTCTCAGTGGAATTTTGAAATGTATACAATTTTTTTCGTCTCAGTTTTATATTTCTGCAACTGCTGCGATTTGTTTAACCAAACTAGTGCCTGCATTAACCCCCCCCCCCTCTTCATTAGTTGCATTATACGTGTTTATTATTCTATTCATTGCATTTCTTCAGGGAGACTCATGTTAACCATCATAAGCCATCGCCACAAGTGTACAGTGTGTCAGGGCGTGTACAGTAGGT
Organism: Colistium nudipinnis; assembly: GCA_016785305.1. Classification (NCBI taxonomy): domain Eukaryota; kingdom Metazoa; phylum Chordata; class Actinopteri; order Pleuronectiformes; family Rhombosoleidae; genus Colistium; species Colistium nudipinnis. Next base: position 293,180 of record JAFBJU010026051.1, on the reverse strand, counting down.
AGAATTTAAATGCGCCTTACCCGGTCATAGCACAGGAGGGTGCAGAAGTTTGGCGTCTTCTGCTGGTGGACGAGCTCGACAAAGCGGGCACAGTACACGGCGTCGATGGAGGAGAAGATGCAGCGTGGGAACAAGCAGAGCTGCAGGAACTTCGTTATGGTCTCGTTCTTTGTGGATTCTGCAGGTGAGCATTGAAGTAGTATTGCTTAGACAGACGGATAGTGAGAGGGACCTGGGAAAATTGCTGATCTGCTTGGTATGGATGTTACCGTCAACCACATTGCCTTTCACTTGTGTATCTAAAAGGAGTGACAAATACAATGCTCTTCTCCTGCAGACTGAACAACGCACATTTCATGTATTATTTAAATCTATTCGTGAAATATTGATTCAATTCAAGTGGGATTAAACTAAACTTAGGTCCCTCTTAAAATGGATGCACCATTCTCATCTGGCCACAGCATCATGGAAAACTAAGATAGTGTCACTGGCAATAACATTAGAATACTCACTGGCCAGCAACCAGTTGTCTTTCTCCAGTTTGAGGCGGTGGAGAACCCTTTGGACGTGCTCCAGCTGCTTCTTTTCCTCCTCCTGCAGTTTTTCTTGAAGTGCAGTGCAGCGTTCCTTCTCCTTCTTTTTCTTATTCATGGGCTACATTGGATGGAAACCATGGCAATATTCATACACCATTCAGACCAACCCACGCAACACTTGACAGTGACCTATTTTTTTTGTTTTTATCATTGTGTGGAACAGAATTTTCATAGTTCGAAATGAAAGGCAGTTCTACCGATACCGGAAAAAAGTGTAAAGTTAGAAATGCTGAATGTGAACGGGGGCCACTCACGATCTCCTGGTTCTCCTCGATGGCTCTGATCTGGACCTTGAGCTTGTTGACCTCCCGTTCATAGGCGTCGTGAGGCACAGCGAGGTCGTACATGGTGAGGGACCAGAAGGTGGCATAGAACTGAGGGCGGAGGTCATCCCAGACCCTGGCAGGATGGAGAGACACCACGGCCTCGTGCACTGGCGTCATGACCTGTTCACAGGCGGCCACGTACTTGTGAACCTTCTGCTGCTGCCGGTTTCCTTTCTCTGCTTTCTTCAGCTCATCATACTTTGACTACGAGTAGAAAGGGATATACAGGACAAGCAAACGGTTTAAAATGGCTTATTGAAAGTGGATTTATGTTCCGGCCGCTTCCACACATAAGTCACGGTGCAACCGTTTTAATGATCAGAATAAGGAAGAAGAGATAAACGTATGTGAACATATAATCACGAAACTATACACAAAAGAAGCATAAAAGCCTTTCCATCGCAGCAAATTCTTGTCTACTCACCAAGATCTGATGGGCATACATTGGCCGAGACAGGAAGAATGCAGCATCATGTGGAGTGTGGAACTGGTTGCAAAGGATGTCAATGGAGGGAACCCGCTTGATATAGTCCTCTGTGCTGAGGTTGGAGGCCAAAAAGCCACCAAACTGCACCAATGTGTCATGACACTGCAGGAAGACAAAGAGTTAACTCAGCAACAACAACAAAAATAATATTCATCAAGTTTAAGATTTATGTAGAGAGTGTGGTGTGTGCTGGCCGGTGAAATACTAAAAAACAGCAGATTAGATTTAGAGATTAAGAAAAGTTGCATACCTGGTCGTAGAGATGCCCAACCAGTTTAAGGTGTTTTTCTCCACCTTCCAAGAAAACGACCCCATTGCGTTGCTGGGCCATGAGTAAACACAGGGGCAGGGCCAGTTCATGGTCCAGCAGTGCGTCCTTCAGACGCTGTGATGACTTCTTAGTGTTCCTGATCTGGCCAAAGTAGCCGCCCTGTTGACAAAGTCAAAGCCACTCGGAGCTCAGACAGGGAACCGCGTACAGATTTCGCTTGGAAGAATACGCGAGGGAATCCTTGACATACCTCAGCTTTAAGTTGCTCTCCTCCAGTCATGGCCTCCAACTGCTCTGAAGTCATCTCATCTGTGATCTCGATGCCCGCCATTTTCTGCACCACCTCTTTCATGATAAGCAGGTCAAAACTGGAGCGAGAGGAGGGACATGTAAGCAAACAGGCGACGCATATTCCGCGAAGATACACAAGCACTACAGCGAGGGCGAAAGCATGGCGCCTGTTGTTCCCAGCCGAGACGCACTTAAGAAGGGGTAGGCCACGGGATCTTCAACGAATCCTTATAATAATTTCATGACATTTTAATAACGACATGTTGGTAGGTCCCAAAAGATACGGTTTGTCAAATCTGAAATGAATTGCGTATAAAAGCAAAAGGCTTTCACTTTAAAAGTTCTGGTTGAGCAGGTCTGTCAAGAGGTCTACGTAGCGATGCTATTTTTAGGTACAGTGAGGGTGTATCCAAAATTGATCTTACAGTGCGTGTGCTTGCGCAAACGCATGCACGAAGATCAATTCCTCAATCTCCAGCCTGCTCCTATTGCAGAACTTAGTTTGTAATGCGATCTAAGACGATCCAGGGACAAGGCGAACCCACTGATTTTAAACTCCGTCATTTGGAAGTACATACCTCTTGCCTGCTTTCAGCTGATTGGTGACATACTGAAGAAGGCCAGCCAACTCAATTGGGTATTTTCTGAACACGGCTCCGCACAGGCTTGCCAGACCTTGGTTGATGAGAGGAAGGAGTTAAAATGAGAGATTACTTTTAACATCCGACAGTCCCCCCCCTTCTGTGTGCAAATAACTGATGTGAGTGTTACAAGGCACTCAAGTGTGAGCACATACTCTGAAGCCATGAGGAGATGGTGGTGTCGTCATGCTTCATCTTCTCTTTCTCGGGATTGGCCAGAGCCTCGATAATGCAATCTGAGAACAGAGTTAAGCGAAATGACATGGACAACGGACGGCAGGAGCCCCGTTTCCACTTTACAACCGCTTTAGACCACACATACACACAAATAATTAACAGTGAAGGATACAAGCCAAGACATCATAGTTCAGGGATGTGAGGTATTTCAATGAGTCCACCACTGGAACAATGAGGTTGTCGTACCACTGGATCTGAGACAGCATCTGCAATGCAGCAAGATGGACAAAGGGATAAATCATCTGTTGTTCATCAACCCGATGCCAACCCCTTATCTCATATGTTTGGCCCAACAGATCTGTTGAAGTCATCTTTCAAATATATGTGTAGCATTTTGTAATTCAGTGCACATTTTATAAAGAAGACAACGTTTTAAAAATATTGGTCTCACTTTTTCAGATTTTACCAAGTGGCTTTTATGGAGGTTCATAATGATTGGGCAGCAAGTCATTATGAGGATGCATCGTGCTGTGTGCTACCGTTTTCTTCCCAATGTATTCATTTGTCAGTAGTTTGCCGAAATCATTCAAAAATGCCAATGCGAGTGAAATTAAATGAGAGCAAAATACACTTACATAATCAAAGAGGATGGTGGGATTGCTATGGCTCAGTTTACCAATCTGCCTTCCAGATTGTTTCACATTCTCTTTGGTCAACCGCCTGTGGAGGGAGAGAAAACAGCACATTAAAAAAAAAATTAAAGAATTAAAATGTTCAATTTTTTTGTTGATTTTGGACCGATTCATTTCTCAGATAGACAAATCATTGAACAATGACAATAAACCAGGAGTAACTTACTTCATGATGTATTTGGCCCTTTCCACAGTCTGTGCTTTGACCTTGACCAAGAGTGGATGGCCAGAATATGTCTCATTCTTCCACTGTCCATATAACCGGTACCTTGGGAATATGGATAAAGAAAGCAGTTAAAAAGAGGTTTATAAAGTATGTTTGATACCACTATTTCTTTGTTTTATGCACACTATTAAATGAAACGCACCAACCCTTAAATGTGACTTACTCGTGAAAAATCCTGTGCAGAAAAGGCATATCCCTGCACTGACTTCTGTTGCCACCACATACTGGTAGCGTATTTTTAAACATTTACAAAGAAATAACTACGTGAATTCATGTTTTTATTTTTATTAACAAAAAATTCAATATAGGAGACCAATAAAGTACAAGTATAATATAGGTGTTGCATTTGAAACATAATTTAGGGGCACTGGTAAAGAGAGTATACACAGAGTTGGAAAAATGTAATTTACTAAGCTGAGCTCGGATACAAAGTACAAACATTGACAATGCTGTGTAGACAGCATTCAGCCACTGCTTGTGATTTTAACCAGTGCTCGGTGAAGCCGTTGCAGAAGAAATTGATATGCATCATAGACATCAATAATAAATAAACTTTGAACAGAAATAATCAAAACCCTGTGTACTCTTGTACTCAAGCCAATGAACGTTGAATGTTCCTTGTATCTCTTGTATCTCTTTATTGGTCAACTTAGGAGCACACGAGCACCTTGAGCATTCAGTGACATTATCAGCGGAGTGCTACTATCACCAGTTACCAAGGAAACGGCATCATTAGCTGCAACGCACCAACACTCAACCCACAGCAAAACAAAGCCATTGGGAGTGTGTGGGTGGCAAAATGTGGGGGAAAAAAAGAGCTGAAAATAAATCGTTGTAATGCTTTGAAGGAGAAAATTTGGCTTGCAAAATAACGGAGAAATAACGTAACGCCGTCAGGCCTCGTTTGAGGCTTGACTGTGTGTGCCGCTCTTTCCATGCCAACACCATCCTGGATCCCTGCCTAAGGGGTTTGCCACCCAACAACTTAATAAGAGAGTGCCGCATGGAGTGAGGGTGAGCGCATCTCACCTGTGCTGGTAGGGGAACAGTTTGAAGAGACCCCATAGTTCCTCAGACATGCAAGCGTTACATTCCATAAGGGAGAGCGCGGGGAGTAGCACCTGGTCCGCAATGCTCAGGAAACAACTCAGTAGCGTGTCCTTTTAGGACCAAACAAATGACATGCGTAAGATTCTCACTGTAACACAAGATTCCAAATGTTTATCCAGAGCACTATAACAAAATGTAGGGAGTATTCTTACCATTTTGTCTTTGACATCTGATCTGCTATCACTTTGGGACTGAGAAGCAAAGGAGACCAAATATTAATGTGTTTTAGCGATTTGGGCCGCAATGCAGATGCGCTAATGTGCTGGTTATTGTGTTGTACCTCTTTCATGAAGCCCTTGCCCAGGCGCACAATTTTGGCGAAGAGGATAGGGTCGTGGGAGAGATGAGGCCCCAGGTAGCAGAGCATACTGAATGAGTCCCGGCGGAGGTCATCGAAGCTTTCAGCAGGCCGAGGGGCTTGCTTGCTCCTCAGTGGACGCAACGCACATCCCCTTGCCCCTTTGGGAACACCAGCCCTGTGGAGAACAGCCCATTGTGTTGGAGCCTGCACTGACTGTTTTTATCCCTCAAATATATATATTTTTTTTAATGGACTTTTGATGGTATAATGGAATGGGGGGGTACTTCAGCATGCTTTTTCCGGTCTCACCAAACGCGGTGGACAGTGCGCGAAACTTTAACAAAATCACTACCTTCTGTAAACTGGTTCCACGGTCAGGTGCACAAGCTGGCAAAGTGTCAGCGCAATGGCCTTGTGAGATGTAGCATAGAAGGAAGGCATCTGGTCCATGATGCTTTGGGCGTGTTGCCAATCTCCAATTCGAAGCAGTGCTTCCAACAGACCGAGCTTTTGGTTATCAGGTGGCTGTCGGCGCAGAGAATGAGTGCCATTGAATGATTAAATATGCCGAAGTTCGGACACACATTTATTAATGTGAAAGCAAATACTCGCATACCTTGTCATTCTTCTCCTCGTCCTTCTCTTTCTCCTTTTCTTTGTCTTCACTCTTCTCCGAGGGCAACACAACCATAACCAACTTGCGGGCAACCTGCTTGGCCTCCGAGATGTCCCGTTTGTGTTCCTCTATGATGGTGGCATCAAGTGGCATAAGCTGGAAGGACAAAAGAGGCAACGAAAGACGTTCAGGCTGGAAACGAATGGCACAACTTAGATGTACGGGATACCACACTCAATTTTGTGTTGGACCCTGATCCTCGTTGCTTTACCAGCTAATAATGATGATGGAAAAACAAAATCCTTACATGTATGTATATATCTTCCAGCTCTATCAGGTTGTGGTGGAGCAAAGCGGCAGCAATATGGTAAAGCGACATGGGGGTTTCCTCGTTGGGCTCCTGAAGAAAATCACGGGAAATACACAACCACACATTTTATATATACACACACAAGTGATATATATGGTAAAATATGATGCCTACACCAATTTTGAAAAAATGTTCAGATCTATTAGGCTACGACATGAAAATATGACGTTTAACTGTTTTATGGCTTATTAGTCAATGTATGCTACAGGACACATTCTTGCTTTGATCACCCGGACATAATCTATTTACCTGGTAGAATTTGAACTTAAAGCCCAGGATGTGGCAGAGGGTGAGCGGCTCACACATGTAGGACTTGATGAGAGCCAAGAAAAACTCATCTTGGTCGGACCGACTCTCATAAACCTCCAGGATTATGTCCAAAACACGATTGGGGTCCAAGTTGAAACATCCTGCGGGCAGAAGAAGAAAATCAGCATGAAGAACATTTGTAAAATAAAAAAAGGGCAGCATAACCTGTGTGTCAGGTACCTGACCGTGCATAGCCCTGTATAAACAGCTAAATCACAATGCCAGTAAAAAAACAATGCGAAATGCAAAAGGTGTTCGGACAGATATTTCAGTAAACTGAATAAAACAAGACTAAAGCCAAATGACAATGGCCTTTTTTTTCTTTTGTTTTACCTATGAGGGACTTGATGCTCTCCAGGACAATATGGCTGGTGATGTTCCCCGACAGGTCTTGCCCAAGCTCCGATATTAGTTTGGCATAGCCCTCATTCTCCTCCCTTAGCAAGTTGAACTTCTGTTGCTTGTAACTGAGAAGAAAGGAGAAAAATGAAATAAACATTATATATACAGTACACACAATATGAAGCATATGAAGCGTGGGGGCCTGTGCACTGATACCGTTCTCACTTTTGTAACTAAGGAAATGTCAGCGTTGTATGCATGCTGGTGGGTGAAATCTGATCTGAAAGGTGAGTTACACATTATCTTGGCATTTAGTACAAAAACTAAATCTGAGAGGGTGGCGCGTCATATCTTGTCCTGTCCTTGGACAGTCCGCAAGGCCTTAACGTGTTAATTTAACTGTGCACGCTACTTACAATAACTTGGTCTTGATTTTTACAATCTTCTGATTGAACTGCAGGGCTTGCTTGATAAGTCCAAGAGATTCAAGTGTTTCTGGATCCAGCCTCTCTTTCAGGATGGCCTCTGGAACAAAAAACTAAAAGACAGACAAATTAGTTGCTGTTGAAGTGGTTTCAGTAGTCAAAGACAGATGCTGGTATCAATAATAAATCAATTAAACAAGCAGACAGTGGTATATACATTCATATATATGCATTAATACTTTACTTTACATTAAAACTGATCTTAAGTGAATTTAAGTATCACAGTTGTTTCTGTCATTTATAAAAAATTACATGTTTTTGTGTAAATAAAAAAATGTTCTTACCAAACATGCTCCCACCAACTGGGTGTAATGTTCACGTTTGTTTTTTTCTTCCAGTGCACCCGTTTCTAAATCTGTAAAAAAAAAGTTAAGTAAATTTGTAAAATATTATTAAAGTTAAAAATATGGTAACTTTGCTAGTGACCCACAGCTTAAAAATTATGACATAATATGCATATTCTGCAGAAAAACAAAAAGACGGTTTACCTAGTATACTGAACACATCTGCTAAAATTGATGGCATATCATCGCGAAGTTCCTGGAAGAAAATTTGACAAATTAACTGAGTTCCTGAACCTGCTGAGTGCCAGGAAAAAAAGGCACGGCATTATCAATTCAGGTTCCAGTAACCGTGGAAGGAACTCGGGGTGTAAACGGCTCGAACAGTTCAGAAGCTGTTTGTATTGGATTAAATATACCGATTATTTTATGTTTGGTTGTTAAATTAAAAAGTAAACGCGCTTATACCATCATGTCCCCGAGAACGCTGGCGACCAGATCCATCTTCAGGTTCCCCTGTACAACTTGCAAGCAGAGCTCGTAAAAGGCGGCCTGTATATCTACAGGGGTAAACAGACAGGACAGAAGAGTTGATTCATCTAAAACTGAGCCGACAGGAAAATACTCTCCTATAATAACTGTGAAAATCCTTATCTTATATCGCCTTGAACTGGGTATAGAAATAAAACACAAAAAAATGCCAGCATGAAGAATTGAACACAGGCATTTCTAACAACTGTTAAACCCTTGGATATACTGTGTAGGTCAGCTATTCTGCAAATATCTATTTATGTTTTATTTATGTATGTCTCCTACATAGCTGATGGATTAAACCTAACACGACTACCAAGATAGACGTGTGTCACGGTGTACAACATCAGAGCTTAACAGACAAACAATAGATATATGTGTAATAAACGTCTGATCACTTCACTCACCTCTGACCTCACTTCCATGGTCTTTTTTCACTGTTAGCTCTTTGCAGAGTTGTGCACTGTGAGTGAAAGAGAATACAATAAAATCAGACTATGCCGAGGTGAAAGTACCATGTGTACCTTACGCACACAACCTATTTTTACAAAGACAATGCAAATACCATGGTTTCTTTGGTTGGTAGAAACGGCCAACTAATATGCTCATTACATCGGCCTTATTTATGCATCTAAGATTATGCCAAATTCACACTTCTGTAGAATATCCCAAAGAATATATGGAATTTTATAAAAACAAAAACCTTGATGTGTCCAAAATGGACAGATCAACAAACCCAACTCCGGGGCTTTTCTCAGTGAGTTTTGCCAAAAATTAGTAGTTATGAAATGTATCTTCATTCAAGGTTCAAGATTTATTGTTATATGCACAATTGCATATAAGACACAAGTTGGAAAAAACACAAGCCTAAAATTAAAAAGTATATTCAAGACAATTGTAAATTACAAAAAAAAAACACACACACACACACACACACACACACACACACAGTACAGTACAACACATAACAGCAGAGATACTTGTACGGAACAGAACACAGCACACAAAAAACTCCACAGTCAACATGCTAAATCAGCCCTATAGTTGGGATATGAGCCACTAAACACAAATGATTCTGGAATCACTGGGAGAAGTGCTGTATATACAATGGTCAGTGAGAGATGATGAACGGCGCAAAAGCTCGGTTGACGGTGCACCAAGGTCCAAAACCCTGTGGCTAATACAGACATAGAGTTGACGGGCCATTTTCACAGCTTCAAGCAAAATGATAGTCCACTAAATCAGAGTAACAGCCTGGCCTCTCTGACTGTGGTTAATCCCCCCCTGTTTCATATTGATAAATTACGGACGCCAAACAACCAGGTTAACTCAAATGGGAGAAAAGCCCGTGAAGACAAAATACATTCCTTCGCGTGTTTACACGGAACCTTGAACTTAGACCCTGAGAGAGGAAGATTCACAACTGCCCTGCACAGACGTATAACAACATCACATATTTAGACACCGTCAGCAAAGGGCATGATTAATTTAACTCTTCAAGGCATCTAGATTAACTGGCCTTTACAGCTTCATTTCAGCCCTGCAGGGATCATGTCTTATGTACAATATGCTTTACCTGCCAGCGCACAGGGGGGTATATGTTCCAGTTAGACACATAGCAGAGAGGGAATATAAATACACAAGCTGCTGACACACATTTAGAAAAAAATCGGAATGTTGTTGTTTTTTGTGTGCGTGTGTGTGAAGATGTGCCATCAACTACGCTGACTGAGTGAAGTAGTTTGCAGGGGTGCGGGCCTTTCTTTAATATGCAAGGCCTGCAACCAGCAACAGCAGTTAGCACCGTGGGTCGAGCCCATTGTGTCGTGTGTACGTGATGGTGGCGCTCACGAAAAATGATCTCAAATCGTTATCGGGCAACCCTTTGCCTTTCAACAAGGATAACGCCACCGACGCCATCATGTCCTCGATATTGATTTCCCAATAGGTTGGCAGGGCATTCCTCGCTGCTGCTGCTGATTATTTTAGTGGCCAAGATTCGGCGATGTGCAGGTTCTTGTCAGATGTAACCGAGTGGCACGCAACATATTTCAGTAACGAAATAAAGCTGTAACCATCCGACGGTTGGGGTCACGAATATTTTGGGCTGGTTAACGTTAGATTATAATTTGTGTACGCTGGAAGTTAACCGCGTTCTGTGATGTGCTGAGCTGAGCCCCTTTAGTGGGTTACTGGTGAGAAAAACACAAGTAACAGAAACATCTGTTCCGAAGTGTTTTTCGATCAACCGTTTACTGTTACGTGTTCAATATACAAGACAATGCAATTTGTCGTTTAACGACATAATCGAGAGCACGTTAGCGTAGCCAACTTTCTATAACGCTATAGATCCCCTTGAACGTCGTAACTGATGAAATAAAAATGCCAAAGACGTGGGGCTATTAACAACCCATGTACCACATGCATGTAGGCATTTACCTTGTTGACTATGTACTTGAATGTTCTCAAAAGAATACCAGTTGCTAGCCAAGTAACAACATCAGTGCAGCACTAGAGTGCGCTCAAATGATGCTAGCTAGCTTAGCTTCAATAGCCATCGTGTTTACAAATTATATAAGTATTGGGTGCGAAAACTAGCCAGGCTGCTAGCATACAGCTAACGTTAGCAGGTAGAAATTGAGCAACGCACAATTCAGACAAACTGATAGTTAATCAAGTGTCTCCACTATACGATGCCAACTATATGATTTTCATGATGTACACGGCAGCGTTAGTTGGGGTTAGCAGGCCACTCACGCTGTATTCTGTAAGCTTGCTAACGTTGCCGCTAGCGTTAGCCTAAGCGGACACTTGACAGACTGGCCTTTATCTTTACAGCGAGCCACGTCTATTTTTTTTAAACTGCCACCAAGCAATTGTTGAACCGCCACAGCCCCGTAATAAAACATGGTGTTCATTTGTAAAATAAAATCTACTCACAACTCGTGTTTTCCTGTCTTTTCCCAGTTCTTGAACCATTCACCGGGGAGGATAAGTGTCGCCATCTTCCATACACACAGCCCGGATGTCTGGTTCATCATGGTACTCACAGGGTCAAATGTGGTGGTTAGCCGCCAGTGCTAGCTCGATGCTATCTCAGTGCTAGCTACGCGTTGCAGGGGAGAAGCTGCGCGGCGCCTCCGGGGGCTTTGTTCACAGGAACTCTGTGTTCTAACTGATCCAGGGTCGGTTTGCTGCAATACCAGGTAGAAAGGAAACATACCACACATACAAAACAAAAGAAAACAAAACAATAATACCGCAATCTAACAACAACATTTCAAACCACCACTTTTTTTATGTTTCATCAGCCTGAAATGGACATAAATACAATAGGATTGTAAATGAGCGTGCTCGCCACAATCATCACAGTCAAATGCTTATCTATGGAATACAATCAAAGAGTCAAACTCCACCACGCAAGAAATGTTACAGATACGTCTATATTATCGTTTGAGGGCACTCAAGTGGCACAAACGTGTGGATGTCGTAGCAGGGTGGTGTCGTTTGCATTGAACCGAGTAATGCATACATTCTATCATCATAACGAATGTCCAGCTTTTCAAACTTTCTCTTCGACGTATGGATTGACGGCTATGTTCTCACCACATGGTCACAGATGGTTTATTCTTTTATGTTACATCTCCAGACATACATACCAAACGTAAAGGATTCAATGGGCACTTTGTAAATAGAATAAAAACACACATTTAATATACAGAAATATTTAAATATGTGTCAACAAACAGATGAACGCACACTTTCAGCAGTTCAATGCAAAACAGAAGCTTTTCAATATAAATTGATTCATGTTACTTTACAATCAATTATAAAAACGCATATTTCTCCCCTGCCTAAGGTGAATGGTTATAGTGAATATGGTAATGTTTAAGACCATGTGATCGTTTTCTGTACGGTATAGTGAGATCGTAGGGAAATTATAGAATTCTCTGTAACTACAACATGGATGTACCCTTTTCCATAAAATCTCAATCTGCCAACCTGGCCCATACGCAGAGGCAATTCAATTTCACACCAATCTACCTAAATAACAAATCAAACAATTCACTGTATTCATTCTTGACAAATGAATGGGTTAACTCTGAATAGATACATTCTATTTCTTCAACTTTTCCCCGACGTTTCAAGCAACTCAACACTGCAAACATAAGATGAGCACTGATTCACAATATATTACACATTTGTAGTTGTATAATATACAATTCTGATACCATAATATTTTTACTAAAGAACTCTAAAACATTTAATTATAATGATCCTATTACACACGCAACAGTGGTCTACCAATAACTTGGCATTTAAAAAAAAAATCTTTTCTGCACATTTGCAAACTGGGAAAAAAATGTAACAAATCAATTCACACCCTCAACCTTTTTCAAATCATTCGTTTTGAAGATTGCAATTATGGTGTGTGTGTGTTATTAGATATAAGATAAGATACAGTGGATACAAATATTTAAGATATAGTAGAGATTACATGTTGAAGTCAAAATTGTATGTATGACGCTGGGAATATGCTCCTGATATTAAAAATAATTTTAGATGCAACCATCAATTAGTCAAATTACCACATTTGAACAATTGTAGTATAGCAGTTACTTTTCACCAATTCATGATTTAGAGATGACAAGAAAATACAAACAGCTTACTGTATCTATAATTACATAATAATTTCCATTAAAAAGGATTATTTCAGCATTTATGTGAAATAACAGGATTAGAAACCATTCATTTACATTTGATTGTCATTATAAAATATCTATAAATCAAAGTCATCTACAAGGTAAAAAAGCAGATCACATACATTTCTAAAAAATACCATCACAAAGAAATCTGAGAATGCCATATATCATTTCTGGCAAGGCCTTTGAACCGTATGAGACGCTAGTTCACATTATACTTTACCGTGTACATGTTTCAATATATGGCTACATGCCATGCGAACATCTACAGTTCAAAAATACATCTGGTGAACACAATGTCAACAACAGCTTTACAATATAATGCACACCCGCTCCATAGCCCTGAAATGAATGCTGATTTTCTGAAGCTTTCGATGGTCAATTTTATTTTAGCTTGGGTTTGAGAGACGTTGATTTGAGCCGATGTTGATTCTTAAAAATATGGCTGTAAAATTCGAACCCCCCCTTCGACAAAGTGCAGTGTAATCATACTTAAGAGTTCCACAGCAAATGAACGCTGCGAGTATCATAAAGGTAGTAATATTTTGCAGATATTGTATTTACCGGATATCCACTGGTGTTCCTGAAATTGTGTTCACCCCACATGTATATTGTCCACTATGTATTTACATCCAGAAAACTTTCGTCTATTCAATTAAAAAGATTAAAGGTACATATTACTTATTTGAATTTCAGTCATTTTATTGTCCTGTCACCATGCACCACTTTTATTATCCGAAATAGCATCACCTTAGGTTAAGCTCACATAGAGTGAGTTTTAGGTCAACCGAACAATAAAAGAGACACTTCTCCTGCAGTGTGACAGACGTTTGGTGTGTGAAAATATCGGAATAAAATTCTAATTCGAGCGCTCCCTTGACGTTTTAACAGCGTGTTGTAGAGGCAAACATTGGTGTCTCGCAAACCATTTGCAGAAGTTCATTTCTGTTTTTCATTTCAATCTCTTCCAAGGATTCACCAACCATCCATCCTTATTAGTACATTGAGACATTGAGAACCTAAAAAAAAGTAGTACAAAGTACATTAGAACGAAAATTAGACTACAAAACCAAAATCAGATCAGCAAAAAAACAAAATGGTACAATTTCAACCAAATTAATTTTTCTCATTTGTTATTTGGAAAGATGATGGTTATTCGAGTGAATGTCAACTGGTTTTCATTTAGTCACAAAAGCAATTATTTAGTGTTTTTTTTTATTTTATTGACATTGATTCTTTTGCCCTCGGACTCCCAAAGGAGCATTTGACACTCAATTGCCACACACTGTTCTTTCCAATATACTGTATGTAAATTGAGGGAGTACATTTTACATTTCATAACAAGGAGCAGATAAGTAAATGAACTCAAGAGAAATGGAAATACCTTACCGAATCATCCATGATGGAAGATGGATCAAAGTAATCAGGCTTTAGTTCACTTCTTTCTCTGCGATTCTTTGATGCCGGCTGAAAAACAACAGCTCAGTCAAAACAGTGCACCACAACACTTGAATAGAAATAAAAGGGAAAAATGGTGTTTGAATTGAATAATTCAAATGAAAAATATATATATATACAAAACATCAATAATATGCTGCAAGTTTACCCAGAGCGGATGTAATCATGGACAGTGATTGAGGTGCAGATTCTAATACTTGACAATAAAGGGGGCACCTGCATAAGTTTTCATTTATTTATGAAACAAGCCAGTAAAGCATAACTGGACCAAAAAACGTTAAAACATGGTCACAGAGATTGTAATAAATTATTTCTATAAGGTACTGTCTGTTGGCATTTGTTTTGCAGAAAGACAGAATGCCGATTAACAATTTTTAAATTACCAAATCGATGTCCATTGTTTCGAAATCCATGCCCTCATTGATGTCCTCCAGGCGGTCCTCAGATGACATCATCACGTCCTCCACGATGGGCTCCTCATCATCCTCCATGAGTCCAGAGCCTCGACGACTGAGTACACGTACAGTAAGTAGACACTTGTTAATGGACTGCTCTATTTCTCATAATGTCTCGTGGCTCGATTTTCAAAAATGTGAAAGTCCCCTGTGCCATCTTACATTGCTTGCTGCATGTGATTTCTCATCTTGTTATAGTGCATGCTAACCCGCTCTTGCTGCTGACGGGCCTCAGCCTGTTGCCTCTGCGTCAGCATCCACGTAACCTGGGTACTGTGAGAGACAGGAAGCGGCATTTAATATCCCTTTCTAACCGAAATAGCACAAGATACCGTTCAAAAAAACGACGCCATTTGTAAATATCCGTTGCAAGGCAAGTTAAATAAAAGTTATTTTATTTAAATATCAATTTAGCCAAAACGAGTGGTTATTGAGTGTATTTCCATGAGGTGATTGCAACTTTGTCCATTTACAATGAAATCTACGGCACAATACTGTGTCCTTGTGAAGCCGGTGTGCAGAAAGGCTTACGTACTTGTAATCAATGGCAGCCTGGGGATGATGGTGGGGCTGCTGCTGGGTAGGCGCAGGCTGATGGGGATGCTGCTCTGTGGGCAGGGTGTACGCTGCGGTGTAGCTCTCCTCCGGTCTCATCTTCTTTGGATCCCTCAGTACGGTGGAGGTGAGGTGGGGCGAGTGCATCATCACCGGCGTCGGCACACTCTGCTCCCGGTTCATCCACGCAGCATCACTGCTGCTGCAGCTGTTCTCTTCTGCCGGACAAAGCAATCCATTAAAGTCCTTGTAATCACTGAGCCCATGCAGTGGCTATAGTAGTGTGCACGCTGGGTAATGGAAAGGGATGGTGGCAATTCATAGACGAGAGTTTGCGGAGGAGGTTCCCAGGATAAGTGCTTGGCACTGACCGACCCCTATCGTGGAATTGCTCACCTTCAGGCAGTTTCCTTTTGCTCGTCGCAGCTGGCTTGGATTTTTTACTCCGGACGGTGGACCCCCGACTGCTGATCCCGCTGATGACAGACACGGTGTCATCGTCTCCTCCGACCTGCAGGGAGTTCCTGTAGGAGATGAGGGGCAGCCAGCAGTCCTCCCTCTGCAGGGCCATCTGAAACGTCATGAAGCGCTCCAGATACATGTGGCTGTAGAAGAGTCAGAATTAGCAGCTGTTAGAAACAATTTCCCTCATCGGCTCAAATTCGCAAATGAATGCAGTTATTTCGCGCCTCAAACGTACACTGTTCTCTTGTCCTGTCGAATGAGTTTGCTCGAAAATTCACTCAGGATATCCAAAAATGCCAGATTAAGCGGGGGACTCCCCTCTCCTTGAGGACTAGGTTCTTTGAAAGCGAACTCAATCCCATCCCTGAAACACAGAAGAAATTATTCATTAACATCCTCCCTAATTAAAATACACTCGTCAGTGTAAGGGTCGAGTCGCAGACAATGCCGTAAACCACAAGCTCCGAGATCGAGACTGCTACTTACTTGTGTAGCATGGCGATGGCCTCTCTTGTCTTCAACTGATCCAAGCCAAAAGTTAATGAGAAGCGCCTGGCGAGCTCTTTAATGCCACAGAAGGCTGACGATGAGCGGTCGATAATGAAGCCAAGTTCGGACAACATCTCATTGAATAACTACAGAGGGGCAAACAACAAAACATGTAATAGAGAGAGAGAGAGAGAGAGCTGTAGGCGGATTTATTTATTTGTATTATACTTCAGTTTAAACAAGGCCACAAACTTTTCTCCGTTATGTATCACGAGGACATATTTGTCCGCATATGAAGTGGATTTTATCTTGGATCACCACTCAAATTCGGTGGCCCAAATATTCTAATCTGCATTACCTAAAAACCTATACCATACCGTCATACAATAAATGTGTGTTTATTTTTTCACAAAGTCCCCGCCCCAAGAATCTTACCTTCTGAAGGCTCAAAACGAGTGTCTTTGCGCACTGCACTTTGTCAATTTGTCGAGATTTACTCATCGTTTCTTTGATGATATCTCCGTAGTCGTTGTAAAACTAACGGGAGACAGGGAGGAAAAAAAGAGTTAACAAGCGCAGGGCAGGTGCAATTCTTCACCAATCACTAATCAAGGGCTTTAAACTCACCCTCATATACTGTTTAAATATATCTGCTCCAGTGTTTATCTCCACAACGTTGTAAATGATTAATTTGCAGTAGGCAGCTAGAAGGTTTCTTCGCTTGTGCAGAGCCTCGATTTTATTGGCTTCATCATCTTGATGTCCGTCTGAAAGATGTTCAATAATTCAAGGTTGATTTATATAAATCTAAATATATATATATCCTCATGCCAATTGAAATGTTTTAGCGTGTTTGGGTACACAGCGGTGCTCGACTCTGACCTGTGCTGTTGATGTCGTCGTCCTGATCGATGAACACGTGATTCAGAATGAAGTTGAGCAGGTCTGCCTGCAAAGAAGACTCTGGCGTATAGACTAGAGGCTCGAGCTGTTCCCGGCCTGAGGACATCATTTGGTGACTGAAGATCAATAGCAGATCACATAGTACGGTGAAGGCCTGGAATGGACATAACACCTCAGCATTTCTGATGAAACTGACCCACAACATTTGTTTTTAGATGAAGTTAAAACTGCCCATAAAAAAAAAAAAAAACATTAAGCACGAGAGAAACCGTCCAGTCTGGATAATCCCACCTGCTCTTTGACTGCAGTGTTGACGCTGTTCAGGTAACGCTGACACATTAAGGAGAAGGCTCTCGTTTGCTTCGTCAGGGTCACCATATCTCCCTAAAAGAAGCAAAATTCAGTTCAGTCCAACGGTTGGGTGAGCAAACACATTGCAATCAAAAAGGTTCACCGGAGAGATCTCCCCAGCGTTGATGATCCACATGATTTGAATAAGTCCAAGAAAGAACACTCATCAAACATTCTTCAATCTAAACATCCTTTAAAGGTTCACACCGACGATATAAATACCTTCAACGAACTGCCATCTGAAACCTTTGCTAGATGCCACAGGATGATGTAATGTGTGCACTGCATGGCCTGAATCACGATCTGGGGGGTTTTGTGGTGGGGGGGGGGGGGGGGGGGGGGGGAAATCAATGCAGTTTATATGAGGCGTGGTGTACCACACAGGGGTGGTTGATTGTTGTTTTTTAGGGAACACCCTCCAGTAGTGTTTCTGATACCTGCTCAGGCATATCCCCATTCTGCAGACCCGTGCTGAGCAGTCTGTAGTTGCTGGTGAAGAGATCCCACTTTGAGAGGTCGTGTGCGCTGGAGGGAGAGAGATAGATGGAAACAATTCTTATTCTGTTATTATTCACACCTTATCGCATGACAAAACCAAACCGATGACTTTTGAGAGCCTGTCCTTTTTTTCAAAAACCTTACTTGTGGAAAGCGCTGATCTTCTTGAGTGTAGATAGAACCTGGTAGACATCATCCTCATCTGGCTCTTCACCCTGAAAAAGAAAAAATATCCACCCCGTGAACTTCTGGATACTCACTCCTCGGCTGCGGCCTCTGTAAGAGTATTTCAGCGCACCCACCTCCCGCAGGAAGTCCTCCAGAAGAGTATTGAACTTGTCCACCAGCTCATCGAGAAGCTGGGAGCGGGTGATGTCCACGCGGTTGAAGATGGTGAACTCTTCATTGCAGAGATAATGATAGGTGGAAGAGCAGGCCTCCAGGACTTCGGTGTCCGTGTGCTTGTCCACCACTTCCCAGATTTGCCGCAACAAGGCATCCAAATGCTTGACGGGAACATTGCATCGTTTCAGTGGCACTGCATCTCCTTTTTGAGTTGCATCATTTAGAGAAAATATGAAAAGAATTGACATACCTTTTCTAACCGGCCAGTTGTGTAGATGTCGAGATCAAAGTACTTTGGTATTTGTAGCAAGCTGGTCACCTTATCAATATCGACACAGTACTGTGAGAAGACAATAGAAACGCTTTAAGCATTGAATGGTCTGCAATCATCCGTAAAATGTACAAGTTAACTCGGATGTTCGCTGCGGTGCGAGTGCTCACCTTTGACAATAGCAGAGGCAAAGCGACGGCAAACGTTTCTGTGACCCGTGTCCGATCATCCACCTGCGTCTTCTTCTCCTTTGCGGCCAGGACCTTTTACATGCGCAAAGAAAAAAAAAACCCAACCGTGTCCAAAACATGGAAATCATCAAACCACGGATTGAATCCGTTCTACGCCAAGTATGACAATCGGGGACTCACTCTCTTCCCAGTTCCCCGGCCCACCGGAGGGTGGCATTCACAAGCCTGCCGAATGGCACAGATCATGATCTCAACCAGAGCAGTCTCTTGGCGATCTGTCAGGGCTACACAGATCACAGGCATAAAGGCAATGGTAAGAGTTGGCCTGCAGTTCGGTATATATAGAGTTGCAAAGGCTCCTTTTACTCGTACTGGAGCCGAAAATCGGAAGCGTCTTAGATCTGCGTTTCTTACCCTCCTCCCCTGCTACGGGCTCATCCAGCAGCAGGCTTATCATCGTCTCCCAGTCCTTCAGCAACTCTGACCCACACTCCCACAAGCTGTCAACCAGGTAGGCCCCATGTTCATGGAGCTGTAAAACATAAAAGGGTTCAACATTATTACTTTCTTATTACGTTTTTGGATTCCAATATAGTGAAACATTGTTTATTCCTGGTGCTGCGACAACATTGGATTCAATCAAAAATAGCAACGGCCCAGTTACCTCACTCTCCAAGAAGAAGAAGACCGTAGTTTTGATGAGGCTGCCATTGAGGCTCTGCCTGCCCCTCCTGGGCAATCCCTCCTCCTCTGGACCTCGATGGCTGAAGAGCCTTCAATCAGCACAACAGAGGAGTCTATTCAATATCTGACGAAGGAGGCTGCAATGACGTGACTTCATTGTTTAGACAAGGTGAAATAAATTCACCGCTAAACTCCGCCCAAGTTGACTACAGCTACCGTCCTCCACAAAGAGTCTACTTTCCAATCCCAGAGAAGTTGAGCGAACGGAAGCGCCGTGCCGTGTAGCCTTCTTGTCGAACAGAGGCGGAATATTCCTTCTTTTTGCTTTCCGTCTTGCTGAATGCCAGCGTTCACACACAAACGTGC
Source organism: Colistium nudipinnis (assembly GCA_016785305.1). NCBI lineage: Eukaryota > Metazoa > Chordata > Actinopteri > Pleuronectiformes > Rhombosoleidae > Colistium > Colistium nudipinnis. The sequence continues at coordinate 273,394 of JAFBJU010026051.1, read as the reverse complement.
ACAAATGAAAACGCTTACTTCTTAAACAGGAATTCTCCTGCGGAAACAGCGATGGGTCGATGTGCTGAGTAAACCAGGTGATAAACACTCTCACAATCCTCTGCCGTCAGAACCTCATCGCTGCACCTGTAAGATGAGAAGCGCACTCTCTGAATCTGAAACATAGAGTCCACATGATAAATAAAGTACAAACTCATTCCATGGAAGAGGTAGGGGGCGATACTCACTGTAAGACAAGTGTCAGAAGTTTAATGGCTTGCACTGCAACATCATATTCCTTATCCAGAGTCATGGACACAATGCGGTCCTGCCAATGAGAGTAGGATTAGGATGGATGTCGAGGATGGATATGATAAAGTTAAAAATTATGACACGTCTCTATAGTCAACTGCGTACAAGGAAGAAACGAGTGGGAAAACGCCTGTAGATCACCTCCAGTTTAACGGCGCGTGACGGTCCTCTGCCAAGTACTAAGCAGCTGTTAACTCACCTTGAAGCGACTTATGAAGAGCTCCAGTCGGGTGCAGAGCTCTCTGTTGTAGAAGAGTCCCTGCAGGGCGGTCAGGCACTTCAGTCGCACCTCACCTTGCTGGAGTCACAGTAGAAATACATAAACAGCATGGTCTCCATCGTTACTGTGCCATTATCTCAATTTGACCAATATATTGTTGTCACACTACCCAATAAAAACATATATATATATATATACTATTATGATTGGATAGAGTTTCTCCCCCCCAAAAAAAAATCACTGTGCACTATTCAATTCTTGCTTTTCAGAGCAAAAGCATTTCCACATCGAGGGCTATTCCAAAGTGACTTAAACATACTGAGTGTGATGTTGTAATTACCATATTCACTGAGGGCTATTTGAGTTGACATTTTAACATTTTTGGATTATGTCATCAGCTTTTCTTTAGTGGGCTGGCGAGGTGGAAACCACATGACTATATTTAAGATCCCTTCAAGTCTCACACAGAAAATCAAGCACTGATTAGTCTCTTAACAAATACTTCTGAGAGCTTTAATTATTCAAAAGAAAATAATCAAACGAGCTGTCAAGTTAGCTCACCTTGTCGTGCATTGTCCAGCCAACGTACTTCAGGTAACTGTCATTGAGGAAGGCGTCACTGTACAGCTTCATCCACACCCCGATCTCCTCGATGCAAATCGCTCGGATTTCAGCAATCGCGTCGCTGGCAGACAAAATAAAAGAGGTCCGAATTTGGTCAACGGACAAATTATGTTGCCACGTGTAAACCGAACAAAATAGTTTCAAAAGTGTTTCATTTCAATATATGATCAAACTAAACACTCAAAGTGGTGTTGAGATTACTTTCACACTAGAGGGGGCCAAAAGGCCAAAAATTGACTTGCGTCTGTGTTGAGGGCGAGTTGGTGAAATCTTACAGTCAGCTACGTGTACATTACGACAGGTACATTCTACATTGGAAGTCAATCAAGGGTCCCCTTACCGATATCTGTGAATAAACACTCCTTTGAAGATTGCATTCATCATGTTTTCAATTTCATCTTGATTTTCTTGAAGCTGACAAAACCAAAACAGGTGATGCTTAATTTCATGAGAACAGCGAAAACAAGAACTCCCTGCTTCCCAAAAAGTATACATTTAAATAGGTTCTACAGAAGTAAGAAGTCATAAGTCACCAAATTTCCACATTCTCTGTTAGCTAAAGAATCTCATTAGTTAGCTCAATTCAGTGATATGAGGCTTTGGCTGCAAAGGCAATATTTAACAATAACAATAATTGGGGGATTTTGGTCCAGTTAGTAGCAATAATTAAACATATCTATTTTTTAAAGTTATTGGAGTAACGGTCACAGTGTAGTTGCAAGTGTTTTTTCTTTGCCCTCACCTCTTTGCGTTTTTGCAACAGAAGCTCCAACCTGTCATTGGCCCTTTTGGCCACGACCTTGTTCCTCTCTGCCTCATACTGCCTCTGTGTGTTGTCCATATTGATGCTCAGGTTCAGAGCGACGTTCACCAAGGCCGTCATCAGCTTCATGGCTGGCAAAGAGGACACAAATCTGATGCACAACCGAAGGCGACACTGACAGCGTGGGCGAGCAGGGAGGCCCTTGCGGCAGAAATCATCAACAATACCAAGGTGAACAATCAAAAAAACGTACCTGCCAGTGTGCTTGTGTGTCTAAAGGCCCTGACCTGCGAGTCAGACAGGCCAGTGAGCAGCGAGATGACTGTGTCCATCATATACTCATCGTAGATGATGCTATACTGGCACTGGCGCACCAGAACGGCTATGAAGTCGGAGAAACTGACTCGGAATTTCTTCCATTGTGGCCCCGACAGCGTTAACGGATAGTCACCGCTGTCCTGTTGGACGACAGCAGAAGGACAAACGCAATCAGGCAAGCAGTGTTGTGCTTGTTTTACACCGCTCATTCCACTTTACATCAATCATAAATCACTGGAAGGATTTCTAGTGTTGGTAACTATTTCATCTAAGAGATAAGACATGTTCATTTGCGTCACCTCGTCAAACTCCTCCGTCATTTTTCGAATGATCTCGGAGTTCTGCATGTGCCTGAACATCTCTCCACTCACGGCACCTGTGTCAAGAATCGCACAATGTCAGTGGGATGCCGCATATTCAACCGCTTTCAGACTCCTGCCGGCGTACCGTGTACTCACCTTTACAGCCGGAGCACTGAATGAAGAAGTTGATCAAGTCCAAGAGAGCAACGTCCCTGTCCTGCTTGTATGCCTCAATCCAGTCATCTACAACGGACTAGAAAGGAAAACATAAACCAATTTAGATCATTCATTCAAGCATTCCATCCAATGGAAGAATGTCACTGCTTGAGTCAAAAGTACAAATGAAATGGGAAAAAAAAAATTAACAGAAAGAAACAATCTTTTCACCAATGGGGGGGGGGGCCCACCTGTGTGGCACTCTTCCCGATTTTTACCACCTCAAACAGGGTCATAGTCTCCATCCCATTGTCCTGGTGATGGCCATTCACCCGGCCGGGACCAGGGCCCCTCCCTTTGCCCTTGTCCCCGAGCGCCTTCCTCCTTTTCTTAGCAGCCTGTTGGGGAGAGACACGTTGGATGGAAATTTCGAGTGTCATCATGCTATCATTTCACGTGTGTGTGCGGACTGCACACCTTATCCAGTTACTGGAAATTTCAATTCTCCCACAGTGTGTGACCAAATCATATCGCAGATATTTGATACAGACAGAGATGAGAAAACGTATTTTCTCATCAAAACACAGCTGCTGCATAACGTCACACTGTTTCTCCTCCGTCAGTCTGGTGGTGTTGTCGCTTGTGATACTGAAGAATCAAAAACGGGCGTGGAAAATGGATTTGAAGGGTTTGGAAAAAGAACCTACCATGCCTTTTCCTGCCTTCGCATTTTTGACATCAGGATCCTCAAGGTCAGTATCTGAAGACAACTGAGATTCTACCTCTCTGTGAACGACAAACAAAGTCATTACAGACATTGAGAATAACACTTGTGCTCAGAAGGACGGTAAACAAAAACAAAATGAGCATTTGAAAATGTGTTTCATTTTGAGGGCTCTTCCTGTGACCCATTACTTACTGAGGAAACTGAAACTCTGTGTGCAAATCCTGCGCTGCTATCATTTCTTTAACATCTTCTAGATCTGCCTGAGAGGGTGCCTCTGCTGCTCTGCGCTCCGAGCAAGAAGGTATCTCTTCACGACGGCACCTGGAAAATCTGTCAAATAAGAAGAGTATGTTCAATAAAAACTGCACGTACATTGGATGTAATGCCAAAAAAAAAAAAAAAAATACACCCAAGAAATGGCTGAAGACCCCATGTGATGCTTATCCGCTGAGGGTCATGGGGGTCAGGGAGGCCAGATACCTATCAATCAGGGTCAGGTTTTTATTCGCACTCACATAAACACCTAGGAGTCTCCAGGTAAACTAACCCCAAACTGTGTGTATTTTTCGACGAAGGGGTGAAACTGGAGTTACCCGAGATTCCACACAGACATGGCGTGAAAATACATCTTCCACACAGAAAGAAACTCCCCTCCAAACCGAGATTCGAACCAAAAACCCTCTCGCTGCGACAGTTCTAACCAGGTGCTTCCCACGCAGGAGATATTATGTTTGATTATAGCAAAAAATAATAAAAACAGTATTTGCTGTGGTTCACAGTCTCCTCACCAATAACTACTCCGAGAGCAAAGCCTTACGACTTATATGAGTCATGAGCCAGAGAACACAAGAAATCCCTGAACAGTCTCTTTAAGAGCGAAGAGGTGGTTTCCAGTAGTTGCATGGAAACTACAGAGAAAACGATGCCTGTGCAGGTGACACTTTTTTTTTGTCTCTCCAGTGTAGCCATAGCTGTGAAATTTTGCACCGCAGCTTACCATTTTTTGACCATGTCACTTAACTGTATCTGTTTTGCATTTTTTCTCAAAGTCGAGCAGACACGATGGGAAATTTTGGGGCAGAGAAAAAAACACATGCCAAGCCCAATAAAGCACAGGTGTTGATAATGAATTAAAATAATGATGGCTTAATTCTAGCCCTGATATTACACATTCTGGCTCTCGCTGTCACACTGTTGTAGATTAGAGGGACACTTGAACAGAACACAGTGACTCTTAATGTTATTATCGAGACTGCTTTGCCAATATCGACTCTGTCAGTGTGTGTTCATGAGCATCAGAGAAGTTGCAGAGAGCCTGAAATGAAGCTTTAGATTACTAGTAGAAAAGAGATACTGATACTAGAAATAATCAGAAGAAATAGTGCAAAGTGGAGGGATGATATTGTATTTTTAATATGAGGGCAATGATGTTTTATTTACACCCGGGCAGGGAAAAGGCATTTAATGACTATTCAATGAAAATAGGTCCTCAACCTTTTGTTTTGGTGGCCAGACAGAGAAAGACTAAAATAAGTTTCATATCCTGAACGCCACACAGTGAGGCCGGAGTTGACCTCTTAACCCTGGGCTGATACAAATTGCACTGAGCTGGACACAGGCAGCCACTGACCTGGTGATTGTGTGACAGCTGTACCGAAGGATCAACGCGAACAACTGAACTCTTACTGAGGGACACGCAACTGTAATTCCCAACACTCCTAGATGCGACGCACATTCGCTGCTGCTCGAGTCCTGGGTGACACTATATTTGGAAAAAATGTACGCACAGAAACACGGCGTGATTCGACTCACGCAGGCATGTGATGAACGGGTCTAGTCTCACGTGCCTTTATGAAGGATCGCTGCGATGGTAAACAATAACACGACTTTTAATGGGAAACAGGTCGACCCCCCCCCCAACCGATTGTGACACCGCGCCGTTGTGTACTACTTCCGAACTACAAAACACCAGCACAGACGTTTCCCAGGCTGGTGACTCCTGTCGTCTCTTCCCGACGTGCCGTCGTCTCTGATACGACGGCCAAGCAGCTTTCAGGCTAACACGGGCTAATCAGCTCTCAACGATATGTGATGTGAGCCGAAGACACAATCCAGTTAAACGCAGAACTTCTCCGCGACTGCTTGTTTCGTAGCTAGCCACCGACGCACACGTTAACGTCGGCTCCACCACAGGATTTTTGATACAGCCACAGCGTCGGATTAGTCACTAGCAAGGCTAGCACCTAGTGTTAGCCGTAGCTGGCTAACGCCATCGTTTCTAAACAACAAACAGGAGGCTCTCTTCGACTTTGCTATTCACGTCAGGTTTTGTTTTACTCGGATAAAGTCGCGTTTATTTATAAGTGACTCGCATTAATGACACATGTTTGCCAGCCAGCCAGTATAGCGGCATCAGCGACAAAACTCCCTGGATGTTAACAGTCGCTATCCGCCATTTTACTACTTACCTTGTTTTAAATCAGAGACCGACTTAAACCATAAGAAACATCCAAACGTGGCGGACTTAGCGCAGAGGACGTTTTCGTTAATGTCCTGCACAAACTGTCATTTTCCAGTTCGGTAAAAGTACAATTTAATTTGCTAGCGGAGGTTAGGAGGCTCCTTGGTACACTTTGTGTTTGCGTTGTTGTGACTGCAGCGCACACACACCACCTGTGGGTGACACCGCGAACTGCAGGCACCAGAGGCCATGTGCTGTGTGTCACTGCTGATCACTGATCGATGGTCACTCACTCACTCACTCGATCAATGTGATTGTTCACCACTTCAAACTTAAACATCCGCTTCTTAGATTGTTCGATACATCTCTGTCCGTGACTGTTTGTCACAACTCTAACTGCTTCATGTACTCATTCATACCACACATTTATGTCCACCAAATGAATTGGGAGAGTGATTCAAAAACGGTATAACTGAAATGGTGATGTGAATAGCTTTTGGTTATCACCATATTAATATGTTTAGTTGTTTTTATTGATTTGTTCAGAACCCAATTAGCGGTACTTCATACGATGATTTATTAAAATTAATAAATAATAATATTGAAATTTCCTAATTGCCGGTGTTCTGTTTTCTTATTTTAGATTTTATTGTGGCCGCTTGATTCTCTTTTACTGGAAATGTTAGCAGTGTAAACACATCAGCAAAGATTATACTAATTCGAACATTGTTTCCAGGTATTTCTTAGCTGATGTTGTATTCGAGTTGCATTTTTCTACGACAGTTGTCAAATGAATTAAACCATTGCTACATTGCATAGCTCCAGCGATGCTGTGTCTGACTCAAATTATAATTAAATTATAATCAAACAGGTTCTAGCAAATTATTTTTATGTCTTAGATTTTATTGTGGCCGCTTGATTCTCTTTTACTGGAAATGTTAGCAGTGTAAACACATCAGCAAAGATTATACTAATTCGAACATTGTTTCCAGGTATTTCTTAGCTGATGTTGTATTCGAGTTGCATTTTTCTACGACAGTTGTCAAATAAATTAAACCATTGCTACATTGCATAGCTCCAGCGATGCTGTCTGACTCAAATTATAATTAAATTATAATCAAACAGGTTCTAGCAAATTATTTTTATGTCTTGTGCATTCATCTTGCTTAAGACCTCTGAGATTGTTTATTCCCGCAAAATGGCCTTGTACAAAAGTTGCACCATCTTATAATATATATATATATATATATATATATAATAATAATGTGAGGGAAAAACTGCTCTGTACACCTTTTAGAGCGTTGACATTTTATTGTTCCATTAATTATATCGTACAGGTTTTGTAAGCGGTACCAACTCGAAAAGCCACCAACTGTTAGTAATCACGACTACTTCTATAATCCATGTCATATCCTTTTCCTTTAAAAACCAAAATGTAGGCACACAGTATGATCCATTCGTAGCCATATCTTTACAGGTGACGAAAACAGATGCGATGCAGTGCAGTGTCACATTCAAAATTCTAGTTAGATGTGAAAAGGAGAGCAAGGTCTAAAGTCCTGGCAGGCCACACTCGGATAGAAGGTTTCATTTTTTTTTTTTTTTTCTGCTTGCGAGTCTTCATCTACATGAACTCATTGAGGAAACTGTGTACTGTCCCTTCGGGTGTCTCTTCCAAAGGCTGTCCCTGGCAAAAGGAAGGCACCGCCAGCTGATCGGGATCCTTGATCTCCATTTCAATTTCAACGGCGCTGTTAGAAAGCAATACACAATATTACATAGAAATGAGTATTAGAACTTTTGCAGTCCATGGATACAAGCACATTCTTTTGACGCCCTTGGAGCGTTAACTGCCGGTTAAAAAGAAAAGAGACCAACCTGAACACGAATGATGTCGATTCAGTGAAGTAGAATGAACTGATTGGCAGACATCCCATGGTTGCGGCAGTGGAGTAGTAGCCTTTTTAAAAAAAAGAAAAAAAAAAAAGCACAGAATAGGACAGAAACCGTTCAAGACATGATTGGAGGTCGACAAACCCACTTTACAAAACTGTGATAAACACGCAATTCTTTGAAGCATCTCTCCCACCTTTCATGCCTGCGAATGATCCGGTCCATACGTTGACTTTTAATCCCTCCCCTTCAATGGATGGACTCCCAGGGTGCATGAGACCAAAAAACGTGGCGTCATCGGGAATGTCCAGAGGATGCATGTTGCACTGCAGCGCTTTCTTCTCGCAGCTCTGGTTTTTGTTGTCAATCTCGTAGAATATTCCCTGCCAGTTGAACAACACAGAGTCAAAGGGTCAGGGGCGCAAAAAACCCCATAAAAAAACCGTTTTCAGTTCTGACATTTATTTAAACCAGAAACCATTTACCTCTTCAAAAAACATCAGTAGATCCAAACCCACTGAGGTGTTTGTGGGGTGGCTCTCGTTGGATCGGAACCGTAGTTTCTTGCCCATCGAATCGTAAGTGAACGCACCATATGCTTTCACTTCGCCTCTCATGGTCATCTAGTTTCATTCAACAACATACAGAGAACATGTTTGACTGTTCGTTTCCAGTTCCTCTCCTTTCGTAAAAAGGAAAAAAAAAAAAAAAACTTACCACAGACAGGAATCCCGTCATGTTGGGTGAATCTGAAAGACAACAGCTATAGTGAGAGAGCTGGAGGGGCTCACTTGACACATTGGAAGCAAGTTAGTATTGCTTTCGACTCAAAGCTAGGAGATCTTGCAGTCCTGAAAGCCACCTGACAGGTGGAGACGACGTGAAATCAATGAAACCAGAAGAGGCAGAACGATGGAACTACAGGTTTCTTACGACAAGGCTGATGGTGCTCCGCGTGGGTCGTTGCCGTGAAGCACAGGAAGACGAAGAGCGCGGCGGCTGCATACATTTTCCTGTTCCGGAGGGAGTCACAAAATAATGTGTGAGATGACAAGTGCATCTCTGCTGAGTTTGTCGCTGCCTTTATAGGGCTGCAGGACGGCGCACACAATAGGAATTGCGTAAAAGGACCCATTGTGCCAGAACTCTGGACTTCAAACGTCAAGCTGTCTAAACATGGCAGCCCCGGCCCCAGCTGGTGGTGACCCAATTGAAGGATTTCTCTAATGCAATCGCGTCTGAGTGTGCAGCTGTCCGAGGGTAGCCTTTCAAATCACGTTTGGCGCTGTCCGCCCAAGAATCTAAATCGTACCTTTCCGAGTGGTATATGTAAACAGGGGCCCATTGGGTATTATTGGGGAGGATGATCAACACTCCGGTGAGGTAAATGGGTCTAGCGCAGTGTTAGCTTCCCATTTGCGATTGGGAGCGTTGTAGACTTATTGGCTCTGTTTGAAGAAAGAAAGAAAGAAAGAAAGAAAGAAAGAAAGAAAGAAAGAAAGAAACGAATAGTAGTGTCAACTAACAGATATTTAAGAAAAGCATCCAGATATATGAAAATGTCTCAAAATGCAACATGACTATAAAACAACTTCACGTCCACCCACTCCTGGCCAGCTCCAAACTACGATCCAAACTAAATAGGAAACCTGGGTCGTTAATAACAAGTCAACTGCATGAGCCGGGTCAGAAATGTGTTTCCCGCTGCCTTTTGTCCCTCTGCACATAACAATGATCGTGTGTGTGTGTTTGTGTGTGTGTGTGTGCATGTGTGTGTGTGTGTGTGTGTGTGCGCGCGTGCGTCTGGGCGTGCGCCCGTGTGTGTGTGCCTGTGTGTGCAGGCCATGGGTGTGTGGCTTGTGTCAAGATCACATGATCTCACGATGGTTCATTTACCATAAGTGGAATAAGAGAACCGGCTATGTTGTGCAGGCTGATTGAACTCCCAGAATGGGAAGGAAATGCATAACATAACTCAAAGGGATGCATGAAACCACAAATTGGTGAAGCGGAGAATAGACCGAGAGTACGTTCTGCGTGTCACAAGGGAAATTTAACCTTTTTTTATAGAGGGAATTAGGGGGAGAAGGCTCTGAAAGTGAGGGAAGCCCTTCTCGTTTTCCGACATCAAGTCAGTCCAAGGGAGACCCAGCATTTTCTTTTTCTGTAAGGAAGTCAGCTCGTTACTCGTAACTCGCCCACACACCCAGTTATCCCACATGACCTTTTTGCAAACAAGTTCGTCAGCAATGTCTTTCGAATTTTTTGTACGACAAGGTGAATATTGAGGTCAAGATCCTTTTTTTGCCATTATAATCTTACCCACCCACATTCCAAATATCCAAATAATATACACTATTATGACATTGGAAATGCATTTCAGCATTGCCCTGAAAACAATAATCATTCTTTACCCAGTTTACCATTGGGGAGCTTTTCTAGCTATTCTTCCCTGTGATCGGGTATCCCGTTTGCTCACTTTGAGACACATTTTGGAATATTCTCACCTGAGATGACCACACCACTTCTTATAACTCAATGAAGAACATCTAACTGGTAGAAAGGGCCGATGCCGACAATGTAAGCCTCGAGTACATCTCCATATGCACTGCGAGAGGTTTTTGTAATTGAAGGAGCAAAACCATAGGGAAACGTAATGTGCCGTGAGTTAGTAGAATTCAGTTGGTCATAAATGTCCTGGCGGTATTATGTAACCTGAAAGTAATAAACTTTAAGTCACAGACATCGGCACAGACTGGCAGGCAAATGAGCTTTGAACCCTCATGAACAATTCAGTGACAACCTATGGCCTACCTCAGCTGTGGTCTGAATACAGCACGGAGAAGTAAAAGCAGGCCGCTGGTGTCAAGCAAACCCCAACAGCGCTGCGATGGCAAACTGAAACTGGCACACCACAAAAAAGGTATGTTGAAATCACCCGTGGTTGGTGTTTCCAGTGAGGAGGAATTTTCAAAGATTTTGTTAGAATGTTCGATGTTTTGAAACTAATTGCGGCTCTCATCTCAGGAAAACACGCAGAAAGGTCGGACTTTGCACCAACACCGCACCGTAATGAGATCCATATGTGTTTTCATACCTGAAAAATACAAAGGAAAAACAAAACAAAAAATCTCTTTTTATTATTTTGGAAATTGACCGGGACACATGTGCCACACTGGACTTAAATTTGACAAATGAATTAGCTGCTTGACCTGATTACTTCATTTGCACTGTCCAAATGTGTTATTCTATAAAATTCTGCTGGTTGACTGACAGGTGATTTACTGGCCGGAAACAAAAGGGAATGCCAATAAATCGAGTCATCTAATAAATCTAACACACTTGTCCAGACATATCAACACTTCATTTTCAAGACAAGAAAACAACCACAGCTAACAAATCTTGACTTACTCTTACTAAAACCAATGCCGCAAGTTCAGTCGCCCGGAGATGCGATGCGACATGTAAAGCAGCATGCTGCTGCTGCTGCAGACAAAGTAACAGGCTGAGCGAGTCCGCTTCAGGTCTCCAATCAGTGCAGGTGTGTTCTGATAGGTGGAGGCTAGGCCCCAACGTTTACAAATCAGCAGCCTTGCATGTTGGCACTTTGCATATTGTACGAGGCAACCACACGTGTCTTTACTGACACCGTGCAGTTCGTCATTCAGTACAATCACTGCAATTAGATTTTCAAAATGAGCACAAAATATCCCCCAGTTGTTGCTCCATAGAAAAATTGGGTGACTTCCCATTTTGAGCATGTTGGATCGATGTCTGGTTGGGAATTTACCAACGCTAAATTGCGAACCCTGTCATGGATGCAAAACTTTCAGGAAGCGAGAGCACTTCCCCCAGAACAAAATGAAAACCGGAGATGGGTTCTTTTAAAAGCACTTTTAATTAGAAACAAAAATAATTGCCGTGGGTCAAATCTGTGAACCAGGGGATTAAAGTTATGATTAAGAATGTAATGAAAAAGGTCAAGTTATTCACACAAGGCATCATATTTAAAAAAAGAAAAAGAGTAAACAAAGAGAAAAAAAATGTTCGAAAAAAAGTCCAGTGGAATAATATGCCATAACTTTATTTTGCCATTATGGGGAAAGCAGAAGAGCAATAAAGGTGTCTCCAATTTTAAGCTTATAAACATGCTGAAAATTGAAAGAAAGAAGACGAAAACCATTATATAGAGGAATAAACTACTTTAAGCAAGTCATTCTTCCAACAGCAAAATGATCATGTGCCATCAACAAATATTTTATTAACAGCACCTCAAAATTGAGTGTGTGCCTGTTGACGTTGATAGTCTCAATGACATGTCCTTTTTTAAAACATTTGAGTGAAACCAACTTAGTCATTACTCATCTAAATCATGAGGCTTTTGGAATATTCCCTTAAGATGCACAGCCAAGCCTGAACCTGACCGTCTCTTGAAAAAAAAAAAGAACAGAAGTTTCACATTTGAGTCGTCTTCGCCAGCTCGCCATTCTCACTGTCACAGAGTGACGGAGTATGACTAAGCGATGAAACTCTGCATGAGCAACATGGGTTAGTCATGTATATCAGGAACAACATACAGCAATTAATATTATGAGCAAAACATTGCTTGATTCAAAGTGTGGCTTTTAAATGATATAAAATGAAAGCATTTATTAATATATATAAAAATGTGATTTATGTTGAGGAAGACGTGATACAACGATGACCAAAGGTCAATTTTCCTGCGTGATCTCAAGTATTCTACTAAAGAGGAGATGAATGCTGAATATACAGCCAAACTGACCGAATCACACAACGTGGGGAGAAACTGTTGATCGGTTGAGCTCAAATCAGTGTTAGTGTAGGCGCATTTCATTCTTAGAATAAACTCAGTGTCATATTATTTTCCTTACAGAGCTACTTCTCCCTTCTGGTGACCACAAGATTGTGATGAACCTGCAAGATTCTGAAATAGAGGGAGGGGGAAAGTGAGACATCGATAGAGAGAGAGAGAAAGAAAAATCGAAAAAACTCCAAACCTGCCAGAAACCGAAAGAAAGAGTACATATAAATATGCACTGTATGGGACATTTACAAAAGCATGTACCTATTTGTGTCTGCGCTGCCTGGTGTTCACTGCTCCTCCAAGGTAAGACCATCTATGGCCATTTGAATATGACGACAATACTACGAATGAAATCAATAATAGTAATATCATATCTTGGAACACACTACGTGTCTCCCTATAACTCCATTCAAGATTTGTCAATTCCTGCAAAATGCTTTCCTAAATTTCTAAAATTTGTATTTTTTAGTATTTTTCTTCAGTTTAACTCCGAGGGAGTGATTTTTAGTAACAGTACCTGTGGTAATTCACTCAGTGAGTGATTGGCTCTTCAAAAAGACTGTTTCACAAACAGAAAATGATGAAACGGGGAAATAAATTGCATAATCCGGAAGAAAGATAAACTTTGGATTTCTAATTCTGGTACTTTGGCACTAACAGTAGTCCAGCCGTACATGATGTGGTACGTTGGCAAAGTCTGTGATCTGTATTCATATCATTATGAGAGCAATGATTTAATGCAACAACATGTGTTTATTTCAGATTGCTTCTTACTGAATTATTATTATTATTATTATTATTATTATTATTATTATTATTATTATTATTATTATTATTATTATTATTATTATTATGAGAGCAATGATTTAATGCAACAACATGTGTTTATTTCAGATGACTGTTGGGTGGCAGAGTCTCCTCCTTCTTTGCCTCTTACTGAACTGTGTGGACTGTGCTCCGTCCCGACTCCTCCAGAGGAACAAATACTACAACTCGTTTTCCCTAACGAGGTCCACCCGAACCCACGTTCAGCAGCTGCTGAAGAGATATGTAAGTACTGGAAAAAAAAAAAGACAGGCCACGGTCTTCCTGGCCTCCTCTTATCCCTGCTATGTTTACTTTAACAGAAGGAACAGCATATGGGAAACATGGATTTTGAGGACAGAAGCCAACAGTTAAAGGCCCTGCCATTGCTTTCAACGGATTTCTACAGCTGGCTGACACTGACGGTTAGTCTAAAAATAAATCAGTGACTACTGTTTTTTTCTGTAATAACACATTTCCAAAGTTTGCCGAAGATATACCCCCCCCCCTCCCATCACGGGGGAAAAAGAGAAACCTGGTGACATCAGCGGAATGCCTTCTCTTGCAGAAAGTTAAAAATCGAAAAACAAACAAAAAAATTGAGCGGAATCCCCCTTTTGGAAACTCAAGCATAGAGGCCTTGCACGACGGTTTCATTAGGCAATCTTCTCTCGCCGTGTGTGCAGGACTGGGAACGGCTGCAGGCCGCTTTCGGGGACATGCAAACCTACTGGAATACGCTGGAGTGGAAGAGGAAACAGCTGGAGAACGAGGAGCACAAGAGCACCACTCTACCTCAGAGCATCAAGCACATTCAGCTGGATCTGAGGGACCTGATGAGCCAAGTCAGCAGCCAGGTATTCGCCGTGCGACATCCACAAACCTCGGGTCCCCCTTTTTAACCCCCTCCAAAGGCCGGACGCCACGACGAGTCTGACAAAAATGTTCCTTTTGCTTTCTCCCCCCCCCCCCAGATGATTTACATGAGGGGCTCTTCCGTGAAGCCATCCCCTCCCACCGTCCCGACCTCCGTCAACCCAGAAACCAGCTCCAAAAGCGCATGGGACCGCCGCATGGAGGGTTACGTCATTCTCAGGGACCTGGACCTTTACCTCACCAAGTTGGCGAGGGACTTCCTCCTGCTGGCGTCCAAGACACTCAAATGACTCAATGCTGTCAAAGTGCCACAGCATTACACAAGCCGCACACAGACAAGTGACACCTCAGTGAAAATTGCTACAGTTGCGATGAGTCTTTTTTTACGCAATGTATTCTATTATTTAAGGGCTTCTTAGGGTATTTCCCACTTCTCTCTGACTCTAAGTTAGCCATAAGCTCACATCACAAAGAGAACCTAGGCTTCCCAGCACACCCGCCCACCCGCCCAGCCGTCTTTCTCCAGAAGTTTCCAAAAACATTGTTACTATTTATTGAAATATTTATTGAAAGTTATTTATTTCGGAGATCTATTTTATTTCTCTTACAACACAGAGATAAGTGTTTTACACGAGATTTGTTTTTTTTATTGTATTTAGTAGATAAATATATTGTGTGTGCGTCTGTCTGACAATAAAGAGACAAAGCATTTGGAACTGTGACGACTTCATGTTGTGATTTTCTTACTTTAGATCCCTGCGACCTTGACGACATTCTTGTAATAACGATGATGTATATGCATCGACGAGGGATTTTTCCCTAATCTGGCAGCATCTTCCTGTTTTTTCCACTCCTGCAAACTTACAAATAACACTGACGACCCTTCAACAGCCATCCTCCATTGTCGCTGAAAATATCAGGGTTTGCCTGGCTGCTGTTGTTTCCGTTTCTTCACGGGGTGTCGGTGCAAGGGACGGTCTGCGGGGGGATCAGATTGAACACGGTCAGCGGCCCGAGATGTTTTTTAGTCTCAGAGCACCCCTCCCTCCCTCCGAGCGTCCCGCATGACATAAGAGCGGCCACTGACTCACCACGAGCAGATGTCCTCGCTTGCCTTTGGCCACCTTCATCTCAGAGCCCCGGACGAAATCAACGATTCCCTCTTTGCCGCGAGCCACAGCAAACCTAATGCTGCGGGGGCCACGCACACACACACGCACACACACCACACGCGCGCGCACACGGGGGGGGGGGGGGAGCGTTAGACTGGGGGCCGCTGGAGATTAACCACGGCGCCGAGGAGAGGCCGGGCGGGGGACTCACCTGCCCGGGCTGACGTTGACGTAGTCCATCTTGTCTGCCATCATGGTCAGCTTTGTCACCAGCTCGATCACGTTGTTGCACTGCAGCACGGCATCTGTCTGAGTGGGACACAGCTGGATTTAGAGTGGCCGTAGACTTTTGCACGTGTGCGCACTTTTATTTATGTCTTCGTTTAACAATCCTCCCCGCCGTTTTCCGACTGTACCTTCTGTTTACTGTCCCCGCAAGGCATGTGCAGAACAAACAGCCCGTCGCTGAGGGAGCTCAAAGAGACACCTGGTTAAAGGGAAGACCATGCTTTGGATAAACTGAACCTCATGACATCATCACAGGGCATTAACTCAGGTCTCGCCAGTAAAAACGAGATCAAAAGCCGTAAAATATCCAAAATGTATGTCCCCCGTGTCCTCGATCAAGTTCACTGCCAGGGTTCCACCCCTCCGTTTGGATGAATCTTTGTTTATAAAGAGTATTTGTTGTCATGTACAGAGGGAGAAAAAAAAACAACGACAAGGATATGGATACAATGACTTAACACAATTCAGACCCCCCCCCCCCCTCACCTCTCAGGGCCGTGTAGTCAATCCTCTGCTTGATCTTGGTCCTGTCCACCAGCACGGCAAATGTGTTGGTGAGGAGCAGCTGGCGAGGACGAGGCTTAAAACCCCTCCTGTCGTACTTTATGACCGACGCGCCATACTGGGGAGCACCAGGTGACGCGCGTTACTTCCCAGGTAACCGTTATTATTCACATCCTCATTGTTGTCACCGGAGACCTCTCACCTGCACTTTGTCGTTTCCCAGGGTCTGGACGACTTTGAGATTGATCTGCTCACGTTCTACGCAGAGCAAAGGGGGAAAGCCTGTGTTGATGTCGCAGGTTTTCGGGCACACCTACTCTGTGGCGTTTATAGTGCGTGCAGAGCTAACAACGATATAATACGTGAGTACGTACCGAGCCGGGAGTCCAAAAAGAGCCTGCCCACGCTCTGAGGGTAGCTGTCTTTCTGATCTTTGAAGATCTCACTGGCTACAACCTTCTGCACCATCTACAGCAAATCAAAAATAAATATATTCAAAATTTAAATCCGCAGGAGATTATTATTATTTTTTTTAAGCACTGAGACTTTGGGAGTCAAAGCACCTGTTTCTTCCATTCTGGCTGGACCCTCCTGCAATACTTCATGACCATGTTCCTCATGTTAAGCACCCGCAGGTACGCTGAGGCCTGTGGGGCACCATGGAAATGAATTTTGCATTAATATCACATATTCTTACTTGCATGTACCATCGATGCACTGTGTGTGTGTGTGTGTGTGTGGCTGTTTTGTACCTCGACAAGGGAGGGAGGAGGTGTCGGCCAACTTTTGTCCAAAACGCTCTTGGGAAGATTTTTGCGTAGGTTCTTCAGGAAGGAGTAACGTACATGATCATGGAAGTACTGATTCTCGGGGCAGTATTCCTCGTGGCGGTAGATGAAGCCTTTTATCAACCTGATTTTTTTTGTTTTTGTGTTTTAAAGGAGATTCGAGTTAGGGAAGTCACCGCACCGGAAGAATGCAATTTCCCAAAAAACAAAGAGGAAACAATCAGCAACAAAGAAACAGTCAAGCACCTGCGGATTAACTCGGCAGCCTGTCGACGCCTCTTAGCCCTCCTGCGTGCTTTCATCCCTCGCCACCCAGACTGGATCACAATCACTTCACACACACACACACAAACAAACACACACACACAAACAAACACATTAACACCATGACAACTTTTATACTCAGCCAAAGAGAAAATCCCAAAGTTAGTGTAGCATGGCTTACTAAACCGCAAAGCTTTGGCCAGAATAAATAAATGAAATGAAACACACACACACACACACGTACAAACAAGTACAAAATGTGGTGTCTTAAGACTGCTGTAACTACCAATGCATAGGCCCAAGAGCGGAACAGTACTTTGAACGCAGCAAATAGTCCCAACATAACAATGAAAGAAATATTGATTGAAAAATGAATATTCATGAGGTGTAAAAAACGGAAGTGAACCATCGGGCCTAAGCCAAGTCCAAAGCGTGAGGAGCTGACCTGCACGTCTGATGCGTTGGTACTTGGCTCTCTCCCTGTAGCCTCTCCATGACGTCTGCAGAGTCAACGCTGGATGCAAAACAAAAAATAAGAGACTCACTGTGGATGTAAAGTATGCTTTTTTTTTTTTTTTTTTTCCCCCCCATCGAGATACAGATTTCTGAATAAAATAAAGAAATCGCTCTCAAGCCACCGCTTCTTACCGATCTCTGGCCTTTTTGCCTCGAGTGCGTCCTCGGTGGTGAAGAGAGTTTTTGGGAAACGGATGAATATTTTGGATCTGCAGAGGAGAAAAGACGGAAAAAAAAAACGAAAGTGCAGTCAAGAGCAACGGTGACACAGCGCCGATGTAAGGAATGCCTTTCAAGCGCACAGCGTCTCTCTGGCTCGAACAATACACCACCTTCCCAGTTTGTACTCCTCTGGTTTGTAGCCCAGGTGGTTGACCAGGGTGGAGACGCCGTCAACCAGCCGACCATGCCAGTTGGGCCACGTCTCCGGACACAGGGGCTTATACCTAAAAGAATTTGCGGATCATCACAATGACACAGAGTAAACGGAACGGGCCGTCGTTGAGCCTGAGAGTCATTTGGAGAGAACCGGTCACCTCTGCAGGAAGGCTTCGAAACGACGTCGATATGCGAAGCCAGCCCTCCTGACCCTCAGGTTTTCCATCAGGCCCAGGTACTTCACCTGGTGTCTGACCAGGACTTCATCAAACTTCCCTGAATATGATTTAAAAGCACAGGGTCGTCATCATCAGTTTGTTCTCAAGGGGGGACGTTTCATTTGTTTCGTGTGTGTAGTTTGCATTTTTTCTGAACAAAAACAAACAAAAAAAAAACGTCCAACACTTCCTTGAGCCATTATATGATATAATATGCTTCGGAGGGCAACGTTCATTCTTAGTTGGGAGGGTTTAATTGGGAATCATCTGCAGGATTTGTTGACATTTATTAACAGCAGCATCAAGCCCACTCAAATGATGACAGTGTAGAATTAAAAGAGGGAGTAAATTAGACAGTCATTTGTGAATGTATGCACAATTATTATTCATTTTTATCATGGGGCCCATTTTGGTACAGGTAACTTGTGATCTTCATTTAGAATCGGTCTAATTATTTCCTTGTTTTTTTCCCAGACAAGGGAATAAAAACAGTTTCTATTTGACGATAACAGCACTGCCATATGTAACACAACACATTTCGGAGTGAAAAAGCACACCTGACTGTTTGGCATCATTAGGTTTGATACAGCGCACATAGGATGGTTCTTTGGACACGAGGATTTCCGTGAGTTTCATCAGGCTGTTTTTAAACTGCGTGGCAGCCTGCGGGGAAACGCACACACAAAGCAGACAAGAAATGAACTTTTCTGCCCATTTCTGGGTAGGACGTTTCAGGGAAAAAGGCCAAATCCAAAATGAGACAGAAAGCCTTGAGGACCGTCTTTTATTTTCCCTCTCTGTAAAGGCACAGAGACACTTCACACACAAATCCACGTCTGTAAATTGTTCGAACGGCAGAAAGACGAGGAGCGAGAGAGAATGCGAGAGAGAGACAACCGACTCTCACCGTCTCTGGGCGTTTCTGGTCCATCACCTCCTCTCGGCGGAAGCAGTGACTTAGTGTCTGGTTGTCTGACTGGCACATGACCTGAACAGAGACAAGACCGCACAACCACAGCAGTCAGCACTGCACACGCCTGTTCCTCCTTCCCCCAGACAAGAGACACAAACTTGTGTTGGGTTATGCCGTCTCATTGCACTCACCTCCTTTAGGTTCCTGCTCAGCGAATCATTGTTCTTTTCGAGAAAACCTGACCCAGACAAGCAGGGGGTCAGTATGTTTCGCATTTTTGCATGGATAAAATGACAACTCGGTTTGCTGAGTGACAGCTTACCGGTGACATTGTAGTTGACCTCTCCCGCATAATGCAGCAGCCTGAATTCCTCTCGGCTCATCACCCTGCGCGTTTTTCCATTCGCCAACTTGTGCCTGAAAAAGACACACACACACACACGTGTAAACGCACACAGGTCCACAAACAGTTTGCAGAACACGACGGAACAAGGCTTACGTGACAAAATGCGGATGGCCGCCCAGCGTGTCCTCCAATTTCTCCAAAAAGGAGTCATCGCAAGTCTCCCCAGGTCTCAGACACTCCTCGTTCTGAAAGACAGATAGCCACTTAAGACAGAAGCATAGATCGCACCACATACAGAGAAATATAAAGTGAAATAAAAAGTACAAAAAAAACCAAACAAAAAACAGTTGCCACATGTACCAAAATGGAGATGATGCCTTTGTGCTTCTCTTCTATCAGGTCACAAATGATCTTGTTGTCGAAGTACTGCACCGTCTCCCACTGAAATTGGCGAGGCACATCAGAGCAAGGGACATTTTGTATTGGCCTGAATATACAAATGTTCACACAAACACGTCAGCCCCATTTGTTGTTGGAGCGCAACCAACAAGTTGACTCACCGCGATCCCCTCCATCTCGTACTCCTCCTGCTCCGATCTCAGGGTGAGCTCAATAAAGAGCTGCTGGAGCTTCTCGTTGCAGTAGTTGATGCAGAACTGCTCAAAGCTGTAGCGGGGAAACACACCATGCACATGAGCGGCTGCTGCTGACAAAGAATCCTATTTGGGGAGAACAGGTTTGGGCAGAAAAAGGGAAAAGAACACAAACCTATTCTGTTGCAGCACTTCGAAGCCATAGATATCCAAAAGTCCTATAAGTGAGGAGGCCTTACTGCTGTTGTTGATTTCATCCTGCACGAGAAATAAAAGGACAGGTCACCCTATTCGTGGCAAAACACAGCAATGGCCCCACAACACGATGATGGAGTTCCCCCTAGTGATTCAGACGTGCACCTGCACTGCCAGTGACCGGTTGATCTTCTCCACCAGCCAAGTGAACGTCCGGCCATACACGGCCTTAGCCAAGGCGTCACGGGCAGACACTGCCTGCTCAAAAGTTAGCTGGCTGATCATCTGTCAAAATGCACAACGCACAAAAGTTAGGATACGGAAAAAAACATGAAACGCACACAAGCACAAAGCTGAAAACATCCGGACACAGAGGATGGTGTTCACCTCCTCTCCTTTGGCAGTGAGTTTCTTGTGAGTGAGCGCCTCGCCCAGGGCCGAGCCATCAACACCCAGCAGCTGCAAGACAACAACACATCTGTTAGCCGCAATGCCCTCTTTCTTTTTCTTGTTTGTGCATATTTGAACATCAGTTGTGTACCCGCGGGACCGGTTTGACCTTCTCAAGATTTGTTATCTGGGTCTCGGTGGTGATACAAGTTTCTTCTTCCTCCCATTCTACGAACTGAGTGTTTCCCAGATGGAGAACACCGGCGATGATCTCCAACAATTCCTGATGTGGGACACAGGAAAAAAACAACAAAAAAAAAAGAAAAAACGGTTAGCAACGCAGATTCATTTGTTTGGTGTGTAAACAAATGAGGGTCTGGGACGTTATTGTGAAAGTCGGTGAGGCTATGAGGGGGAAAATAACATTTGCTCGAAGTCACGCTAGTAAAGCTTACATTTGAAACCCCACACATGCTCAAAACGGAAGATGTAAGAATACCGTAGAGAATCGCGTGGTTTAAACTTCTAAGTCCATTTTTGGAGTTATCCTGAATGTTTTTCTGATGATAAGAAAGCTGATCTTGGATTCATTCCCATGACTCTAGCATTTAAAGTTTTCCACTTTCACTTTGAAGACGTGGTAAACCAGAGAACGAGTGGGGGGGGGGGGGGGGGGGGAAACCCAAACAAAACAGCCGCGTCGCACCCTGGAAGACACATCCACGCACATACCTCTCATTCATTACCGTGACGATCACTGACCTGCACCTCTTCTTCGCTGAAGCCAATGACAGGCAGCGCCTTCATCACAGCTTTCCAATTGTTCTTGTCGCTAATGGAGCTGACTCTGGGGCAGTTACCCTGAACGAGACAATTCGGTGTCACAACATAGCTGGTGCTGCAAGCGCGTGCACCTTGGGTAAAGACCTTGAGGGGGAAATTGACCAGGCGCCTGCACCGCGAGCGCGCGCGCACCCACCCACGCACCTTGACCAGATAGCTGTAGTGCTGCGGGTTTCTCTCGAGGCCCAGTTTCATCAGCAGGTCGTCCTCCCCGCCGTCCAGAAGCTGGTAAAAGATGTGGAAGTTCCTCTCGCCGTGGTTCTGGTGAACCACGCGAGATTTCTCCAGCAGGTAGTTCAGGATGTGACCGCCCACTGGTCGCCCCTTGGAGACATTACAGAAGAAAACCAAAAAAAAAAAACACGAGAGAATATGAGAACCGTAGGTTCGACAATCTGGAGGAATGTTTGGTGGTACTTTCATCTACAAACATGGGTTTTTTTATCAACAGTGAAATAGCCCGAGGAGTGAGCGTTTACCCTAAAGTCAAACTGGACATCCATGTATTTCCCAAAGCGACTGGAGTTGTCATTCCTCAGTGTTTTGGCATTGCCAAATGCCTGAACGAAGCAAGGGGAGCCACAATAGCAGAGTGAGGAAGTGAAATTAAGGGCGAGGAACAACAACAAAATCGAACATTCTAAAAAAAAAAAAAAAAAAGAAGCATTTAAAGGTATTTCGAAACAATAAGATCACAGCATTTTGTGTCTCGTGATAAGATAAACAAGTCTAAATTCATTGCGCTACAGCGATAGAAATACCTCCAGCACAGGGTTGGACTGCAGCAGGCGGTCACCGAGGGCAACCACGTGCTCACCGGTGGGGCAGGTGACAGCGTAGTACAGGAGGATCTTCTTGGAGGCCTCGGTTTTCCCTGCTCCACTCTCACCCGATATGAGAATACACTGGTCTCTCCTCTCGGTCCGCATCGCGCGATACGCGTTGTCTGACACAGCGTAGCTGAGGCAGGTCAACACACAGTGGTGTCAGTGGCATGAAACACAATGGGAACACCGATTGGTGACCTTAATTATTATTATATAATTCAACAGACGCAAGGACGCCTGCCTCGTCAAGAATCCACAGATTTCGCTAGATGCAAAAAATATATGCATTTTTTAAATATAAAGATGAAGGAATATTTTTATATTTCAGCAAAGGTGTTCGACACTATACTATACTTAAAATATTCAAAAGTAAATATTACCGGGCTGGTCAAAGCCAGCAGAAAGGTCTCAATTTGAAAGCGCATATTATACACAGAATGATGTAACAGGTATATAGAATTCCACACCGTGGCAGAGGACGCTTGACCACAGCAAATCTGTTCAGCTGTAACATGTTTTGTGATCATTATTACAAGAGCTGACGGCAGAGCAGCGAGGAGGAGAGAAGACGGACTCACATGTGAGGCGATATTTCATAGAAGCTGACCCCTCTGTAGCGTTCCATCTGCGCCTTGGAGTAAATCTCCAGCTCTTTGTAAGGGTTCACCGACACCAACACGGAGCCGATGTACGTCTGTCACCAGAAAATGAGGAGGGCAGTCAGTACATTCAAATGTGTCTCACCACGCACACTGAAGTTGTCGTGGTCGTGCGAGGGCAACTGGCTTCATTACGTAGATGAGGTTTTCTTTGAAGCGTCGTCGCAGGTTCTCTATGAAGGCGGCCTCGCTGTTGTAGTTCTCCAGCAAGACAAAGTCCTGCACCCCGACCCTGTCCCTCGCCGTCAGGGCGCTCTCCATCACCAGACGCACTCTCCCTTCAACGTCCACCTCCTACGGGAAGACAGAGGAGGCCAGACAGTCACAGACACGAAGCACCACGCCGATTAAAGTCCATTATTCCGGTTCAGAACCCATGACGGTTCGCATGGGGTAAGTACAAGCCAATGTCACTGAAGCAGGTTATTAAGTTATGATGGATCCGTGAGTCGCATTTAAAAAAAAGATATATTGTCATTGGTAAATTTGGTAACCCACTCGTGGGTGTAGTTACACTGCCGACCAGCAGGGGTCACAAAAGCCCCATTCTCTATTCAACTGACCTGTTAGTATGGTTCACCCTGAAGAATTGATGTCTTCTGCTCAGCATTACATCAATTGCCACATAGAACATTGCAGGGGAAGAATATGTCGATGAAGTGAAACCATATGAATTCAAGAGTATCTCAAGACCTGGAACACATCCCCACTGTAAAGACACGAAGTCAAAACAGTTCCACTCCGCCTCGCCAAGATTAAACAATGGAGACATTTAAGGCCTCCAGATGATAAACAGAGTTGATCGACGCATCTGCTCCGCGATGGCGAGATAGTGTATTAAGATGTATGTACAGTACACAATGCTACATCACCAGACAGGGTTTAACAGTCGCCGCTGGTTAATGTTGTGTACATGTCAACCCCACTGTGATGGCAAACATCCCAGCGCAGACAGGAAGTTTGTGCTCGTCGGCGGAGATCACAGATATTCACAGATTTTTTTTTAAAAAAGGAAGTCCGATGTCAATACCTACTGACAATTAATATCCAGTCGCACACAGTGGTGTGTAATCAATGCGTCCCGCCCCAGCCGAGCCTGCTGAACTCTGTCTTTAGTATCAAATATGGTAAAGCAAAAACAAAAAAGACCTACCCGTTTCTTGACACATCCATGAAACAAAAGCGAGCACAAAGTGGAACAAAGGGGCTCGACTTCCACAAGGCTTCTGTTATTGTCGAACGCGCAAGTTTCTCAAGGGTCTCGTTTGGCCGGCGAGTGCCTGCAGAAGGTCATTATCTCTGCGCACTCGATGCAGGGAAATCCGACCGAAAAAACAAGAGGACAACAGTGGACGAGAGCCAGGGAGCGGGGGCAAAGGAAACTCTGCGGAGCCCTTCCATTGTAGGCCCCCCCCCCCTCCTCTCGGCTTTACCTCGGAGTATCATTCTGCCGCTCCTGCAGGTGGGGTTCCTGCAGGGAGCGATTACAGTTCACATTCAGATTTTCCCAAAGGACACGGCAAAGGAAGGAACGTTGGGGTCAGGTTTGGGACGGCCGTACGTGGATGTGTCTGCATGCGTGTGCGTGTGTGTGTGTGTGTGTGTGTGTGTGTGTCTGTCAGCGGCTGTGCACGATTCAAACATCGCAGATATCCAGAGTTTGGCACCATTTCCATTCATGGTGAGCCTTAAGAAACCAAAAAGCAATTAGAAGTAAAACATTTAATGATCCCTATGCTGCGTAGGTGATGATGTAATGTAGGTGTGGCTGTGGCCAAACACAGAATCTCCCATAATTGTTTGCTTGCTTAAGCCGTTGCGGAGTTGCTTTTTTTTTCTCTCCCCCACTCAAGAAAATGTGCACTTCTCGCTTGCGTGTCGCTTATTGCACATGACGACGACGGTGTATAGCGCAAGGCGGGCTTACACACTATAATGCAATTTGGAGAGAACGCCAGCGTGTCTTCAGCATGCACTTTAACCTCGAAATGGTGGTTGACAACGAGCCCCGCCTGATTATGAATTTGGCATGAATCTTTCACTCCGTCTCCCTCGGGTGCCCTACATGTATGTTCATCTCGGCCTGGTGTTCAGTCGCACAGGATCTGCTGCGCCGACAGTGTCAACCCTTCTCATATCAGAAACGTGCAAATGTTTGCAATCATCTTGTTAAGCCAAGATTTTTTTTTTTTTTTTTTTTTTAAAGAGAGGAAGCATCAGTTGCGCACAGATACATATCCGGACCTTCTGAACAACAAAACCCTGTTTAGAGAAACACAGCAAGCATTGTACTCGGGGATCTATCTCCCAGTGGTCACGCATTTCATTTTCTTAAACTTTTATCCCAGGGACTTTAACTTTTGTGTGTGTGTGCGTGTGTGTAGGCGGGGGAACTTGGGAAGTTGTTGATAAGCCTTCCAAAACAAGTATAAAAAAAAAAAAACTGCTGTCGCCGGGGTTACATAATCGGAGAGGAAATCTTGAAGGATTTTTGGATATAGATTTTGGGAATACACCTTTAGGGCTACAGGTCTGTAGTGACTTCAACCAATTACAAGGTTATCCTTGTACTTTTGCTGACCCGAGGCTGGTCTCTGACAGCAGCGGGAGTCTGAGCCGACACGCCGTGCTTGAGGGCTTTATGTGGGATTGGACTCCAACTAGCAGAGCGCTTCGGTGGAATCTGCAGGTTTTGAGGGAGCAGCTGCAGTGACAACCAGCGAGCAGACTATAGCCCAACAGTGGGACTTGGCTCCAGGCCCCATGACTAAGCCGCGCTGGGCCGGCTCCATTCGGATTGTCTTCCTTATATGGCGAGCCCTACCACTCAGTCCCAGAGGGAGCTGTTCTGGTACCACAGCTGGCCCCCGACCACTGATGTGCCCGTAATGGACATGGTGGAAAACTACCAAGTTTATCCTCTTTGGCACCATAACCAAAAAAAAAAAAAAAAAAAAAAAAAAAAAAAAAAACTCAAATACACACTGACTCACAGTCAAACGGAGAAAAAAATAATCTCAAAGTAACTCACTGTTCTGATTTGTTTTTCCCTCCTTGAGAGAGGCAGCGACCTGAAAGGGTCAAATCTAGCGCCTTACCCGCACAGGAGGATGCGGACATACTCACAAAACACGAAAGGACGACAAAGAGCATCACGGCACTCTGGAACTTACCCTGCCTTGGTACCTCATCCTGTCCTGTTGTGTTGTTGTTGTTGTCGTTGTTGGAAAAAGCCTGAATCGCTGGTCCTCCCTGGGCCGGTGCCCCCCCTCCTGTGTCAGAGAGACTCCTCAAGGGTAACTTATCATCCACCTTTGCCCATGGGCCACAGATTTAGGCAACCTAATTTTTTCTCCTCCGTCACTTTCTCCCAGCCTCTTTCTGCACGTCTTCCCTCCTCCTCGTCCGGCTCCCCTGTGAGGAAAGAAGCACACGCACTCAGGGCCAAGAACACCGACAGCTCCTCTCGCTTATGCCCCTTCAATTCATCTTGCCTATGACAGGTCAACATAAACGTCTGCTGCCTCTCCACGAGTCCCCCTCTTTCCCTGTGAACTATACTGCATGAAACCCCGGGCAGGAACTCCTCTCACACGTCACACAACTGGACAAAAAAAAAAAAAAAAGAGTCAAGGGAAAGTATGAAAAAAAAAGAGGAGGCAGAAAAACAGAGTGAGCTGAGAGGGTTTGGAAAATGTTGCTAAGAGCCCCGAACTACAAACCTGTAATCACGCAGCAGCTCTATAAAAAAAAAAAAAAAAAAAAAAAAAAAAAAAAGGAAAAAACTGAAATCACATGATGAGATCTAAGTACATTCTTTCTTTCCTTCCCTCCCTTTTTTTAGTTTGCTCCCTCCCTTCTCTGCCACAAGCTGAGACAGATTCACGGGGGATGTGAGTTATGGAAGTGATTCACCAGCAGGCCCCCTTCGCTTCCGCATAGCGTCCACTCTGGGCGAAATGACATCAACTCCTCACTTTGATGAGACATTTGAACGTTGGACTGATTTCACTCGGGGATCTCTTTGTCTTCCCTGGCTGGCTAGACTTGCTGGCAAAAATGAATGACTTCATAGTGCAATATATCGCAATTATTCTTAATAAAGCATGCTGATCATCAGATTTCTCTTTTGGCCCTTTCCCTCCCATTCCAGGCATTTTTGGGGAGTGCAGATGAGGCTGCATTATCTCTCCGAGAGACACAGCGCCCTCCACTGGTTCTCCTCTCTTGACTGTCCTCTCACCCCATTTACCCAGCCTGCCTCCACGGCTCACTCCCGTTCCCTTGCCAGCAACACCAAATATCCAACAGGGAGGAATTTCAATAACGTAACCCAGATGGTGAAAGACTCTCGCTCGCTTTTTCTCAATTTCTGGCTGTCGCAATGGTGCGTGCAGGGAGGAGAAAGACTTTTTTTTTATTATTCTTCTTCCCTATCACACATGTATGTAATTGACACTGCTGCATTGATTAAGTTTGATGCCCCGACAGACAAACCCCTCACAATTTATTTAACTGAAATTTTGTATCCATGACCCTGTTCTTACTCCATTCTATTCACCTCAACTGGTCAGTCGCCAGAGGTCTTTTTTCTTTTTGTACATATACAAACATCGAAAGAAACTCATACAATAATATGATGGTTGATCATTTAGTTTGGCGCGGAAGAGAGGACTGTACTAGAATGGCAGGTATTGTTGGGCCCCTCCTGTCCAGGCCGAACAATGCACAGAGGAAATTGTATGGGTATGAGGTTATGGGAACTGCGCATTCCATCGCAGGGTGCACTGTAATTTTGGTTTCAAATCATTCCGAAGGGAAAAGCACTAACGTTTGTTTATACTTTGGCCTATTCAAAAATCACTGTCGGGCATGTTTTGGTGTTCCTTTTTAGACCCACTTTTGGATTCATCAGAAAGTGGGAATGGGGTATTGCTTGTGTCTCAGCAGACACGAACAGGTGTCTCACGCACAATGTATAACAGATACGTTGCTGGCAAGATTTATTTTTTATTTTTAACTTTCTGTTGAAGGGTAGCCAAGACATACCATGCGCAACCAAACGCACGTGGAGGGTTTTCTCCCGCCCCCCCCCCCCAAAAACATCTGGTTTCTCTATAGCCTGCACATACTACACACAACACGGGCAAAACCTTCTTGCCTGTGAAATGGGACTCGATGTCTCACTGTAAAGCCCATCTTTATTACCTTTACTGGACTGTGTTATTTTCCAGCTGAGTTATTTTTTTCCCCAATTGGTGTTCCTATCTTTGTGTCGCACTTCCTGTCAGAAAGGTTTCCTTCCTAGCCATTTCCTGGTGTTGAGGATCTTCCCTCACAGGCCTTCACTTGAACTTGATTGTTATCTACATTACACCTTACGCTGTATTTCTTCAATCTTTTGCATGTGTACATCATTAGTATTAAATACAGAGAAACCAACGTGTTCAGTTTGTTTGGGTGGAATCTAAAACTTGCCAAAAGTGTAACTGCTACTTAAATATTTAGACTACGGCAGGTTTTAGGTGATTTATTTCAACAAACTTCTTCTCAGGAACACACCCAATTCTCAATTCTGACCAAATGTCACGTCACTCAATTCTACTATTCAATATCATCTATTAAGAATGTATTTCTTTTTGCAGCTACAGCCCTCCCTGCCTGACTTCAATTTTGATATAATTGCATTAAAAACTAATTCTGAACATGTGAATCGTTCTGGAAGAAACCCAGAGCGTCTGGCATAATCCTCCCGTCATAGACTGACTGCCCGTGTGCACGGCGGTCGAGGCCGAGGAATAATAATGGGTTTTCCTCATTTTGTATTGAAATTGCTAAGGGTTGCTAAGGTTTTCCGACTCAGCGTAACAATGAATCACAGAAGAGAGATGACTTATTTGGGTGGGGTGGAAAATGGGTTGCTATTGCTATTCGCTTTCTCCTTCCTAGCCCCTCTCACTCCCAGTCACATTACAGACACACATCAGGCATAATGACATAGAATAAAACTCAAAACTATAACTCAGCGCGCTTATCGTTACATCATCCAATAGATATCCAATAGTCTATTCAATCTCTTTCTTCTTATCTCTTCCCTCTTGGATTGTTTTTTTGTTTTTTCTCTGTCCCATTGTGCCCGATACAGGACAGAGCTGTGACCAAGTGCATTAGGAAGTTGACTAAAAATCCAAATATTTGAATCTTACCTAAGCTGAGTTTGGCTGCTCATGAGATGCCCTTTCCCACCTATTGTCCACCTGTGCCGAGCTGCCTCAGCACCCATCTGCTCTCCCTTTCACCTCCCTCTCACCCCTACAGCCTCTCATCCCCCGGATCCCCGTTACACACCCCAGAGGCCAGGCCGACGTAATAAACTGCTCGGGGTGTAAGACGAAACCCGGTGAATCGCCTCTCGCTGTAGAAACCATGTGCGCATTTTGGCAAATACCACAACATACGTACGTGCGCGTGGCACATATTCGTGGCTGTCACGTGGAAACGTGAAAGGTCAGTCACGCAATGTTCCCCTTGCGTTATCACCGAGGCCACAGACATAGGCGCATCGCAAGTGCGTCCGCTCCTCGCGGTGTCCTGAATTATAGGCAGGCTTAGGGCTCTTCCTAGTGGCAATAATATCAATTACACGTAACTGGCTGCCATCCCTCTGCTCCTCTGAGATGGATGGATTGTGATTACATTGTATTCCCGTTAGGCCACATCCTAACGAGTTGCTGGTTGACTGTTCACGTGCACAGCGTCACAAACGCATGTAAAGGCCCATGTCCACATTCATAAGCAAGATACTTGCAATAACAACAACAACAACAACAACAACAACAACAACAACGCGACTCCCATTTGCATGCAGAACTTTCCCCACAGTGACTAGTTGAACCGGAGGAAACGGTGCAGAAAAAGGGAAATAAGATGCACGTGCACAAACGCGCACTGTCTACCTGGAACGGCGACGCGTTACTCTCGTATCCTCCCTCAGTAGAAGCAGTGGCTCCGCGATGCCGGCCGCAGTTTCGGTTGCAGCTCGTCAACGCCACAGATAGCAGCCAGGCTGACGTTCGTTTCCCATCAGCATCCAACTGAAGCCACAAGAACACAGTGGCGCATCACAGACATTTCTACACACACACAAAATGCATGGACACTCTGCTCGGGATAAAGAGGCCGTAGGAGCGCTGAGCATCAAAGGTGAGAGACTGTTTCAGGAGGATAATGACCCGTGTAAACCCACCAGGAGGCGACAACGCCTCACGATCCGCTAAAAGTAATCGGATATGATGCTGACGACAGATGTTAAAGGTGGAAGTATGTACACAGGCCAATTTACGAGCATGTATCTGACTGCAAGGACAAAGTTAACGTGGCTGCATTTTGACCTGCTTAATCGGGTTCTCTACGACTATGGCATGTTCTCTCTGCTAAAACGATATATATATATTAAAAAAAAACATGTGTTATGGCCATTTCTCAATTCAAAATGCGATGCGCACATTGCAAACCTAAACATATAGTGCAATAATTACAAAGCTGCCGCGGTGACCTTAAAAGTCTGGTAGCAGACGAACAAAATATAGAGAAACACTAAACGATGTTTGCAAAATAGACAGTACGTGAAGCTGTGCTTACCATTGGGCGATTCAAAGTTGTCTTGACCACATGGAAAAACACATTGTGTAATCCTGAAAACCGCCTCATTGGATGAACTT
>JAFBJU010026051.1:226373-242499 GCA_016785305.1 Colistium nudipinnis | reverse complement strand
ATTGCAAATGTCACATAATTAGAAAAAAAAAAAATCTAAAGTCTGGGTGGACATCTGCTGGTGCAGCCGCGCACGCCACAAGGAGCGGTGTCGAAACGGTAAGGTTAAAACGATAAAGCGACTCCTGCACGTCTCAGCAACCAGCACGCACGCGGGGGTGCCGTTCGGTTCATTGGGTAACAGGAGCATAATAGTGTGGGGATCGATACGGCATGGGACAAAGGGAGACGGGCAGTAGGCGCCGCGGAGAGTAATCGATTACTCCGGGGTAACGGGCCCCGCCGAGAGCCGATCTGCTGCCGCTGCCGCTGCTGCAGTTGTGCGAGGGCGCCGCTGGGTGAGTCCCTCTCTCCGCCGCCTCTGTCTCCACAGCTCCCTTTTCCCAAAGAAAAGAAGAGGAGAAGTAGGTCCGGGGAGGAGGAGGCGGAGGGCCGCCGCCATTATCGGGAGAAGCTGGCGCTAACGGCGCTTTGGCACACGCGATCCGCTCCCACAGTGGCCGGGACATGAGCGCTTTGTGCGGGGGCACATTGGAGACGAAGCACCGGGGCCGGAGATCGCGACAGGGCGAGAAGAAGAAGAAGAAGAGCAAGAACAACAACAACAACAAACAAAAAAAGCTCCCCGTTGTGTGGTGGTGGGTTGCGCGGCCGGCCCAGCGTTATTATGTAGGCACAACAATGGACAGAATAATTAGTGAAAAGGCAACGTGGTGAAGCGAGAGAAGAAGGGACGGACAGGAAAGGCTCTCGCGCGGCCGGATTTTGTCCCCGAGGAGAGAAAGAGCGAAGAAGAAGGCGGATTGTTGTGTTTCTCCCTTTTTTTTCTTTTTTTAGAATTCGGGACATTTTTCTGCGTGCATTTATTCTCGACCCCTCCGTTCGCGTTCGATCGCAGCGGATCGCCGATCGAACAGAAACCCTCGCGTGGCCGATGATTGATATTTAAACCCAATGACCTCATCGCAGAGGTTGCAGTGTGGCCGGGGATTGTCAGGCGGAGTGAGGCGGCGATCCGCGGTGTGATCTGCGGCTTTCTGCGTGTAGCACATCAGGCGGCGAGGGCTGCGGCAAGGGCTGGCCTGACAGATGCAGGAGGAGAAAGGGAGGACGGTATGAAGCCTGCACACGCACACACACACACACACACTCTCTCTCTCTCTCTCTTTCCCCCCACCCCCTGTCTCTATCTCTCGTCTTTATGGGCGGTTTCACCATGTGAAGCTGTCGCGTCCTGCAGACCGGACACCTGGGTAAATACATCCCCGTGTGCGTGCGTGTGTAACACAAGTGCGTCGTTGGGCAGTCCCTGATTTCGCCTCCGATTGCATGACGGAAACAGCGGGCCTGGCGTGGTCAGTGCCTGTGTGTGTGTGTGTGTGTGTGTGTGTCTACGCATGGTGTTGCGTTTATCTGTGATCTGTGCGGGCAGGCGACGATTGAAGCGGACCGCGTTGTGTCGTGGCTAAGCGTTGTTTTGACTAGCTGGGATTGTGTGTGTGGTCGGCGTGGCTGTCAGGCCTGGTTCGGCTCGGCTCGGCTCGGCTCCCGTGCGATCACTGCGTGTGTCGGGCTATTCGCTATTCCGTCGCACACGTGTAAATCCCCGCTTTTTTTTTGTCACGATGTTTGACCCGCTATGTGTCAGGTTGCACTCGGGTTACATTCCGGGTTGGTCATTATCTGCGGTTGCATTTTGAGCTGACCAGCGCACCATTGTACTGAGATCCAACAGCTGTATACTAATGGCAGCGTTGATCAGCACTGTAAGACGCGTGCTGACATTAAACGCCCCCCCCCCGCAGGGAAAGCGTTAACGCAGTGTCCTCTGGCATGGACGGTGCAAGTTTGTGAGTCAAGTTCCTCATTCATTCACTGTTTAGCCTTCGGTTCCGGTGCTGTGGCGCGAGGGGCCAGAGAAGTGAGGGGTTGTGTTAAGCAGGGGAAGAAAAAAAAAGAAAGAAAAAAAAAAAATGGAGACCGAGGTGCACACAACAGCCGCTTTTATGCCTGTCACCCTAGTCGGTGATCAGCTGACATTGTCATTTAAAGAGCACCACTCCCAACATGTGCTCGTCTCGCATCGGCGCAATTATTTGCATCCCGCGTCGATGTCACAGGAGATGATCGTGGAACTGACGTCAGATCGCGAAGAAACCCCCCCCCCCCCAAAAAAAAAACGTTTGCTCACGATAATGACATTTGAAGTGAAGAGCCGTTCTTCAAGTACGTATCGGATTCTCCATACGATCTCGCTGCTCACATGCCAATTCGTTTCATTGGATGATCGATACTCTTGCGGGGGTTTGCGGAGAGGCAATATGAAGATGTCGCATTAAGGAAAAATATAAAAGCAAATTTTGGACATTTGTATTCGAGATGGCCTGATTTTAAAATACTCCACTGATAAATTCCCCCCCCCCCCCCTCCCCGTGAATAACGGTTGCTTCCGTGGAATGGACACCTAGTCTGCCTGACAATTGAAGGACATGTTCAAAAATCAGCATTCGCATTTTTAGATTGACTGCATTGTGGTCATTCGTCTTCCCACTCAAATCCACGTGCCCCTGTCAGGAGATATATTGTGACTCTTCGCCATTACTTGCTCTCTAATACTGTGTTCTTGGTGCTTTGTTGCCACGGCTAGATATCCCCCCCCCCCCCCCCTCCCCGTGAATAACGGTTGCTTCCGTGGAATGGGCACCTAGTCTGCCTGACAATTGAAGGACATGTTCAAAAATCAGCATTCGCATTTTTAGATGGACTGCATTGTGGTCATTCGTCTTCGCACTCAAATCCACGTGCCCCTGTCAGGAGATATATTGTGACTCTTCGCCATTACTTGCTCTCTAATACTGTGTTCTTGGTGCTTTGTTGCCACGGCTAGATATGATGGCGAACAACTCCAGAGCGTCTCGCATGTTACAACCCAACACGAATGCCACAAAAACTGCATCCACTCTGTCCAATTTGTCGAATTTCATTTTTTTTTCTTCTTTTCTTTTCTTTTTTAACAGGATCCGATTCATGCAAGGAATGAATACAGAACCCTCCGCGCTCATCACTGCACTGCTATTTATTAAAGCCGATGCCCACCAGAAGAAAGTGAAACCTGATCGCCCCTGCGGATCAGCAACTTTATGGACAGACATCCAAGTCAAATCCTTTATACAGTGCCTGTGTGCGGCAGGATGAACGTCGGCAGACTATGATGGCGAAAAAGCAAGATGCCCGGTCGCCCATATACAATCTCATTGTGGTGGGCTTGTCAGGAACGGAGAAGGAGAAGGGACAGTGCGGGGTGGGAAAGTCCTGTTTCTCAAATAGGTTTGTGCGACCGAGCGCTGATGACTTCTACTTGGACCACACATCGGTGTTGAGCACCAGCGACTTTGGGGGCCGGGTGGTTAATAATGATCACTTTCTGTTTTGGGGGGAGGTGTCGCGGGTCCTGGAAGAGGGGCCCGAGTGCCGGATGCATGTTGTGGAGCAGACTGAATTCATCGACGACCAGACATTTCAGCCACACCGTAGCACTGCCATGCAGCCCTATATCAAGCGGGCAGCCGGGACCAAGCTGGCGTCGGCCGAGAAGCTCATGTACTTCTGCACCGATCAGCTGGGCCTGGAGCAGGACTTTGAGCAAAAACAAATGCCCGAGGGAAAGCTGCAGGTGGACGGCTTCCTGCTCTGCGTGGACGTCAGCCGGGGCATGAACCGCAACTTCGACGACCAGCTGAAATTTGTCACAAACCTGTACGGCCAGCTGAGCAAGACGAAGAAGCCCATCGTGCTGGTCCTCACCAAGTGTGACGAAGGCGTCGAGCGCTACATCAAGGACGCGCACACCTTCGCTATCACCAAGAAGAGTCTGCCGGTGGTCGAGACATCGGCGCGCTCCAACATCAACGTGGACCTCGCCTTCCTCACGCTGGTTCAACTCCTGGATAAGGGCAGAGGCAAGCCCAAGATCATCCCCTACTTTGAGGCCCTAAAGCTGCAGAGTCAGCAGATCGCTTCTGCCAAGGATCGCTACGAGTGGCTCATCAACCGTATCGTGAAGAATCACAATGAAACCTGGCTGAACACCAGTCGACGCATGAACACCTCCCCAGAGTTCAAAGAATATGTCTTTTTGGAGGGGACGGCGAAGTGTAAGAAGCTCTTCCAGCAGCATGTCTACCGCCTGAAGCAGGATCACATTGAGAGGCGTCGCAAAATATACCTAAGCACTCTCCCCTTAGCACTTAGTTCCTTGGTGCCCGACCTGGATGAGATCGATCAGCTGAGCTGGTCCGGGGTACAGAAGGTCCTGGAGTCCAAGCAGCACTTTGCCCACTGGTTCGTTGTGCTGGAGGACTCGCCGTGGGAGGACACGTCGCACATCGACAACATGGAGGACGAGCGAATCCCCTCCGATCTGCTGGAGACCGGCGAAGCGGAGGACTTATTTAATGCCCACCTGGAACATCTGCGCAACGAGTGCAGACGGGCGGAGATGAGGCTGGAGTTCAAACACAAGCTGTCCTGCTCTCCCTTCGTCACGCCCGGCAAACCGTGGGAGGAGGCGCGCAGCTTCATCATGAACGAGGACTTCTACCAGTGGCTGGAGGAGCCGGAGTACTTGGACCTGTACAACCGCCACCAGAAGGAGATCATCGATCGCGCCAAAGAGGACTTTCAGGAGCTCCTGCTGGAGTACTCCGAGCTTTTTTACGAGCTGGAGGTTGACGCCAAGCCCAGCAAGGAGAAGATGGGGGCCATTCAGGAGCTTTTGGGGGAGGAGCAGAGGTTCAAGGCACTGCAGAAGCTTCCAGCTGAAAGGGATGCGCTGGTTCTGAAGCATATCCACTTTGTCTATCACCCCACCAAGGAGACCTGCCCCAACAGCCCCCGCTGTGGCGACTCTAAGATTGAGCAGCTCTTAGTCTCGCGTTTCCCCACGTGCTATCCCTTTTTCGACGTGAAAGCCCATTTCGGAGACACCAAGGCCGACCGAATCAACCTGGTCATACTGGGGAAGGACGGACTGGCCAGAGAATTTGCCAATGAGATTAGGGCTCTCTGCACAAACGACGACTGGTACGTGCTGGACGGAAAGATGTACGAGCTGACGCTGCGGCCCATCGAGGGAAACGTTCGCCTGCCGGTCAACTCCTTCCACACGCCCACGTTCACGCCCCACGGATGCCTGTGTCTGTACAACTCCAAAGAGTCCCTCTCCTATGTGATCGAAAGCCTCGAGCGGCTGAGGGAATCCACTCTCGGCCGGAGGGACAGTCTGCTGGCGCAGCTTCAGACATCGCTGCTGCTGGTCACTAAGAGAGGCGTGGGCTCGTACGTGGACATTGGCGGAGAGACGGCCTTAAACCTAATAACACAGGGCCAACAGGTCGCGAGGAGACTGCAGTGTAGCTTCTTGGACCCGGCCTCGCCCGGCGTTGGCTACGGCCACAATGTCAACGAGAGCCAAATCAACCAGGTGCTTCGGAGCCTCCTGGACATTCGGAGGAGCACGTCCTTCAGTAGCGGCTCCCCGCCGCTCCTCCCCGAGCCCCAGGGACTCCGGGACTCCCCCCATCAGCCTGCTCCTGAGGCGGACCTGCGCGTGGTCATGTGTCTGATGTGCGGCGACTCCTACGACATTGAGCAGCTGCTGTCCCCGTTTCTAATGCATCAGCACTGCAGGCCCATGTCCAACAGCGGCACCTCCGTATTGCTGGAGCAGACCGTCGGCGGACACAAGCTGGCGATAGAGCTGTCGCTGCTCTCCTACCACGCCTCCTTCACATTGAGGAAGAGCAGGCTCGTGCACGGCTACATCGCCGTGTACTCGGTCTCCCGGAAGGCCTCCCTGGAGACGCTGTGTGCGTTCTTGTGCGAAGTCCAGGACATCATCCCGGTTCAGCTGCTGGCGGTGGGAGACAGCCAGGCGGAGCTCACCGACAGCGACTACGCCTGCGAACAGCAGATCCAGGGGGAGGAGCTCGCCCACGAGATCGAGGGCCGTTTCAACAGTGTGGTCTGCGGATCCGGGGGTGTGGTCGGCGGCCTGCACAGGGTGGAAATGTTCCACTCTTTTCTGATGGAGGTCATAGAGAAACGCAACATCGTCGAGGCCACGCACATGTACGACAATGTTGCCGAAGCGTGCACCAACGAGAACGTGTACTCGCCGCGCTGCAGTTCTCCCAGTCCCGTCACCATGTACTTGGACTCGGAGGAGGACGTGGAGCCGTCGCCGCCGTACTACGACGGCACGCTCACCTCCCACGGCGGGGGCTTCAACCTGCCCGAGTTAGATTCCAGCGACATCTCCGTCATCTCTGACATCAGGGACTTTGAGAACAAGCTCAACAACAAAGTGCCCCCACAAGTGAGAGTGAAACCGGGCGTCACATTTGACTTCCGGAAGGTCAGCCGCAACCCCTACATCGATACCCTAGGACATCGTCGCTCCCTGCCCTCTGCCGTCACCTGGGTGCCTGGCGGGGACGTGGGCTATGACCCCTCGGACTACGCCGAACCCATGGACGCCGTTTCCAAACCCCGTCCGAGCAACGAGGAGATCATCTACTCGGTGCCGCACGACAGCACGCAAGGCAAAATCATCACCATCCGCAACTCCAACAGGATGCACTCGAACGGAAACGGCTCGGACAGCGAAGCCGACAGCAGCTCTCTGGAGCGCCGGAAGTTCTCCGCCGCGGGCGTGAAGCCCCGTCTCTACCGCGACCGCTCCAAGCGGCTGGGCAAGTTCAGCAGCTTCCGCACGAGCTTCATAGGCAGCGACGACGAGATGGGAGCTCTCCCGAAGACCAAGGAAGACGACTTCGGGACGCTGAAGGGAGAAAGCATCGTGAGTGAGGAGAGCGAGGACCCCAAAAAGAGGAACATCCTCAAGAGTCTGCGACGCACAGCCAAGGTGTGTATTTGAGCTCACCGTTGCGTGACGGTAGATCCTGTTCTGTCCAAAATCGCGCGTGGAAATGGTTGTTCCAATATTTGACTGCGACTCAAAACGGACCGCAACGTTTCATCAAAGGCCACTGACTATTATGTGGAGTCGACATCATGAGTTTTCCCCTTTGTTTGAGGCGGATGGAGTTTGAGAGTCCGCTGTCTTATTTTCATTGTTTATTTATTTATTTATTTATTTTCCTTTTTCACAGAAATCCAGACCGAAGCACCGCCCAGCGATCCCCAAGCCCCCGGAGAGCTGTTACTTTGGGGTGCCCCTCGTGAATGTGGTGTCCCCAGACAGACCCATCCCGCTGTTCATCGAGAAGTGTGTCCGCTTCATCGAGACGACGGGTAAGCTGTCGTTTTTTGTCCTTTGTTTCCAAACCCTGGTTTCAACCATCAGTGTTATTGCCATTCCAACTTTTTTTTTTTTTTTTTTTTTCCCGGGGGAAAAACGTGAGCAAACGTCACAAAGCGCCAAACGACTTCGGAAAGGAATATCTACACACTAACAAACCTGAAAACACCCCCGTAAAATACTCGTAAGACTTCAACCAAGAAACAGTCAGAAGGGTCGGAAGAGTAGGGGTCCCCCCATTTTTTTTTTCAGGCCGACCGCAAGAAAGATAAGACCCAAACGGGAAGCGAATACAAAACAAAAAGGACATTCTCTCATTGTTTCCAGATGTCTTTTCTTTCTGCCCCTCCAGGCTAAAACACAGCTCCCGTGTTGTTAAAAAAAAAAAAAAAAAAAAAAAACGGTTCCGGTTTTATAAGGGGCTTGAAAACTCTCCCGAACGGCACAGACTGCAGTTTGCAAGTCAGCCGGGGCTAAATGCTCCTCCGCAATCTGCCGTCGTCTGCGGCGACACGTCCGCTTGCCGACGGGGCTAATCAAGTGTTTGTGCCTTGCCGGGGTTTCCCCGCTGCGCGCCCGCCCCGCCCCTCACCCCCACGTTTCTTTTTCCCCGCAGGCTTGAACACGGAGGGTTTGTATCGCGTGAGCGGCAACAAGTCGGAGATGGAAAGCATGCAGCGGCAGTTTGAGCAGGGTGAGTGGCTCGTCGGACGTTTTTTTTTTTTTTGTTTTTTAAACCAGCTGTTTGACACGCAATTATGCGGCTGCCTCATCAAAACCAAAACCCCATAATGCAGCAAAAGTGCCGTGAAACGAATTGTTCCGTTCTGACGACGGCCACTACCGACGGGGCTTGATTTTCTTTTTTCTTTTCTTTTCTCTCTCTCTCTCCCCTTGTGCAGACCACGGCTTAGACCTCGTGGAGAAAGACTTCTCCATAAACACCGTGGCCGGAGGCCTGAAAAGCTTCTTCTCCGAGCTGCCCGAGCCCCTGGTGCCTTGCGCTCTGCAGGTGGACCTGCTGGACGCTTTCAGTAAGCAAACACGGCTGTGCTGGGAGGGTGGTTACCGGAATGTAAAAGAAAAAAAATGATTATTTTCTTCAGGAGGGACGAGGGCGGGGAGGTTTTTTGGCGGGGGCCCGCTTTGCTCTTTGTTTTAGGCGTTGCGGTGTTGACAGGAATAACGTTCAACGATCGCGCGGAGAGACATTTCAGTCTCGCATTTACTTTGTGTAATGACGGGGGTCTCTGGTTTTAACGGCGACCTCTCTCTCTCCCTCTCTCACTCTCTCTCTCTCTCTCTCTCTCTCTCTCGTGTGTGTGCAGAAATAAATGACCGGGAACAGAGGCTATATACCATGAAGGACGTGCTGAGGAGGTTCCCCAGGGAGAATTACGATGTCTTCAGATATGTTCTGAGCCACTTACACAAGTAAGTTTCCCTGTCTACTATTTAAATCGGTTTCGTGGATTTGACATCGCACCCCCCCCCCACACACACACACATTTTTGGCTTCTGGACTGCGTGACAACAATTACATAAATTGGTGTCTGGTGGTGTTTTTGCCAGGGTGAGCCAGCTGAGCAGGTTGAACCTGATGACCAGTGAGAACTTGTCCATTTGCTTCTGGCCCACTCTCATGCGGCCGGACTTCACCACGATGGACGCCCTGACCGCCACGCGCACCTACCAGACAATCATCGAGTCCTTCATCCACCAGTGTGCATTCTTCTTCTACAACCAGCCCCTCCTGGACTCCCCCACCGGCCTGGCGGGCATGCCGGCCTCGCCCACCACCACCCTCGGCGGCGGCTCCGCCTACTCCTGCTACCGCTCCTCCCCGCCGCACACCGCCGCACACTTCAGCCCCCTGCAGCAGTCGCCGCCCACCACCCCCCAGTCCCCCCTGCAGTCGCTGCTCCCGCCCCTCCACCAGCACCCCCACTCCCACCACTCACCCGCCGAGCAGGAGACACTGTGAGAGAGCGTGAAACCACGTGTGCCCGCGGCGATGCTGGACCTTCTCACCAACGCGCACTAAAAAGAAAAGAAAAGAAAGGAAAAAAACAAAAAAAACAACACATGAAACAAACAAAGAAATGAAAACAAACGTGCCCTCGCACAGTACATCACGGACAACCTAGGTTATTGAGAGGAGCGGAGAGGTGGGGGAGTGTCTGGGAAATTTCTCCAACCTGACATTTCTGTCCATACTCGCGCGCATCAGGGCCGGCCAGCCTCAGCAGTGACTCTGCCTCTGTGTCCCTGGTCGCCCGGAAATCTGCCGGAGGTCATTGTCACAGCACGCCTCCCTTGTGGCAACAGCCGCCACTTATTCTACACTTCCCTAGAAAAAGAAACCTCTAAGCCAAGCTGGAAGGATGATTTTTTTTTTTTTTTGACCACCATGTTTTTATCTGTGTATAACTGTTTTAGTTTATGTTGTTTTTTTCTTCCATATGAAAGTACTGCCACTGGATTTATAGACTGTTCCTCAGTACGGTCCTTTGGGCAGCGAAGTGCTCCATATAGCAGAGGCTCCTCTGTCTGCCGTTGGAGTTTCTCTCATCGACTCTACTTGAGGGGTCATTATGGGGAGGGAAGGAAAAGGGGTAGGTACACATCCAGGGATGCACTTTAATGATCACTGTTTTTTTTTTGTTTGTTTAGTTTTTTTGCCCTCAAAAGGTTTTTTTTTTTCTTGGTTGACATACTGTTTTCTTGTGTTTTTTTTTTGTTGTTTTTTTTCACAGCTCAAACAGCCATACCCATTGCCTCGAGGGAGCTCTGGCAGATCAAACTTTGTTTACATCAACCTTGTTTTTTTTTGTACCCACCGAACTTATCTGAAGCACTTTTCGATAGTGTAGTGTTACATTTGAAGAAATGCCACATTGATTCATTGTCGATATTGTTTGTTCAGTGGTCGAGTGTGGCATCAGTGCAGGCTTGTGAAACAAGATCCTTTGGTAAAAACGTAGGTTTTTAAAGTCGATCCAGAGGTCCCAATTTAGCTTGGGGTCGGGGGGGGGGCGATCTGAATCTGCTTATGATCCTCGTTCATCCAGCCATGTGAAGAATATATATATATATTTATATATATATATTATTTTTTCTTTTCTTTTTTTTTTTTTTTTTTTTTTTTTAGAGTTTGTCCTCATTCTAGCTGTTAGTGGATCAGAGTGGATGTTTAGGGAAGTGTGTTTTAATTAGACCATTGTCATATCAGAGATAAGTCAAGTGAAGGAGAAATTTTGCAATTTTGAATGTGTAACCTAGTCATGCCATAACACGACTCTATATTGCCATCTGGTGTCCATGGAAACCAAATGCTTGACACGCGATAGGTCGCTGGAAGTGTTGCTATGGCTGTCCAAGCTCATTGTGTTCCTCTAATATCAAGGACCTTTAACTCGGAAGGCTTAGTATTCTCAACGCACTGTTACCGCTAGTCCTGCTATACAATACAACGACCTGTAGAAGTTAAATATTTGTGAACGAGATCCATTCAGGAGGCACCGCTGGCCTCTTGGCTGCTCCAGTGAATCGGTTTTGTTTTGTCCTCCCTTCTCATGGAAAACACGCAGCACATATTCAATGGCGGCACTGTCTGTGGAGGATAATTGATCTTTTTAACCATTAAAACGTACGAGGGGAAGCACTGTCTTTTGGTTGGGGCTGAGCAACGGCAGAACAGCAGACACACAAGTTGTGGAGGTCCCCGTGTTGTGTTGTGGTTCTCGGCTGCAACAGTGTCCGCACTAGCTGGACCACTGATTGTATTGTTATTAATATTATTATTATTATTTGAGACCATCACTTCCGGTACTTTTGGGAATCACAATGCTGTTGGAAGTCAGTGGTATTATGTTGTTCATCGGACTTTACCGGGGACTCGCCGCAAAACGCTCAGCGCCGTAAGCTGCGACATGAAGACTGGCGCAGAGCCGACCAAGCAGCTGTGCCACCACAACACAATTCTTGGGAGAATATTATCTTGCGGCATCACTCGACTTCTGATACAAACGGGGCAAATCTGCCATTCAATGAGCAAAACGTGAGTGCATACTACTCTATAATGGTTGTTTATTTGTATGTTGGGGAATGCCACCCTTTAGTCAATGGTAGAATACATTTCTAGTGTGTATTTCAATGATCGAAAGTCCATTTTTACAATTTTTGTGAATGGTTCAAGGCCACTTAAGTTTAGTGCATGACTCAAAAACACACCAAGGGGAGACGGATGAAAGCCTCTTCCAGTTTTAAAACATGAAATCAGTACAAGAATGAAACAAATGCGAAAGTGAGGAAAGAAAACGTTTACGTACTGTACACCAAGAGCAAACCATGGAATTTGTCTGACTGCGAATAGTGTTTGAAGATGAAGGCCTTATGTGAACTGTATAATAGTTAATAAATTAAATCTTGTAAAATTGTCCTCGGCTGTGATGTGTGAATTTTTATTTGATGTTCTTCACTGTTACTCTAACCATTACGTCGACTGACCTTTACATTTGAAACTGCAAAACGAATTATTGGATGTACAGGCAATGTGAAAAGCCCTGCCATTGGGCAAACTACGGTTATCTGAATGATTCGCTGGAATGGTGAAAAAAAACAACTTGGTGAACAAATACAGCGAGGCATAGACGTCGTATCCACTGTTTAAATAGCAGCCAATAAACATAACTGTCATACGATGCGACGACCATGGCATATCCATAATTAATCACAATCA
Organism: Colistium nudipinnis; assembly: GCA_016785305.1. Lineage (NCBI taxonomy): Eukaryota > Metazoa > Chordata > Actinopteri > Pleuronectiformes > Rhombosoleidae > Colistium > Colistium nudipinnis. The sequence continues at coordinate 230,438 of JAFBJU010026051.1, read as the reverse complement.
ACACCACAACGTATCCACTGAGCATCTCTCTAATGACTTAATTCTACACAGTGCACATTACACGCTGAGGGAGCTCCGCTGTAGTAACTGGAGGCTGTAGGATGTAGGCACAGGTGCCCCCCCAAAAACCATCAATTATTCACCCCGAATCCGTCATGACTGACTGCCCTGTTTTGGTAGAATAATTTCGTTACAGTATCTGTACACCTCTGGAAAAAGTCAGAAATTATAATGATGTGGCGCCATCTTGTGGCCGCCCAGGGTTGCCGTTTCCATCTCCTTACAGGGTCGGTGCTGATTCTCCTGATATTAGATCCCAAAAAAATGCTACGACTTGATTCAATCTCCGGTGTACAAATGATCCTGTTCCGCTTTTCACACCTACATCTGCAAATCCATCTGCTGTAAAGGTTCCCGCTCAACAGTCCATCACAGGAGAGCTAGCTTTGGACAACAACGGAGCACAACCAGAGCTTAAAAAAAAAAAAGCGGGGTAAGAATTTGTCCAACAGGAATCTCAGGCCGGCAGAAAAAAAAAGGTCTTGGAGGTCTTGGCCAAAGGACTAAATTCTGCTGTCACTCACAAAAAAAGGAACCAGTGGTAGGCCTCGTCACAGTCGCTGAATCAGCCATCGGTTAAGAAACGCCTAACTAACTCGGAGGCAAAACGGCTGAGGCCGAGTCGCAGCCCCCCTGGCCGGTGCCAGCCTCCCCCCTTCCGGCCTCGCCACACAGCAGAAGACCAAAACATCCCCATCCTAACCGGCGTAAAACGGAAGATGCACGGGGGTACGAAACACAGCCGGAGGCGAGTTGTCTTGCCTCAGTGACACAGTTCAATGAGACTCGGACGCGAGACCCCACCGAGGGGCCAAAAGAGGAAAGTTGTCGACTGCCTACGACAGTTGGAAAACGATGCTAAACACATGGCCACAGTCCGAGCTCCTCTGGTTGGAAATTCTCCACACCAGAATGGCAAATTCGCAGGACTTCACCAAAAAAGGCTCAAGAACTGAGATCAGACCCAGATGAAACCGTGGCGTCCTACGATTACACAGAACACTCCCCCGCATCCCTTCCCACGGAGGGAGTGACGACTCTGCTTGCACTCCGCCTGACTACCACCTATTTTCAATTATATCACAAGCGTCTCCAGCACACACAAATACAGCGGGAAAAAAACAAAAAAACACTTTACATTTACCTGTGAAGATGTGAGGGGAAACGGGCTGGACTTCCTGGACACGTTGAAGGTGGAACCTCACAGGTGAAGCTAACGACCTTCATTCACACCTGAAAACATGGGGGGGGGGGGTTTAACGATCTGCGAGCTTGGCTTTAGTGGCTCCAGGAGGAGGCCCAGGTATCCCCGCCCCACCTAATCGCTGAGTCCGCTCATCACTTCATCTCCTTGAGCGATGGGAAGACTCACGAATGAAACCGCCAGGTGAAGTCAAGGTCAAAAACAAGAAAACCAGAGCGCCACCTGTAAGAAGTCAAGATGGTACGCTAACGAGCCCCAACAGCTCACTGTGGCTGAGTGGACAGCTGGCGTGTCAATCAAAGGTCCTGAGAATGACAGAAGCCATGACGTATGAAAGATAGCTTTATTGCACAAGGTGTTAGAATGATCTTTTTAGTTTTTGCTTTCTTTTCATAGAAAATGTACTTTTGAACACAAGCAATTGCTATAACAAGCAACTCAAACAAATGTTTGGGATACCCTCAACATTTTTTTTTTTTTTTTTTTTTTTTTAGCTTTTGATTTTCATACATTTTTTCCTCTCGATTTTTCCCTTTTAGCAAGCATGCAATGACTTTTTTGAGGATGAACAAAATACAAAATAATGAGAATTAAAAAAAAAAAAAAAAAAAAAAAGTAAATAGGACAAATGACAACATCAAAAGACCTTTTAAAAAAAGAATAAAAATTCAACAAATTAGTATCAAAAACATAAAGGGAAAGAAAACATGTTTTTTGTTTGCCCATTTCAGAAGTAAAATATTGAATTTTTGATACTATTTCAATTTTGAAATTGGGGCATTCAACCCTGACGTGTCCCCTGATTTATTCTGACGAAAATAGCTCTTCATACAAAACTGTGTTTTATGTACAAGACTTAATCTATAAACAACACTGACGAAGGTAGAGATGATGGATCTAGGGTGTTTTAGGCTTGTGAATTTTTACTTTAATTTATCTGAACAGAGGAAATGGACGGGAGAATGAATGCTTCAGGTTCACAGACCAACTCCAGTCCAGTATATACACAATACAATAGCAGTTTGTGTGACCAAAAGAGCTACAAGTCCCTGATTTCACTTGGCTGAACTGGTTTTAGTCACAGGCCACAAACCTTAACGCTGTTTGGCCCCTAGAATCAAGATTTGGACAAATCTCCAAACAAATTGGAAAGAATATCAGAATTAAAAAAAAAAAAATAAATCAACAGACCGATAGATATCCCCTCCCCTGAACGAATAAACAAACACAACTGAAAAAAACAATAGAAACCACAAAACACTACCATCGTGATGCGTCAAATGGACAATCCCAGTAGACCCGTGAGTGGGTGCACATCAGCATAGAATGGGAGGGGCGCGGTGGTCAATAAAATGGGATATACTGTATACAGTACTTCAGACAGGGCAACAACAAAGATATCAATTGAGTTAACACTATATCATTTTCAAAAACTGAACTCCCTGACATATAACATCTCTCATTATAATATTTGTCATTCACATAATGGCTGGGATTCTTTCAGCTATCTATCTTCCTTTCTTCGAAGAGCAGAGCAGCACCGGGGCCGAGTGAGAAGGAGAGAGGATCATTCACCACCTCCATCTATACCACAAACCTTAACACTATATCGTAACTCACGTCTCAAGCCCCTCGGCAGCAATGTTCCTGCCCAAATAAAACTTCATTTGCGACACTGATTTGGTTTCTGAACGTACGATGTCACCTCGGGGCCTAACTGCAGTCTAAAAGCCCATATCCTCATGGGAATTCTTTCTGCCCCGATTGTTTTTCATCGAAACACCTCGGGTGAAATATGGCATCGCAAACCAGGGCGGTCATAATCCGCGTCACCCGTCGCCTTTTCCGGTAAAGACCAAGTTCCCCATCATGCTTTTCCCACCACAACATGGGACTTGGAAAAGGGACGCTCGCTTTTCGCACAAGGGCAAAAAAAACAAAACACTCCTCACTTTGTCAGTCTGCACTCACTAATATACAGAAAATGCCGTATATATGCTGAACACGTTTCTCTCTTTAGTCAAACCTGTTTTTTTATTTTTTTTATTTCTCTCTTCTTTAAATTTCATGATTGAGCGATTGTCTCATTCTTAAATTTTGCCATTAACATTTAATTTCTGTATGCGCTACTACATTATTGCAGTACATACACGTTATACTTTGTCATTATTTACCTTAAATGTCAATAATATACCTACATAGAAATATATATGTAAATTCTTTATATTACCAAATATTCTCTATTTGTTATGTGGGTAATCATAGTTGGTTCATTTGGGCTGTCGTCTGTTTGTAAAGTGAAACGCTGGTCACAATTTCTTTTTCTTTCTTAGAAGTGAACCGGAACGATTTGTTTGGGAATCAAATCTGCCAATAGCTTTTGGGGACTTAAGGAGACACATGAAGGGTGAAAGGTACAGTAAGAATTGGGGAACTTAACAGGACATCCTGCAAATTGACAATAATGCTTAAACTATGGAGGACAGTATGTGTGTGTGCGTGAGAGACAGGATGGCCACACAGCTTCATACTGGCTATTGTAGTCTTCATCATCATAAACACAGAGCTTTTTAGCTCTTCGGCTACAGTCAATATGTCCACATGACCACAGAGTCGCTTCCTGTTTTGTCTTTTTTTCTTTCTTTTTTTTTTTTTTGTTGCAGTGCAACTCCTGTTAGGGCTGAGCGGAGCTGGGCACCAGCAGGCTGGAACTGTTAGTTGGAGTTAGTAGTTTTTTTTTCGATTTATTGATTTTTTTTTTAATTTAAACTTTTTTTTTTTTTTTCTTTTTTTTTTTACAG
>JAFBJU010026051.1:198886-224000 GCA_016785305.1 Colistium nudipinnis | reverse complement strand
TTTTTTTTTTTTCGTCCCTTCAACACAACGGTGACATTCACAGCAGAGATCTTTGCTGTAATCGAAAAACCCAACTCACTGGTGCCCGGCCGGATGTCTGACATGTCAATCAGAGGCCCCGAGTTCTGGATGAGGGCCTGGTGGTGCAGGGACACGCCGGTGCAGAAGTTCTGCGTGTTCACTGACTGGCTAAACTCGGTGTCCGTCACTGGCACCGCCGCCTTATCCTCCCCTGTTCCAGGAAGGAGACGAGGGGAAAAGCAAAGCGTTTTACAATGGATGGTGATCACCCAACATAAGGCTCACGGTCGACATTTGTGTCGTTCATCGATGCGCAGTATCGTGCCTATCTGTTTGATGCCTTCCTTGTCCTCAATGAGTAGCTGAACGCGAGGGATGTCGATGTGGAGCCTCGGCCCCTGAGGCGGGCCCTTCACAGGGGTGTCGATGCTGCGGTTGTTCTTGCTGCGAAAACACACGCGTGCGCACATGCAAATTACCCATACGCCATAACGCACGCAGTTCTCCCATCTACTTTTCAAAAAGCACATAAAACATAAAGCGAATGCCAAGACGGACAGGCTCTTACCTGATGAGCATCTCAGCGAGGCTCTTAGCATCTATGAGGAGACAATGTCTTCATTAGATTATGGTCGATTGTGAAGATAAGCATTTCAAGCATTTGTCCCTCTAGGTCACATGAAGCCCTTACACACGGTACAAATTCTCTAAACTTTTGCCTTTCCTCTCCCTCACCCCTAAGACGTTTGAGCCTCTTCTCCTTGCGCTTCTTGCGGATGATGAAGAGCAACGCCACGCCCAGGGTGACCAGGATGACAGGAGAGCCAATGGAGAACAGCTTTTTCACATCATCGCCCTCGCCCCGGGCCGATTTAATGGGGGGTATCGTACCTGTGGAGAGACGGAGTGGAAAATAAGGATGGAGTACAGAAAAAAAGGCAGAGAGCTGACAGAGGGGTGGTGGCGGGGGGGGGGGGGTTTTTAAAGGATGGAGTACAGAAAAAAAGGCAGAGAGCTGACAGAGGGGTGGTGGCGGGGGGGGGGGGATTTTTAGAAGACCAGGGATTGGCTTACTGCCGTCATAGTCGGTCGTGGCAAACTGGGAGCTCTGGTTGCCACATCCCGCGCTGTTGCAGGCCTTCATCTTGAGCTCGTACCAGGTGGCCTCGCGCAGCTCGCTGAGGAACAGCTGAGTGGTGAGGTTGGCCTTCAGGCTCTGCCAGGCCCAGGTGCCTTTGGGCCTGAAGTCCAGCATCATGTCGGTGATGGGGCAGCCGCCGCTGGTCCAGCCCTGCAGGTTGAGTCCCGCATGAGTGGAGTTGATGTGGGTGAGCAACGGCTGTTCCTTGTTGAACACTGGCTCTGCAGGGGAGGGCAGCATAGCGGATTGTTAAACATTGGGATTTTTGGCGGTTTAAGCAGAAATGCAAGAACACCAAAATACAAGGCTAAAGCCATGTTGTTGATCTTCTGCAATGCAACATGCAATAAGACATGCGGACGTCGAGAACAACATTGCATTTCCTCATTTGAACACTATCAGCCATTTTGTGGCCTTTCTGTCATATATATATATATATATAATATATTTTTTTATGTTTATTTGGAATTTGATTAAATAAAAAAGGGCATAACCAAAACATGTCTCTAAACAGAACTATTTTATAAATTCCCTTCAATTGTACACATTTTCACTGACCATAAAAAAAAAATTTGATTAAATCCGGCTTGAAAAAATGCAGTTACAGAAAAATGTGACGCACGGAAGCACGGAAAAGCCAAGCGAAAATTGTCAAAGACAGGGAAGATGTGGTTTTATTTTATTTTAAAATGGGCAAATACAATTTGATCACTTTTGGAGTCCCAAGGACGAGACTAAAATACAGTGCCTACCTCACGTCTAAAACACTTTCGCCTCCGCCACTCACCTCTACCATGGGTCTTGGCCTCGATGATCTCGCTGATGCGCCCCGAGCCCACACTGTTCTTGGCAGCCAACTTGACCTTGTACCAGGTTCCACAGCGCAGATTGTCCAACCTGAAGGAGCGCTCGGTGGAGCTGATGAACACGTCCCTCCACTCCTCCGTGTTGTCCACGGAATACTGCAGCACAAACCCTGCAGTCGCACAACTCCGCGTTAGAACCCCAAAAACCCTTAACACAAATGCTGTCCATCCGAAGAAAGAAAACAATGAGTGGGGCTGCGAGGGATCCTTCCCCGCTGCTACATCTGCCTGACACCAGGTGGCATCAACAAGCTTCCCACGGGCCTGGGTTTGCCTTGGTCTTACCCAGAAACCTTAAGCTCATTGTTTACACCAGCATTATTTCAACAACAGAGGGTGAAGTTCCCTCCTGTGCATACCTCTGATGGAGCTTCCTCCGTTGTCCCCAGGGATCCAAGCCAGGGTGATGGAGGAGGTGGAGGTGGTGGACACAGTCAGACGTGGCTGGTCAGGAGGAACTGGGTGTACACACACACACACACACACGCGCACACAAACAGAGAGTCAACAGCGGAGACACAAATAACACACAGCAAACACGACCCCCTCGAATAGTCCGATCCAATCCAAACACAACTTCCGTTACTTTCTTACCTTGCACCACAAGATTGACAATGATGGTGTCAAAGCCCAGTGTGTTTGTGGCCGTACAGGTGTAGTACCCAGAATCCTCGGCTTTGACCAAGCGCAGCACCAGCGTGCCGTTGGATAAGATTTGCCGCTGACTGTCGGCCGTCACTGGAATGGCCGAGTCCTCGCTGTCAAAGTGGGGACAGGTCACGCACGTTAACCCTCTCATCCTGGAGCAAGTTGCGGCGATCACATAGCCGAGTCGGCTGATATACACAGTAAGCGGCATAGGGTGAACTCCGACCTGTCTTTGGTCCATTTAATCGTGGGGCTGGGCTCTCCCACGGAGCTGCAGGGCAGACGTACTTCCTTCATCCAGGGTGTGGTCACCGTGCCCCCGAAGGACAGGATCTTCGCCGGGACTGCCCGAGAGAGACACAAAAAAACCCGAATCTTTAACACAGACTCCGACACCGAACCACAACACACCCAAAGTCACCGAGAATTTCTCTCCCAATGCGTTCGGTTGTCTACCACTGCCACTCTGTTCACTTTGCGACAACGAGTGACCCAGTTCGCCCGAGGGGGGAGGCCTTTACTTACTGCTGAAGGAGTCAAAATCTGCAGAGTAGCGTTTAAGCGAAGCCCCTCCTCCGCCCTCATGGTTCCAGTCTATCGTTTCGCCATAGACCCTCCCCCCTCTATTGATTCTCACCTGCTACTTCTCTCCCCAAGGGTCATTTTACTGGATAGACCCTGTTCATCACCACATAATTAACAACAGCGTTTCTTGCCACATTGCCGCTACTCAATCAATACTACGGCCGTCAATCAATAGCGGAGCGAGCAGACGGAGGGAGAGGAGGAGGAGGAGGAGGAGAGCGAGCGGAGAAAGTGGTCTGCTCGCGCTGCCGTTTTTGATAGCCATCTTCGGGGCATTATCTCTCATGACCTTTACATTAAATCTCTGCGCCTCTCTCCGGCACTACAGGCTGGCCCGGAGGAACTCACCTTTCCCAGCGGGCTCCACGGTGACCTTTGAGCTGATGTTCCCGCGGCCAGCGGTGGTCACGGCCGCGGCCCAGATGTGGTATTGTTTACCGCGGGTCAGGTGTGTGATGCGGTAGAAGAGCATCTCCGGGTTGGCCTCGTACTCACTGGGCGCCTGGGACAGAGGGCGCACAAGGTCATGTTAAAAAAAAAAAAAAAAACTACGACAGGCCCCTCGGTGGCACAGACTGTGTACCGGACAAAAAAGACAAGTTACAAAAACTAGCTAAGCTGGGCACATTCTGCCACCATGAATGCCTAACAGTGTAGGTGTTACTATAACATTAACTAGCAATGATGGCTCTGCTTTGAAAAGGTGTCTAAATAAGCCTAAATTGGATATTTTTCATGTGACATTGATCTCAGCCCTGGAATGAGGGATGCATTATGGAATTTTCAGGCCCACAAATTATTATTATTTTTTGAATCACTCATTAACATGTTCCTAAATGTTTTTTTTTATGTTGTCAATTTGAGCTTTGTGGTATTTTTTATTTACATTTACATTTAAGTCTACTTCAGGACGTTTTCATGGGCTGAGAACATTTTTATGACAGAATGACATGTATTTATAATATTCTGTGAGCATCCAGATGTTTGTGGTTTGTAATCAGTGTTTTTGTTGTGAGAAAAAAAAGCAGAAAATACAAATGTGAGGGCCATTTTGATATCTTAGGCCTTTTTCAACTCTGAATAACCTCTTGAATAGTCCACTTCTATGTTAATTTACTGCGAACCTTGTGATTTTAACGAATTAGATGACGCATACAATCTATTTATTCATGTGATTGGCAAATGTTCACAATATTTTCACTACGTCGACTTAAATAATGATAAAGGAAAATCATTTGATGCTTTGAATGCATTAAATGAAATGGATGCTTTTTCATGCTTTATATAATTGTGTCACTGTTTCAGAAAATGCACTTAATGAACTTAGTTGTGGGCAAAAGTGAAACAACTGCATCAAGATTGTTTGCTCGTTTCCGGTATTTCCAACAATATTTATTTTAATAGCAGAATTAATTTAATTAATCAAATCATTTCACCACACATAGGCCGACGTATTCACTGGATCTAAATGAACAAGCCTCACTGCTGGATCAAATGAAATGTTCCTGTAATAATTTCCCCAAAAAGCACATCTTTCAAAAGGTGTCCTCACACACAAACACACCTGCACACATGGCAACGCGCACATAAAAAAAAAACACAGTTTTCTCTCAAGTCAAGCCTCTGTTTTCTCTTTAATCTGTTCATCGCTCAGTGTTCAGCTGCGGGTTCCTTCACCATTTGCTTTTCCCCCCTTTTCCTATCCCTCTCTGTCTAGCTCAGTGAAGACGAGAGGATGGGGGGGGGACAGTGGGAGGAAGGGGGAAGAACGTGTGTTTGTGCACCTGGGGGGGGGGGGGGGGGGGGGGGGGGGGGGGGGGGAGACATTCCTCCAGCATAGCGGTAGTGTTGTGGTGATCCAGGGAGTGATACAGGGAGATAATGAAAAGATGGACAAAAGCACTCTCATCTCGATGTGACTGATACCCTCCTCTGCTCCTCCCTTTTCCCTGCCCGTCTCTCACTCTCTCTCCCCCTCTTCCTTTCCCCTCATCCCTCTCTCTTTTTTTTTTTTTTTTCTAATTTCCCCTCGGTCTCTCCCTACCTCTAATGGTGTGTCTCGTTCTCTCTCTCAACCTCCTTTCCCCCTCCCTCCCCCCCCCCTCACGCTCTCCTCCCTGCCAGTGCTCATTTACATGGCACTCATGCACAGAGAGGGAGGAGTATTTGCGAATAATAAGAAAGTGAGACTCTAGCCTGATATCAGATTTGGCCGTGTGCTGTTTTTTTTTGTGTTGTTGATGTGCTGCACATGGTTCAACCACAACACAACCGAAATGCCACACGTACGTGTATAAATAGAAGGCATTGAAATGCGATGTCTGTGTGTGCGTGCGTTTCTGATGCGGCAGTGTGCATGTGTGAGCTTGCTCTCTGCCTCATTTGCATATCTACGTCTCATCACGTTGCCAAGACAACCTCATCTGTTCATCTGGGAGGGCAGGAAATAAAGCAATGGTGCAAAGACAGTGAACGAAAGTCACACGCAGGAAGAAAGACACACATACGCACGCACGCACGCACGCACGCACGCACGCACGCACGCACGCACGCACGCACGCACGCACGCACGCACGCACACACACACACACACACACACACACACACAGGTTCATTTAAGAGGAGTGGGTTACAAATCAATTGTTTGTTATCAAGATAGAAACATCTCTGCTTGTCAATGACCTAAACCATTTTCTCTTTGATGGTACTGAGTCTCTCGCACACACACAGACACACACAAAGCAAAGACTTACTGGCTGTCCAGACCCTGGACTGGAGCAGTAGATGGTGTACTTGCGGATGACACCATTCGGTTTGTGAGGAGTTAACCAGGACACCACCACGCTACTTGCAGAAGAGGGAACTGCCTTGATGCCAGCTGGCGGGCCGGGGACTATGGAGAGAGGAACCGTAGGAACATCAGCACGGTGGGAATGCATTTATGTATGCGCTTCTGTGTGCGTTTCAGTGCGCACACACGCTGGGTGTCGGATGCCTATTAAAGTGAGCTGGCTTGTTTTCAGATTGGGCGGTCTTATCCTGCGCTAAGCCGCTCTGGGAGGACTTGGAAGAACTCCCTTTGGGTGAATGACATATGTTCACTCAGACATCGGTCAGCACTTCTGACTCCCGGACACCCGGCATTCTCTTAACTCTGCGACCCGCAAACAGATTAGACAGCGGCGCCTGATCCTCTGCGAGCCACTTCAGCTCGACACTGGACACTGCGTAATACTCTTATTAAAAGCTAAAGGAGTTAGAGGGGTTTAAAATGGATGCACATTTAACGGTAAAAAAAACGAAACAAAAGAAACACATCAGCGCGCTGGATACTTTCAAAGTTGAACAACAATGCTTTCGTCACATTGGCTTCACAGTGTGGGGTTCGCGGTGTCGAGTCTATTCAATCCACACATAAATATAACCTGGGTCTGAAAGTGGGCCTCATCTGTGGTTCTAAAGAAGGAGGCTCCCACCGTGTAAAACCCGGCCCCTTTACAGCCAACCCCCAATTTTCTTGTATACGAGCCCCCCGATCATTGAACCAGTCCATGCCCTCAGACTCCTTCGCCCCCCCTCCCCACACACACACACACTTCAGATGAGCTGGATTAACAACAACAAACCGGGCCCAGGAAGGAGGCGTGTGGCGAGGCCGGTTTTATAAAAAAAAAAGGGGGGGGCGGGGATGAAAGGATGGTGTGAATGATAGGTGCAGTTCCTGGGGGAGAGATGGTGGTGTTGGTGCGGGTGGAGGGGAGAGGAGGCAGTCATCATTATCATGACCGGACCCCCCGTGTCAAAGTAGGAGTGGCGGTGGGAGGAGGGAGAGATAAGTCCCATCTGGTGCCCAAAATCTGCCCAAAATTTGCTGACAGTCTGCTCCACAGCCAGAAAAGTGCCTGCGATGATGAGGAAGCGGGGGCACAATGGTGCTGAATGAACGGCGCCTCTTGCGAGAATATATGGTGCTCCGCTGTGGACGTCAGAGGACAATATGCCACGGCAAACGGCTGATACGCCTTTGAGCTGTGACATTTCCATGTCGTCTTTTTTTTTCTTTTTTTCTAACCCCCTATTCGTTTCAATAACCAAGAGTGGGCCGTGTGATCACCTCCTCCATCTTTCCATCTTCGGCCCCCCCTCCTCCACCGTCTCCTTTCATAAAGAGACACGGATCTGGCTGTAATCCCGCCTCCAATGGTGTAAGCACAAAATTAATTCTCTCTAATCCAGGAGGAGTTAATCCTTATGCCCGTGGCGAGAGGGCCGGCGGAGTAGACGCAGGCCCCGGCTGATGGCTGACTGCTGGATGTTCTGTGGTCCCAAAGAGCACCCCTCCTCCCCTCCCTCTTCCGCCGGCCTCCCTCAGCCCTGAGCCGCGAACCAAAGCCTCTTAATTCTCATTAGCACTGCTAATGGAGGTTCCCAGCATAAATGAGCTTTTGTCACGGGTTTGAGATGCGGCCCAGCACCCTTTTTTTTTACCCATCCCTCCTCCCATTTCCCATTCCTCCCCAATATACATTATATGCGAATGGATTCACCAAATGCGGACACCGTACCATTGTGAGTTTTTTTTTTTGGCGTGTTTACTTACGGTCTTCGCGGGTCTGGATATAAAGGACGTTGCTGCGGACCCCATCGCCAGCCTGTGTGTAGGCCAACACCTGAACACTGTAATTGGTGAACTTCTCCAGTCCTCGCAGCTCCACCTGCTCACGGGTGGTGGTGATGTTCTGCATCTCTCCCCATTCTGAGGGAGGGGGTCTCTCCCCATTCTGAGGGGGGGGGGGGGGGGGCATTTGTTTGAGAGAGCACTAGTGGACAGGCAACACGGACTATACTTGTTTTTTCAAAAAAACATGTTTTGTAGGAACTGTCATTACGGCCTGGATTACAAGGCAGCGGTTGTATGGAGAAGCTAGGGCAGGGATTTGTGTGCTGTGGACAAAACCACATTTTTATTGGCCACTTAAGATGTTGGTTAGGATTAATAAATGCATGCGGCTTTATGGAAGTCATTTCCCACAAAACATGTTTGCTGATAGCAATGAATTAAATATGAACTTCGGCGAGACAGGATTATACAGAAACAGCACCACAAACACTCACGCACAGCGGCAGAACGAGAAAATCTCCGAGTCTATTACGAAAAAACAGGAACACGGGGCAGACACGGACAAAGATACAAAGGGAAACGGGAAGTGCTCCGTGAGAGCAGCGCGGACACACATTTTGTTTTCCGGCGCACAGACACTGACGGACAATAGGAAGGTGGTGGGTGGGGGGAGGAGGGGGGGGGGGGGGGGGGGTTGGAGAGGGGGCGAGGCGAATGTAATTGAGCCGGTAGGCGGCATGAAGCCAGAGTGGTGGCGTGTGTTGTCGATTGAGCGGGAAACGTCGACGGCGAGAGACTCGAAAGCAAGAGGCTTTGTTTTCTCCTTTTTTTTCTTTTTTTTTTTTATTCTTGACATGCAAAGACGAGCGGCCTGTTTTTTTTGTTTTTTTTTGGGTGGGGGGTTAAGATTGGGACAGGAGGAAGACTTTGGACTCGGGGAGAGAGAGAGATTCTCCACCATCGTTCGGATTCACCGGGTCATTCACTACATCTGCGACTGCGTCATTGTTTCAGGTCATTTCATGCAGAGCCCCAGAGCGAGCATGCACCAAGCGCGTTTTTTTTTTTTTCTCCTGATTTTGCTGCTGCCACAGGCCAGAAAGCAGATTCTCAAGGGCTATCTGAACGTGCTCGTCTACGCCGCCAGGAACCGAACCTCTCACTCCAGTTTTTTGTTTTTTTGTCTTTTTTATATATATATATATATATTAGACGGAAGAGAGATGAGCGGGGAAACAACAAGAGGAAGAGGAAGATAAAGGGGAAGGACTGGAGGAGAAAAAGGAGGTAGAGTGGGCCGACATTTAGAGAGTAATGGGGTTCCTTGTTCCTCTCTCGCTCTCTATCAGCCTAATGAGGGAGCTAATTAAAGTTAAAAAAAAAAAAAAAAATGGGGGATGTGCTGGAAATTCATCCCGACCATTTTGTCAGAGGGGTGCGTGCGTCGCTGGCTCGCGTGCGCGTCTTCCATTCTGCTTCTGCACTCGGCTCTCACTTCCATTTTATTTTGACGAGTCAAACGGATAAATAGGCCGAGCTTTCCAATCCTCCTCCTCGTCTCACACCTGAATCTAGCGGTCTCCTTTTTCTTACCGTCCTCCAGAGTGGTGGCGTTGATCTCAGTGCTGGATGGGCCGGTCCCGGCTCGGTTGAAGGCCTGGACCACCACCCCGTACTGGGCATATTTCTTTAGGTTGTCCAAGGTGTACACTTCACTGTCCCCGGTCGCTTTCATCTCCACGATGCTGTACTGGCCATTGCTGCCTGGACCGTTCTCTCGGTAGCCGATCTGGTAGCCTCGGATCACGCCGTTCTGCAGCTCCTTCTTGGGAGCCTGGAAAGAAATGCGGCGTCAGCATGTGAGCCAAGCTTCAAGATATGCGTCCGCGGCCTACGCAGCATACACGGAAAGCCTTCCCCGTTCATTTTATTGTCACACTGATCACGAGTCGAACAGTCGCCTGAGAAAAAGCCAGGCTAAGACTTTTTCGAATTCAGATTCAGTTTTCAGAACAGTGGGTGGTTGTTACTTGTTAATGCATTCGCAGTTAAATGAAAATACATGCTCACATAGGCACCGTCTAATAACGCACACTGCCCGAGCAACAACAGCGAATTTACCCTCCAGGTGACCCGTATGCTCTGGGATGTCATCGGCGTGAGGATTACTTCCATCGGCGGGCCGTCGGGAGCTGTTGGTGGAGGATAAAGTGTTAATAGAGCGCCAGTCGGCACGGCCCTGTTCCACGGAGAGGGAAAAGTAAGACGGCAGCGGGCGAACCCCGGACACTCACGCGCTTCCTCAGTACTGATGGTCAACTCTTTACTGGGAAGGCTGCGGCCAATCTTGTTGTAGGAGTACATGCGTATGCTGTAAACGCAGGCCGGGTGCAGCTCCACTATGTTGGCTTGGTTGTTGGTGGGCGAGATGTTCCTGGTGGTGTACATGTGATCCCAGGAGTCTGCGCAAATTCAAAAAGATTCATGATTTCTTTTTTTTCTTTTTTTTTTATACGGGTAGGTTTAAACACCTTATTTTAATTCTGGGCTACCTACCTGATTTGTTTTTGTACTCTATGTCGTAGCTGGTGATGATGCTGTTTCCATCAAACCTTTGGATCCAGCGCAGATTCATGCTCCTGTCCTTCACCTCCCTCACTTCCAGCTCCGGGGGATCGGGTGGTTCTGTGTGCGTGCGTGCGTGTGTGCGCGTGTGTGAGAAAAGAAGTGAGGGCTTTTCGACAACAGACCTGACTTTCCCGAACAAGACGCGATATGTGCCGTGTTACGAGCCCCACGGCTTTGGCAAATTGTGTGTGCGGTATGGTCACCTTGCACAGTGAGTTGGATGAGCCCTCGACCTTCTCCATAGGAGTTGATGGCATGGCAGGAGAAGAAGACCGAATCCCCTCGCTCAGCTGGGTTCAGCTGTGAGCGACAAATAATAAAAAAAAAACGGCATAAACGGAAAATACAAGGAAATACAGAGGGCTCCCCGTCCGAAAAACTCCCCGCGCGTTTTCGGCAAATGGTGCCTAAAAATAATCTGTAAAGTGTGCATAACTGTAATGTGTTTTGATTCAAATGTATTGAATTATTGCTCTTACTTTGAATCAAGAGCCAATAAACTCGACGTAAGACATCGACTTGATACTGTGTGTGGACGTTTTAGGAAAGGAAATTCTGAGGCCAACACAGGCTTAATGAATCCACAGGAATAAAAGAAGCGGAATCATTTCTTTATTGACTAACTTTACCATATATTCACTATTGCTATGCCATTACCACCGACACTTTTTTTGGAGTTCAGGGCCTGCTCAGTGTGGCAGCCTGAATCTCACCTTGAGGGTGGAGATGACTTCGTCCCCCTTCTTGTTGATGGTGATGGAGTAACGCGGGTTTCTCTCGGCGTCGATGACCGTGTCCCCTCTCTCCCAGCGGATGATGATAGGTTGCTCCCCCCGCGCCGTGCAGTTCAGCTCCTTGGTTTGGCCTTTCCTCGCCATGGTGGTGTTGGGGTGGCTGGTGATCATGGCGGGAACTGAGCGGAATCACACGACATATGTCATTGTGACAAATAGTCTTATAAAGAGTAATGAGATGGGGGAGCGGAGATGTGGTATTGGAAAACCCAGGATATATTACAGATGTATAGACATCTCTATTTCCGCCATTGGTTCTCCATTTTCATTTCACGCTTCAAGCCCCGCCGGCCCTCTTACGACTACCTCCTCCCCGCCTCCTCTCTCCTTCCCCTTACTCCTGCTTCCCGTCTCCCCATTTCCTCAGACACCGAGTATTGATTGAAAGGGGTTCCCGTGGTTTTGTTTTCATCACTAATTCACCGGCCCCCTATCCCCCCTTCCCCCCCCCCCCCCCCTCCCCTCACCAAACATTCAGGAGCGCACACGCAGACAAGAGAGCCAGAAGACGTCGATCAATATCAAAAATTTGCCACGGTTCAGGGTGTGCGCGGGTCAAGACCAGAAAAGGTGCGACTTATCCCCGTGTACGCCGCAAAAGCCGGCAGATGCGGTCACGAAAGGGATGTGTGTGTGCAAGCCAAAGGGAGGGAGATTGACACTTACTCTTGACAGTGAGGATCATGCTCTTACTGATGTCTGAGCCCACTCCGTTGGAGGCCTGACAGAGGTAGTACCCCCGGTCGTCCTCCAGAACATGCCGGATGAGCAGAGAGCCGTTTGACATGATCTGGATACGGCCCGTGAGAGGGACTGGGTGGTACTGCTGAGGGTTTCCCACACCTGCGCCGCACAACACAAAGCAACACGCTTCGTCACGGCCTCATTTTTCTCTCCTCGCTCGGGCGATCTCGTCAGTTCAGAGATTGCCCAGAACGGATGGTGCGCTGGGCTTACCTTTGGCGTGCTTCCACATGACTTTTGGCGGCGGATAACCTTCCACGGAGCAGTTGAGAACTCCAGCTTTGCCATAGATACAGTCCTGGTTGTTGGGCTGCACCACAAAACGCGGTGGCACTGGAGAGGGAGAGGGCGAGAGAGAGAGAGAGAGAGAGAGAGAGAGAGAGAGAGAGAGAGAGAGCGAGAGAGAGAGAGCGAGAGAGAGAGAGAGAGAAAGAGAAAAAAAAAGGAACGCACTGAACTTAGACGAGAGGACTAACATAGAAGCTTAGGGGAGGGAAGGTACGAAAATGCAAGTGTTCCTAAAAAAGGAGACCGACAATTTTCAAGCTCCCTTTGGCACGTGACCACATTTGAGCTGACCTAATTCGCCCTCGCCGCGCATTCCCTTCCCTCACCTGTAACGATCAGCTGTCGCTCCCAGCTGACGGTGGCGGCGGCGTTGCTGGCGATGCAGGTGTAATTCCCGTTGTGCTTCAGTGTCACCTTGGAGATTTGCAGGGAGCTCATGAACTCTTTGGTCTCGATCGCAACGCCAGAGGCGGAGCCGGGCACGATGAGCTGGCCGTCTTTGTGCCAGGTGATGCGTATGGGCATGTCCCCAGATGACACCACGCAGGCGATGTACATGAGCTTCCCCACTGAGGTAGAGGGGATATCAAAGGGCTGGATGAGGGGCGGCACTAGGGGGGGGGGGGGGGGGGGGGGGGGGCGGGGGCGGAGAGGGAGAAAGAGAGAGAGAGAGAGAGAGTCAGTGCAACACAGGAAGCGATGGACGAGGAAGAGTGGCAGTGTGGCCATCTGGAGTGATGCTGACCCCCTCCCCCTTCACCCCCCCCACCCCCTCGGCCCACATCTCCTGTACCCATAATAGCTGCTCTGGTTAGAGTCCAATTGGCAGGAGGAAGTCACTCCGTTGCCATGGCAATGGAGGTTGGGGTGGGGGTACTACAGCTGAGACATCTGGGGGATTTAATCTAGGCTTCATTATTATTCATCTAATTAAATCAGAGACACACTCGCACGCAGGCACACGCACACCCTCTTAAACACCTCTGCAGCTGCCCCCGCTCCCATCGTGACCCGACTCACAGACGAAAAAAAACCAAATACAGACACAGAGTCGAACGCAAATCTAAAGTATGAGTGCAGAGCTGCATTTGACAACTTTCAATGGCCAGCAATATTTTGGGGAAACTCTCCCCAACGGCGCCCCAAAATGAAGGAAAATCTGGTGCTTCCGGATTTCCTTCTCACTACCGCTTTAAGAAACATTTGACATATGGTGATGCCTATTGCAGTAGGAATTGTTCTTTATGGAAGGTAGGGTCTTCCATTGTTTTGTTTTGTATCCATTGAAATCCTTTTTGTCCTCTTCCCTCTCACCTTTGACACTAACGTGAACGGTCTGGTTGATTGACACCTGGGGCTGGATGAGGACGCTACATAAGTAGGTGCCCTCGTCGGAGCCCTTCTGCACGTCCGTCAACCTCAGCGTGCCGTTCTCAAACACCACTTGACGGTGATTATCAGGCAGCTGCATGCCCTCCTTCAGCCACTTGATGGAGTAATACGGGTAACCAATCACGCGGCATGTGATGTAGGTGTTCCTGCCCGCCACTGCGGTGATGTCCCGCATGGGTCTGATTCGAGGTGGACCTGGAGACACAGGGAAGAGAGGGGGGGGGGGGGGGGGGGGGGGGGGGGGGGGGGGGGGGGGGGGGGGGGGGGGGGGGGGGGTGCGGAGAGGGAGAAAGAGAGAGAGAGAGAGAGAGAGAGTCAGTGCAACACAGGAAGCGATGGACGAGGAAGAGTGGCAGTGTGGCCATCTGGAGTGATGCTGACCCCCTCCCCCTTCACCCCCCCCACCCCCTCGGCCCACATCTCCTGTACCCATAATAGCTGCTCTGGTTAGAGTCCAATTGGCAGGAGGAAGTCACTCCGTTGCCATGGCAATGGAGGTTGGGGTGGGGGTACTACAGCTGAGACATCTGGGGGATTTAATCTAGGCTTCATTATTATTCATCTAATTAAATCAGAGACACACTCGCACGCAGGCACACGCACACCCTCTTAAACACCTCTGCAGCTGCCCCCGCTCCCATCGTGACCCGACTCACAGACGAAAAAAAACCAAATACAGACACAGAGTCGAACGCAAATCTAAAGTATGAGTGCAGAGCTGCATTTGACAACTTTCAATGGCCAGCAATATTTTGGGGAAACTCTCCCCAACGGCGCCCCAAAATGAAGGAAAATCTGGTGCTTCCGGATTTCCTTCTCACTACCGCTTTAAGAAACATTTGACATATGGTGATGCCTATTGCAGTAGGAATTGTTCTTTATGGAAGGTAGGGTCTTCCATTGTTTTGTTTTGTATCCATTGAAATCCTTTTTGTCCTCTTCCCTCTCACCTTTGACACTAACGTGAACGGTCTGGTTGATTGACACCTGGGGCTGGATGAGGACGCTACATAAGTAGGTGCCCTCGTCGGAGCCCTTCTGCACGTCCGTCAACCTCAGCGTGCCGTTCTCAAACACCACTTGACGGTGATTATCAGGCAGCTGCATGCCCTCCTTCAGCCACTTGATGGAGTAATACGGGTAACCAATCACGCGGCATGTGATGTAGGTGTTCCTGCCCGCCACTGCGGTGATGTCCCGCATGGGTCTGATTCGAGGTGGACCTGGAGACACAGGGAAGAGAGGGGGGGGGGGGGGGGGGGGGGGGGGGGGGGGGGGATGGAAGGAGGAGACAGAGAGACGGAGGTCGCGGAGAGGGGCAGATGAGGTGAGGGAGGTAATGGCGGAGCAAAGGAGCAGCCACGGAGGCAAGAGGTGAAGAGATAAAGGTCGAGGGATAGAGTGATTGGGGCAAGTTGATAGGTGGAGAGGGAGGTTACTTATGATCCCTTGACTAAAATCGGATTGAGAATATTTGTTGTTGCCTGATTAGATATACTGCCTTATTCAAGTGTATAAAAGACAGATAGATAGAGAGATAGAGAGATGGAGAGGGGAGAGAGAGAAAGATAGATAGACAGATAGATAGAGAAACAGATAGATAGACTGATAGAGAGAGATACATAGATAGAGAGAGAGAGAGAGAGAGAGATAGATAAACTGATAGATAGATCGATAGACTGATAGATAGATAGATGGACAGATAAAGAGAAAGAGAGAGAGATAGATAGACAGAGAAATAGATATACAGTATATATATACTGTAGATAGATAAACTGATAAAAAGATAGACGGATGGATAGATGGATAGATGGATAGATGGATAGATGGATAGATGGATAGATGGATAGATGGATAGATGGATAGATGGATAGATAGATAGATAGATAGATAGATAGATAGATAGATAGATAGATAGATAGATAGATAGATAGATAGATAGATAGATAGATAGATAGATAGATAGATAGATAGATAGATAGATAGATAGATAGATAGATAGATAGATAGATAGATAGATAAACTGAAAAACAGATAGACAGATAGACAGATAGACAGATAGACAGATAGACAGATAGACAGATAGATAGATAGATAGATAGATAGATAGATAGATAGATAGATAAACTTAAAAACAGATAGACAGACAGATAGACAGACAGATAGATAGAAAGATAGATGTGATCTCCTCTAACTAGCTCCTGTGCTATTGTGTTTGAGTCAGGTGTAGAGTGCATTTATATTGAAAAGCAGACAGGCACCTCTTACGTTTATGCGCGCTTGGTACTCGGCGCTACCGGCCGAGTTGCGTGCGACGCAACGATACACTCCCCCATCCCGGATGAGCGGGCTGCTGACGTTGACGTGCGACACCGTCAGGCCGTCCGACTGCGTGTACTGGCTGGTTTTGTAGGTGGAGTCCCGCACCACGGGCTCGTCGTCCAGCGTCCAGGTGATGGAGGGGGGCGGGGCCCCTTTGGCCGAACACCTGAGGGAGAAGGGCTCGCCGGGGTTCACCACCCGCTCGCTGAAGGAAGACACGATACGAGGAGTACCATCTGGGCGGGGGGAGCGGGGGGAGGGGGGGGGAGAGAGAGAGAGAGAGAGAGAGAGAAATAATGAGGACTTAGATCTTTTTATAACACCAGCTCTGCCTTTCTTTTTAAAGCCAAATGATTTGTTCTCGGGCTAAAAGCGACACGGTGTCCTATTTATACATCTATCCGACAGATTTGCGGCGGTAAACATTTGAGAAATCGGTACTCGGATAAAGAACAGTGAGACAAACTACAGAAGAGCCTCAAATTTGAGGGCCACCGTTTCATTTCTCCTTGGGCTATGAGAGTGCCGTTAAACTAAAAGAGCCCATGAACAGACTCTGCGCTTTTCTTGCCAATCGCCGTCCACGTACCCTCGAGCAGAATAATGGAAAAGTCCTGAGCGGTGTGGCCCTTGCGGGAAGCGAAGCACTGGTAGGCCCCGGAGTGGAACTTCTGCGCCGCGGTGATCTGCAGGGTGTCGTTGTGTTGTCCCTGGATGGAGATGTGCTGGTCGGGGACGATGGGCTCCGTGTTCCGGTACCAGTTCACGGTGTATTCGGGAGAGCCCTCCACAGTGCAGGTGAAGAACAGTGTGCTGCTGATGCCCGTTTTCAGATTCTTGGGGGATAGGGTCACGCGTAGTGGATCTGATAAAAAAAAAAAAAAAAAAAAAAAAACATGTGTTAGGTCAGAAAACGTGTCTGCATTTTTGTTCGAAGCAGGTGTGCAGAGAACGCATTTTTTGGGTGTGTACGTGTCACTGTCAACCAGTTCGAGTTGAGTTATGAATAAAATGGCTCGACACCCTGATCATTTTCTGTGGAGACGGCGGAGAAATTCATTTCAATACATACATTAGTTAATTCATACATTAGTGTATTGGTGATGAGGACAACTTTTAAATATAAATATATATATATATATATATATATATATATACACACACACACACACACACACACACACACACATATATATATATATATATATATATATATATACACACACACACATATATATACAGTCTATCAAAAATGATCGCTCATCTAAATTCTTTCAAATCACGAATTGCTTGATGGACAAATTGTAAATCCGTGAGCTGTTATTGCTACTCGAAAATACCGTACTCAAACATGACACATGAATTCACACACGGGGCGAGGGCGAGCATCGACATTCACGGAGGCGGGGTTGGAAAGAGAGGGTCCAATCAGCGGCGGTGACTCAATCAGTTTGACACACTCATTAAAAAAGCAGCTGGAGATATCTCTTCACATTTCTGTCCACTGTGTGTGTGTGTGTGTGTGAGCGGGGTCGTGTGTGTGTGTGTACACGTGTGTGTGTGTGCGCAAATGTCAGTGAGCAATAAGGCAGCTGGTGGTGTATGCTGGGGGGCAATACTGTGTATACACATCTAGATGTGTATAAGAGACAGCCCCCACCCTGTCAGAGTCACAGAGTGTGTTGCCATGATGTGCCCACTGGCAAAGCCTACCGCCTCTCCATTCTCTCCCTCCGTCTCGCCTTCTCTCCGCTCTTTGTTGTTTCTTTGTATACACAACACAATGCACGTTTGTCTCTGCCACACTTATCACATGGCTAGAACGTGGTAGATAATGTCATTCCAGCACTGTCTGGAGGACTGATCGCCCCCTCCGTGACCCCTGGTTCTTTATCTCCGGCTCCCTCGCCCTCTTTCTCTCTGACGGTGAGCGCTGCTGGCGGCCGTGCTATGGATTCAGTCTCCGTCAATTACTGGAGCTGTCTCTCTCTCTCTCCGAGTCGCGATGCGACGGGGCATCGGGCGGCTCGCACCCTTTCGCTCGAGACACACTCTAGGTGTGACTTACACGTGTGCCTCTAACCAGAAAGAAAGGCATTCGTGAACGAGCCTGTCCACCGGGGGTGACTCACTGGGAAAAGCCAGTGTGGGAGTCTGTCGGGGTGTGTGTGTGTGTGCGTGTGTGTGTGTTTGCTTTGGGTTTACGCACCTATAACGTGAAGCACCCCGGACACCTCCTTTGAGCCAAAGCTGTTGGTGACCTCGCAGGCGTAGCTGCCGCTGTCCTCCTGCCTCAGGTCGCTGATGGTCAGCCCCGTCAGACGCCGTGTCCAGCGGGCGTCCGAGGGCAGCGGGCGGCCATCTTTCAGCCAGCGCACCGTGGGGCTGGGGTAACCTCCCGCCGCGCAGGGAAGCTCCACGCTCTGGCCCGCGTGCACCTCCCCTGCTTGGAAGCTGTCCAGGATGGTGGGCGAGGACTCGTTGGGGTCTAGAGAGACACGCGGCGGGGTTACCTTCGAGACGCGGGGGGAGGGGGGGGGGGGGGGAGAAGGCAACCAGGGGGGGGGGGGGGGGGGGGGAGAAGGCAACCAGAGTGCTGCTCACCCATGACGGAGAGCCGGGCGCCGTTGCTTTGCCGCGTCTCGCCGCTGTACTTGTGTTTGGTGATGCACCGGTATGTGGAGAGGGCGTCCTCCTTCTGAACGTCGGAGATGTACAGAGCTCCGAAGGAGGTGAGGGAGAACCTGTTGCCTGAGGAGGACACAGGGGGGCCGAGGCCGGCGTTAATTTGAGCCCAGAGGAAAACAGAAACATGAAGTCCAAAAAAGGAACAAAAATAAAAAATAAAAAACATGTGCACATGCGCTGAGATGATCTTTCATGGTACAAAGCTTTTGGGCTCAAAAACCACATTGTGCAAGAGAACAAACGGCAGGCCGAACAGTTGGCACTGGCTGCCTGGTAATGTTGCTTCCCAAAACCTGGCACTCAGTCAAGGCCTCGAGGACACGCAGCGGTCATTTACACCCGCCATAGTCAGAGCAGAGGAAAGATTTAGAGTCCCTTTTTCTTTTCTTTTTTTTTTTTTTTACATGCAATGTAAAACTATTATGCGTCGCTCTATCTAATCGGCAAACTTTGCCAACGTCTGGGTTTTCCTCTCTTGCACTGTTCAGGTGGGGAGATCAAATTTTAAAAAATGGGGGGGGGGGGGGGGGGGGGGGGGGACATCAAGCGTGCCGCCGCGCTTGATCTGTGTTTTCATGCTGCTCAGAGAACCACGGTTAGGAGGGGGGGGGAGGGGGGGGTAACAACCTAAAATGTTCACGTTGCGCCCCCCCAAAAAACGAAAAGTGGGAAGATACGTGCGTGTGCGCAACGAGCTCTTTAGGCAGGTATGCTGTGTATATGTAAATGTTAATACTGCATCTTTTTGGGCTCGCAAAAGCACGCACGCACGTTCCCTCTCCGTCTTTCGCCCTGCAGTCCGGCTCTTTTCCACTTAAACGTCACGCCAATTCTTTGCAGCAAGCCTCCTTAACGGTTTTAAAATGGCTGCTTCGTTACGACTAAAAAATCCTATTTGGTGTCTTCCCAGCACTCGACAATCACCGAGTGTCGCTCGGTCGCCGGGGGCCTCGGGCCAGCCGCTGGACCGGTTGCGTTCGCGCGCACCCTGCGCTGGCCCCCGTCAGCAGCTCACCTACGAGCCCGGTGGACGTCGGGGGGTGGCGGTGGCGGACTGCGTCTGACTGCGTGCTTGCGTGGAACGCAGCGATTGACCTAAGAGGAGGCACAGGCTGCAATTTCACAGCAGCCTTTGTTTGCACCCCCTGGAATGAAGCCTTACACGATAATGAGCACTTTAAGACCGCTGCTCCCACAACACCGACGACTCGCCTGTCACAACACTCTGACATAGGCGGAGAGAGAGCGAGGGAGGGAGGGAGGGAGGGAGAGAGAGAGAGAGAGAGGGAGGGAGGGAGGGAGGGGGGGTGAGAGAGTCAGCTGGATCTGTCAAAGACAGACTTTCTCTCTTCAGCAGGGGGGCTGAATTCAGCCCATCCTCAGTCTCTAAGGCAATGCAGATTACACAACATCACATCACTTCCTCCACTATATCTGTTCCGGCTCAACACCGTGGTTTGCTCGCGGAACCAGTGTGTCTTATGTGGGCTCTTTGTGTGGAACCTCCTGTTGTCTGTCTCACCCTTTCCTTCTCTCTCTCCCCCTCCCTCTCTCTCTCTCTCTCTCTCTCCGCCTCTCGCTCTCAGTCTCTAAGCAAAGTGGCAGACAGAGTAAAATATTAATTACCAAATCACTGCGCTCCCTCAGCTTTTATTCATGCTGACTTGACTTGATAACGAGAAACCGAGCCGATGTGCATCACACCCACTCTAAACACACACACACACACACACACACACACACACGCGTAGCTGCAGCAAAAACATGCAGACATGCATGCATGCATGCAGGCGCTCTGTATGGCAAAATGGTGTAGCGGTTGATGTTGCGTAATTTCCCAACTGTGTCATCTTCATTTAAAGTCATCACGTTTCCGCCTCTCTCTTTCGAGGCCTGCCATTTCTGCAGGAAACCTGCAATTTGCCATCTGCTTCTACTGATCTTTATTTACTTCTATCTAGGAATATGGCCTAAAATTCATGTATTTTTTTTATTTTTTATTTTTTTTGAGAAAATATGTATGAACTCACAAACTGCAGAGACTCTGAGAACTCCGTGGACTGCACCGATGATTTAAACCTAGCGCAGCAATGTGCTAGTGCGCTGACCTGTTGACCTGTGTTATATATTATTTTTACATAACAATGATGAAACCAAAGGGACCATTGGATAAAGAGTGGCACCAATAAATCTTCCAAGAAGCTCTGGGGGAGCCATTTACGATTATTTACCAACTACAAACGGTTCTTTCACGCAGAAAAGAGCTCTTTCAAAGAAGCGCCACCGCCTAGAGGATGGCGACATTGTTGGATTTTTGTATGAGTCTAAGTGAGACGCATTCATGGGGAAAAAAAATTGTGCAATGAGTCCCGGATGGGGTTCAGAGGGGAGCTATTTCAATCTCTATTTGTAAATCCTCGATTTATTGTTTTGAGAAAAAAAAAAGCAATTCTTAAACTTTGCAAATATGCTCAGGGAACGGTAAACAAAAAAAAACAAAAAACAAAATGTTCGAATTTTGCAAACGTGAACCCATCCTTCATTTCCTCATTCGTCATAGCAATAAAAATCGAAACGATATCCCGACATACACCTATACTATCGAGATAAGAGCCTTTGTTTGAAATAAATAATAATAAAAATAAATATTCAAAACATCATTGAAAAGTTATACTGTTCTGCATTTGGGCTTACGGTGCAATAGCTTACACAGACAGTTTCCTATTCAGCAGATTCCCACCCACAGACCAGCTGAAGGGGAAAGTAAAGAAATGTCACCTGTAACCGAGGCACTTAAAATCCACCTTCCTCAGTAGTGTTACACTGGGCAGCTAAACTGTGACTGTGTGTGTGTGTGTGTGTGTGTGTGTGCACGCGCGCGTGTGCACTCCAATGCTCCATAATGTGGAAAAAGAGGCATAACTCAAACTAATCGTAGGAAATGTCCTTAGCAAACCTCTCTTGTATAATAAAGCTTTTCATTCATTTTATGTTTTCATCCAACGCAACGCCTGCAGCCTCACAGTCACAAAGAGGGCCAGACCTAATATGACAAATTTTAAAAGGGGAGGAAAGAAATTTTGAAGTAATATTAGCGTTAATGTGCGAGAGGAAGTAGGAAAAAATAAAAAGTTGACAGAGTCTACAAATAGGATATATACTGTAGCCTGTGTGGGTATATATGCTAAGTGTGTGTGTGTGCGTGTGTGCAAGTGTGTGAGTTAGTAGCAGCCTCGTTTTCTCACATGCAAATGAAGGCGTCGGCGCAAAGATAACGAGGCCCATATTTCCACCTCCTCAGTGGGGCCATTATTTATTGATGTTCTGCATCTTTCTCCCTCCCTCCCACTCTCGCAGTTTCTTCGTCCTCTCCCTGTTGCTAGGGTCTTCTCACCGCCGTCCTGTTACGAATTCGGCGTACTTTCAGCAATTATCAAAGCGCAGTGCGTTTACAATTATCCAGGACGAAACAATGAAATCCTCTGTGGCGTGTCATTGCACAAAAGCATAATGGCGAATAGGTGCTAGAGGTGGAATTAATGGAGATAAAAAAAAAAAAAAACAGCACTGGTATGATGTGGCTAAATATAGCTTTTCAGATCCTGGAGGTTAGTTATTTATATGGTCAAATATTACAAAATGACACAAATTAGGAAGCGATTTAGCCGGAAGTTTAGTCCAATTCTGTCCCTCAGAATAAAGATAATGAACAGAATGTTAGGCCTTCAGGACTAAGATGTTTCTTGAATGCCGACATGAGCGTCTGAGTCTCATTTACTCTCAGCGAGCAGTTAAAAATGCTTGGGTCCGGTTCATTAGCAGTTCTATGGGCAGTTGGGAAACTTACTTGGACTGCACAGGAAACTAATTTAGCTCTTGGAAGAGCAGAATCTGACCTACATGCTGTAGAGGGGCACACCGCCACACTATCTAGACGAGTTCATTTTAGTAGAGGACCATTTTGATTTCTTTACCAAGAATAATCTCGTCACCACAACCCGTCCAAAAAAAACTCACCATTGCCCGTGTCCAAAACCCCCCAAAATACGAGAAAACGAACTGCACAACTCCGCAGCCCTCGCAGCTCTGAGTTAAAAAAACACACTGCGGTTCCTGTGGGAGTTCCCAGTGCGGACCCCATATACAGTCAGTTCGGAAAAGGCTAATGAGCTATCGAACTCACGTCCCTGTTTTCCTTCTGGCGGATCGCCGCAATCCGATCCCCCGGAGTCTGTCTGTCTCCTACCCAACACTGTTGACGGTCAAAGGCATTGGGTCCGCGCCTTGAAGGGGTTTCCCGGGTTAAAAGGCGAGCATATATATATACTGTATATATATATATTTTTTTTTTACAGTTCATCATGATGCCTATAAGCCAACGCAAGGAGAAAATGTGCCAAAGCAACTGAGGGTCAGAGGTTGTCACTCCTCCACACGCTGACAAAGGCGATAGACGCCGACAGCGCAACACGTCTCTCCATTGAAGACTTGCGTCCAGATGCTGCAAGAAATCGCTTTTTGATTTCCCGGAAACTCACGAGATGTGATTATGAAATAAAAGAGGATGCCTTACTCTGGCGATGCATACTCTTTTATTTCACATTAGGCTGGTGTGCATTTGAATTCAACGGCCACTGAGGAAAGAATTCTCGATTTATATTCAGTAATACTAATCAGTCAAATATCTAGCAGAACAGGAGAGGGATTAAAAATGCCCCAAAAAAAAAAAAAAAAATGTAAATTTTACGATAAAAAAAAGGAACGATTCGTTTTTCCATTGAATGTCATTAGTGCAGCAGTAAAGAGGAAAGAATTCTCGATTTATATTCAGTAATACTAATCAGTCAAATATCTAGCAGAACAGGAGAGGGATTAAAAATGCCCAAAAAAAAAAAAAAAAAATGTAAATTTTACGATAAAAAAAAAGGAACGATTCGTTTTTCCATTGAATGTCATTAGTGCAGCAGTAAACCGAGGTAACCTTGATGATAGAGAAGCACGCACAAGATCCGGCCTCCCTGTGCAATGCCGCAGGTAAGAAGAGTTCAGGTTAAGCTCTAAAGATCATCAAGACGCTGATTTTGTGATAATTGTATTCTGTACGTGATGTCTTATGGTGTTGCTCTCAGCGGCAAGTTTCAGAGAAGAATTTGAAAGAAGGTGAGAAGCGCGTGAGTGGGAGGAGAGGGAGGGGGAGGAGGAGGAGGATGAGTGGATCAAAGACTTGTGACTGTCACAGAAAGAAGAAGAAAGGGGGGAAAAAAACGAAAAAATACAGTGTATTCCGGAGATATTCTCTGCGGTACTGGAATATGCTTGGTGCTCACAAATGCAGACATGCCAGGCGCACGCGCTGCAATGGGGGAAAAAAAAAACACACACACACACACACACACACACACACAACCAGAAACACCTACCCGGCTTAAAATAGGGCAAGAAAAATTTTCCTGCTGGAAGAAACAAAAAAAATAATCAAATATAAAACTGTGCATTAACATTAGCACAGTGGACGTAGAGAAATGTGTCGGAGCAAAGCATCTCCAACTGATTCGACTTCGAGGGGAAAGAGAATGGGAGAGAGAGAGAAGAAGAAGAAAAGGCAGTCAAAGGGGGGAAAGCAAAGGGGAAAGATGGAGGGCAAACTGTGGAGGAGATAACAGTCCGTGTCTGTGTTCTCCCCTCCTTTCAAACCTTTATGCAAAAAAAAAAGAAAAAAGGGGGGGGGGGGTGTTGCATCTGTATTCAAAGCGAGAGCCCACTCAACCCTCCCGTTGCTCTCTCCCCTCTCTCTGCTGTGTACATTAAAAAGCCCCAGCAGAAGCAGGTGTCAGCCAATTAAATATATACACTTTCCTGGCTTTTATTCCGCCGCACACTTACTTAACATCTCTGAATAGCGGCCCTCTTAACTCCCTCCGATTGGCATTCAGGGCGGGTTTTATTGGCACAGCCGATGTGCAACGGCGACGGCCGCAGCGCACGCCTGAAAGAGACTTTGGGACCGCGACGGGACCGAAACGCGAGCAGCACCGCCCGCGCGCACACACACACTCGCCGCTTTCCGCCTCTCCGCCCTTCCTCTCTCTCTCTCACTTCTTCCCCGTTTATTTTTCCGTGAAAGGGGAAGAGGGAGGGAAGGGGAGGAGGGGGGGGGGGGGGGGGCGGCGTGAGGCAGGACGTGGACGAAGCCGCGGCTCTCTGTCATGTTTTCATTAAAAAGCCACGCTTCGCTGTCTAATCCCAACTGCTGTCCTCCCTCCAGACCAATTCTGACTGCTTACCTCATCTTTCAATCACGTTCTCCCTTTCCCTGTACCCTGCTGCCCGTTTTGCCAACTCAAGGTGGGCACAGAGGCCAAGAGGGCAAGAGTTT
>JAFBJU010026051.1:74788-198854 GCA_016785305.1 Colistium nudipinnis | reverse complement strand
GGGTGGGGGGGGGGGGGGGGGGGGGGGGGGGGGGGGGGGGGGTCAGAGGCTAGCAGTGGATTGAGGTGGGAGGTCGAGGACAGCACCAGGGAGGAGACAGAGCATACACAGAGAGCACAGTCCAGTTTCCACTGCAATGGGACCACGTCTCTTCTGCTCCAATGACTGCGTTGTCCCAATTTGCCCTGTGTGACTTTAAACAGTAAACACTGGGGGGATGGTGTGGGGTGTGTGTGTGTGTGTGGGGGGGGTGGGGGGGGGCGGCAGCCTTCCGCGAGGCTGGATGGATAGTCGGGGGACAGACATAAAAACTGATTGTATGCAAAAGATGTAATTTCTGTAGATATAACTCAACCCTGCGGAGACGCCATGTTCCCCCCCATAAAGCCGTCCTAAGCAGACAGGCCCCGACGATGGCGCGTAAAGCTAAATGGACCATCTCAGATAGAGACAGCGCCGAGAAGATTAAGCATCAGTAGGTGCATCAGAGGAAACGAGGGATGGAGGGGCGAGAGGGTGGGCGCGCTGGGGAGAAATGGGCGAGAGATGTAGAAATAGGACTCCATTATTCATGACGTGTGTTTCATGTGCTCGGTGACATCTGGGACAGCAGTGATAATGAGAGTCCCGGGAGGGAGAGCGAAACATACACACGCGCACGCACGCACGCACACACACACGCACACACACCATTGCACTGCACCATACAGCCACGTGCCACCATGGTCCACCGCTAACCTCTCGTGGCTACCCCATTAACTCATAATTAACTGTTAGCGGCATGTCCACCAAGGATTAAACGCTGAAGTTCTTCACTTCTTTGAGGAAAATGCCGGTGCTCAGCAAACGCAAACATCCGGCGGCAAAAAAAGCTCTCACGCCGCCCCCTTGTTTTGACTTTGCTGCGGATGAGAGACGGAGTTGGAGGTACGGTGTGGGTCTGCCATATTATGTGTGGGTGTGGGTGTGCCTGTGTGTGTGTGTGTGTGTGTGTGTGTGTGTGTGTGATGCAGTGTACTCTAGCTTAGCCCATAGCCCGGGGCAGGGAGCTGCATTAGTGGCACTGAGTGAGCGGCCTGGTCCCTCCCTATTAGAGTGCTGGTGGCAGAGGAGTGTCACTGCCCAGCAGGGAGAGAGAGAGAGAGGGAGAGAGGGAGAGAGAGAGAGAGAGAGAGAGAGAGAGAGAGAGAGAGGGCTTAACTACCGCAACACACACACATGCATTTACAGTGTTTATCAGAGAGGATTGATGAAATCCCTTCACGCCAAAGGGCTATAAATACACTCGGAATAAAAGAGTCCGATAAAAAGGTCAGTTAAACGACAGAAATCAACATCTTCACCGTCACTGGTTACATCGGGAGTCAGGCGGCAGTAAAAAAACGCCCTGTGTCACGCGTTGGAGGTCGAAAACGAAAACGCCGAGGTGAAAGTCCCCCCCCCCAGCTGGTTATTGCCTCTTCGCCATAACATACACTGGGCAAAGGTCAGGGGCAGAGACGGAAGCGCTGCCACAACTCAAAACACAAAATAGAATTCAATTTGGGAATTCAAAAATGTCTATGGCTCCGTCGCGTCCGCTTTGGTTTGCGCCCCGCAGTCCAAAGACGCGCGGGGAGGGGGTGACCTGGACACTCAATATTCTCACCGCGTAATTAAAGCTAAATCATCTAGTCAATCCATAGTCAATCAATAAGACGGACATTCCCCTTGTGGCGACTGCTCAATTGCGAATATATGTTGTGCTCAAGTCCATCCGCAGGGATGGCGAATCGAAGTGAGTATTAAGGGTTTTGGAGTGTTGCGTGGAAAGAGCAACCATTTAGTAAGATGTCACCTTGGACTAAAGGAAACTGTGATTGTGGGGAAAAAAATAGAAATACTACTGCCCCTCGGCCCACATGCGCGTCTACCGTATAGACTTAACATTTTTTTCACGACAGAGACGAACGGAAGGAGCAAACGACTCACATGCTGTACCCCGCGTTCAATTGTTGACTCGATGACACGCGGGGGCGGTTGCTCCGCGCGTCCAGAAACTTTGCGCCGAGAACCCACCCCTGGCGCTCAGACTTCTCGCGCCCCATCGACCGCGAAGCGGCGTCACCGATCCGTCCGCCCACCGCGGTCAATCGCGGCCCCGCGATGTTGATCTGACCTCCTGTGTGCGTCGGGGCCGCGAACACAGCGGCGGATCAATAGGTCTGATTGAGAGGTCATGTGGGAACATGGCCCCCCCCCCGGATGACCGCCGGAGATCCCGTTTGATACACCGTCACGTCTCCCGAAGCATCCAGCATCATTATAATGTGAGAAGTATTAGCCCGTAACACAATAAATCACAATATGGAGTGTATTGATGTTGTAATGATCACTGTCGATCTATCTGTACATCTTTTTCTCCTTTTCAAAGCTCAAAGGGGCATTAGACATTTTATGTCCAGCCTGCAGTCCACGTGAGTTTGAAACCACTGAGTCGCTGGCTATTTGTAATCATTCCACAAAGTCCGATGACAGTTCGGACAACCATCGGAGGACCACCCGCGAACCCGACGACAATTCCAGGAAGGATGATGGAGAAAATCTCAAAAACCTCAAATGAAAGACAACTTTCATCCCGAGCATTTCCCCCCGTAATTCCAATTTCTGAGGAGAGCCCGTCGTAATCTCCCCACGTTAATCCCTCTCGCTTCAGCATAAACAAAGGAGTGGAAGACGGAGAAGGAGAAAATGGGTAAAACCTCTTTCCTTAAATCCCATTTCTTAGCCCAATCCAGACCATATAAACCTTCCGACTCCCTTTCCCTAAGCCTTGACACAAGCCTTCCTGCTCTCACTTTCATCGGGACCCTGGAAGTGGTTAGACGGGCAGATTAACACCCCGTCCTTGACAGAGCCAGCGAGTGAGCCTTTAAATGAATAGTAATACATATAAAACAATGGACTAAATGAATGACGGCATTCGAATTGGAGTGCTTCCGATGGCGGGTACGTCATTTACCACATTTTCCAACCACCGGAGATATAGGTCGGTCGGAGATGGTGATCCCCACGGTAAGAATCATCTCCATTGGCCACACACTAAAATGAAAACCTGGCCATTTGTGACGCGAAACACCAACAATTTACTGCCACCAAGGTTTACGTAAAAACCAAAATAGAGTCCACTTTGCAAGGAAAGGGAAAACGACGTTTGGCCTATATTGGATTTAGCAGAACAGCAATCTGCGTTGTTATCATAAGCGATAGAAATGATGCAAAACTAAACCCTGATTATTATATCGAGCCACATAATTAGGAACCTGTAGTAAAACCCGAAACAGACTTTTCCTCGAGTCTCTCTCTCTCTCTCTCTCTCTCTCTCTCGTTGTATTCTCACACAGCTCGGTTGGAGGGGTGAGACGGTGGCCAGCTTTCTGTCAGAGTGACGTGCTCGCGGGGGCTTTCCCATCTCTTCCTCTTTCGCTGATTGACACTGATACACTGATGCACTGGAAGTAAGCACGCTCGTACTTCACGTGTGTGTGCGTGTGTGTGTGTGTGTGTGTGCGCGCTTGTGTGTGTTTGATTGAGACACAAAGAGCCAAAAAGGCAGGAGAGCGTGGTGGCGGCGGCTATAGTGTGTGTACATCTCTGTGTTAAGTGCACGAGAGCGGGCGTGTGTAGTAGTGTGTAAATAGTCAATAATAGCCGACACTTGTCAGCCCTCTGCTCTGTACACACAAAGCCCGTGGTCGGGCCATTGTTGAGTCCCCCCCCCCCGCCCCCCCACGCCTGCCTACCCCCGTAACTGGGCCTCTCAAGCAGAGATAATTATGCCTATTGTGCCCCTCGCGCACACAGGCAACACGCACTCGCGCGCACACAGAGAGAGAGCGAGACAGGCACACACACACACACGCACACACGCACACACGCACACACGCACACACGCACACACTTGTTTGTGCTAATTAACACACCCACCCACGTGCCTACTCAACCTAACCTGAGTAAAAGATGGCTGCCAGCGCCCCATCTGTTCCTGCCCCGCTCTCACTCGCTCTCAGCACACTGGGGCAAATGTGAAAGGGGCAAACACAACCAGAGAAAGTGAGAGCAGGAACAGACGTAGGGGGAGAACCTGCAGAGGTGCTGTTAGTGACCGAGCTGGTCGTGTCGTTGCCAAATGAGTGCATGTTGTGTTGCTAGGTTGCTTGGCCATGTCTTGTTTTTGTTTGTGTTTTGTTTGGTTTTTTTTGCAGGAAGCGTCTGATTGCTAAGCAACGGCGCTCCTGCCGTACGTCTGCATGCGTGCGAGTGCATAATAACAGCACCCTCGGCTGGGGTCTGGGGTGAGAGAGGCCGACAAGTCAATAGGGAGTGGACATGTGCCCGCGCGCCCCGGGGGGGGGGGGCGCCACGTGCTCCCTGTCCTCCTCTGTCTCACCACGTCCCCGCAGCACAACAACGGGACGGCCGGCAGAGCGCAGCCTTAATGTACCCTGAGTTAATGTTTAATGAGTGCTCCATATTCCGGCAGGTTCATGCAAAAATCTGAAAATGGCTTTGTCGTGTTACTTGTGATGGGTGTGTGTGTGCGCGGGTGGGGGGGGGGGGGGGGGGGGGGGGTGGGGAAAAGTACGGGGGGGGGGGGGGGGGGGGGGGGGGGGGGGGTGCGGGGATGTGGAAAAGTACATTTGTACTTTGCAGAAGTGAGTGTGTGTGTGTGCGTGTGTGTGTTTTAAACCCGGTGTTTACAAGAGTCTGCGGTGTCCCAGACAAGCGCAACCATTAATGTATTCCTGCTCCGGGAGAGCACAAGCACAGATTTACAAACCGACATTGTGTCCTCACACGCCACTGCTCTCCATGAGGTCCCTCGGCCTTTGTCACCTCTCTCCTCGCTGCACCTGTGCGCAGCCGGGCCACGCCGACTTTCCCCGCGCCACAAAGAAAAGCCGGCGAGGTGTCCACTTTTTTTTTCTTGCCACGCTGCAATCGTTTTGGTTGGCTGAAAGCAATGTGGTCGTCGCATTTGAACGTTAACCGCTTGCATTCTGCAAACGGGGACGCATCTCGCACCCCCGCGCTTATCGGCTCCGCTGCCCTTTTCCAGGTGTTCCCTATTGACCCCTGTGCGTATACGTCGGCGCGTTTTGTGTCTCCGTTGGACCAACCAACTCCCAGCGGGGACCCCAGGGGCAGA
Organism: Colistium nudipinnis; assembly: GCA_016785305.1. Lineage (NCBI taxonomy): Eukaryota > Metazoa > Chordata > Actinopteri > Pleuronectiformes > Rhombosoleidae > Colistium > Colistium nudipinnis. The sequence goes on along the minus strand of JAFBJU010026051.1, from coordinate 193,666 downwards.
GGATTGATCGGTAACATAGCCTGTAAGTGACCCCGACACCCATTAGGCTCCATGTTCGCACGGAGGCCTGATATCACTCAGCGTCTACACACTGCCAGGTTAAAAGGCGGTTTAAAATCCGCCTTACTATATATATTAAAAAAAACAAAAAAAACAGGGACAGGATCGGGCAGTTGTTTTTTGATGTTTTTTGATTTTTTTTTTTTTTTTTTTTTTTTTAGGAACAGACAAGAACAGTTGACTTGGCTGCAAAACAGTTTTGGAACACGCCATTGTTTGTTGATGTTTTCTAATCTCGGACGCTAAAACCTCTCCGCCCGTCGCCATGGCCCTGCGGCACTGGCTTCTACGGCCTTTGGTGTCAAATGACTCGCCTACACAACGACATGGGCGCGGCCAAACCGTGCGCCAGGTGTATGACAAGGAGCGTGGTTGGCCATCTTCTGCGGGCCGCCGTGTGGCTGCGGCCATCTGTTGGTCCAGCCTCCGTTCATCAGAGCTGCTCATTAGCTTTTTCTGCCGGTCAGGCCGACGGCCTCAATCGGCGAGGCCGAACGCACCCCGCGCCCCACTGATGTTTTCATGCCTGTCCGTAAACCCGCCGTCTCTCCGTCGGCGCTCCAGCTCTCCTCCTTCAGCTCACTGCTCAGACTAGCTGGACTCCATTGTCTTGTGAGGGTCACAAATACACACACATGCGCGTGCACACACACACACACACACACACACACAAAGCTTCTACAAGGATGGCAGTGAAGTGAGAGGGAAATAGGTCAGTCCGCCTGTACCCCTCCCCTCTCAAACACCCCCGACTGTCCTGGACGGGAAAATGGAGCAGGCAAGGGGGCACGCAAACACACACACACGCGCGCGCGCGCAAACACACACACGTTACCAGATGGAGAACATGTGTGTTTGACAAAATGGAACCTGTTGGGGTTCAGAGGGCAGGGCAGCATAGTGTTATGTCATCAACTCAACCTTCAGACCAGTATGTGACCGTGCTACTGATTACAGCCTGATGTCTTTGTGCAAAGTTACAGCTATGTAGTTAAGAGGAAATAAACAATAAGGATGCAATTTAATAAACAAAGGGAATTGGGCAGGCTGGAATTGTTATGTCATTTTTGTTTTTAGTTTTTTTCTGTTGCGGCGCCGAAACTAGCCAATCACTGCTCAGTCGGAAACCAGCATTGAGTTTGCAATTCAAAGGGCTCAGGGACAGTCGGACGCAATGCCCGGATCTTTGAGGTGGATTTTTGCAGACAGCGTCCCGCATTATCGATACAATAACTGATCGCTTCCGCGGCAGATTGTGCGTTGCCACGGAGACAGCTAATAAGGATCGCGAACCAAATGAGTGCGCGTATGTTTCGCTGTTTGAGCGACAGGCGGAACATTTCCCAGGCCGCCCTCCGCCCCTCATGACCACGACGCATACAAACAAGTAAAGGCATTCAATTATGCCATAAATACGCCAACTTCTCCAGCTCTGCTTCTTAAGCTGAGCAGCAGAGGGACAGAGAGGTGAACAGGGATTTTGACCAGTGCTGTTCAGAGTGCCTGAAACGGATATAACCAAATGCACGGTTACTATGTATGGGAATTCACCGTATGTGTGTCCACCTTGCACGGCCGGCTGTCTTTTGTGCATCCACGCAACCGGGCGCACACGTGATTCCGGATTGTGATTCGAGCTGCTACGTTCCACAGAGAGGGTACGTTGCAGGTGACTGCTCTGATTGGCATGCAAGGACGATGAGGTCGCCGTGTTTGATTAACACAGAGGGCAGGGTGAGAGGTGAACACACAACCAAACTGCAAAGTGTTTGCGGTTCATGTGGGCCGCTGTCGTCGGGGGGGGGGGGGGAAACAAGCGCCGAGTTCAGCGAGCAGCCCATCATGTTCAGCATCTGATCCTTACACTCACTGCTCATCAACTGACCTATATATCCCTAATTACACACGAGCAGCGGCTCATGGCGGCAGACGCAACTACACCCCGTACAGAGAATCCATAAATACACCCACAGCAAAGACCAACGCAGCATATCATACGCGTCTCTTTAGCAATAATGGGAAGTCGTATTGTCATATTGACAAGCGGAAGAAAGTGCAACTAAAACAGCGAGTCCAATTGGAAAAAGCAGGTGAAGATGACGAGATCAAAAATGTCCAACAACAACAAGTACAAAAACAACATTTGTCACTAGAAATAGTCGTGGGGAAAGGCTGGTTGGTGTGTGTGTGTGTGTGTGTGTGTGTACAAGATGTGCATTTTTTGTGTATTACGTTAAATTACAGATAAAAGGCCAGGATAATGACTGAAATCTGGTAAATAATAAAACAAGTACAGTAACACCACTGAACACTAATATTGGACAAAAAAAATTAATTGAGATGTCTGTCTGAAAAAACAACAACAACCGCAACCTTGGTGCATGTGTGACACACTGTCTCTGTGTTTTGCATACATATAATATAAAACGCCATCTGCCAGGACCTGAGGCCGTTCTTGCCCTACTAGCCTCCTTGCTTCTCTTCATTCGGTTCATTTTTTTTTTATCCTCCATCCTTCATCTCTCTTTCCATCATTGTTATCGTCAGCATTTTAAAGCATAAACACTTGCCGTGCAGCCATCTCGCACGCGTTTTGCGCCAATATGAGCCCGATAAGATCACGATGAAAAAAGGCATCACGAGCCTACGAGCAACTAGACAACAGACACCCCTGTAAAGATCGAAACACGCCGTGTCTCCTTCTTCACACATACACACACTCGCGCGCACAAATGAGGTTAATGAAGATGAATGTGGGGGCACGGTCCTATTGACATCCTGTGTTTCTAATTGTGGCCCTGTTCTTCAAGGGCGACACAAGCAGGGAGAGGACAGAAATAGATCTGATGAAGAGAAGCTGTGGAACAGCCACGCGACTTGGAGTGGAGTCGGTCTCACGGAGTGTCAATCACAATTAAGATTTGACAGGGGGAGACGTTTGGTGCGATTAGACGGACATGCAAACAGTGGTGGTGGTTGGAGAGGTAAGGAATGACATGTCTAGGGGAAAAAAAAAGGACGCGGATGAAAGGGAGCGCAGGAGGAGATATGTGGAGGAAGGAAAGAGGAGGAGGAGGAGGAGGAGGAGGAGGAGGAGGAGAACGAAGAGGAGGAGGAGGGGGGGCAGATCAGTGATCCAGAACAGTGAGCAGACAGAAGACACGACATAAGGGTTCGGTCAAACATAGAACACAGCGGTGCATCCACCCCCCCCCCCCCCCCCCCCCCACACACACACACACACACACACACACACACACACAGACAGAGAAGATGAAGATATACCTAAATTCAAGTGTGTGAAATCAGTCATACGGCCCAACCAAAGACAGTCCACGGTTATTCATGTGATGCATTACCTGGGACGATGGACACGGTGTCTCTCTCCCAGGACACGACGCTGACGTACTCCTGCACGGCAGCGGGGATGAGGCACTTAAACACGGCTACATTGCCCCGCATCGAGCGCTGGTCCGCCACCCGCACGGTGTAGGGTTCCCTGAAAACTGCACAGACACCCAAAGGATATTAACATTGATCCCATCTCAGGACAGAGGGGGGTTCCAACCAATAACATTGTAAACGCGTGAGGTATTGTGATTCACAGGCTGGAAAAGAGGACGTATATTTTATCAAAATATCAGAAATATTTATACATTTTTAAATATAGTATAAGTATTTCTTTTTTGGATTATTTATAATAATATCAACAAGTTCCATCCCCTAAGCAGGAGAGGTATGTCGACAGTGAATGAACAACATGGCGATCTCATCACAATATTTGGAAAAAAAACAAAACAAAACGATAATCTACCCCTGTATACGTCCTGCAAAACAACACATTAACACTCCAACTCATTGGAAATCACTGGCCCACGCATTGTTTGAACTCCTCTAATCCCGTCCCGGCACAAACGCTTCGAGCTGCCATTAAGCGGGATAATGGCGGAAACGATTTCATAGCCTCGGCGCGGCAATCATCACGAAAGCGCAGATCTACCGCTGTCGTACGGAACTTCGCCAGGAAACAACCGAGTGGGCAGCGCACTCGCAGTAAACACACGGGGCGGTGGCCTCGGCCGTTTGCGCGGCTTCATGCGATATTTTACACTCTGGCGAAATGATGAGCAGCGACTCATTAGCAAAATCACATGAAAGCTGGGTCGTATCCGAAGGTTGCTAAGAAACTGGTTTGGAATCCCTTCCCTGGTAACAGACCCGATGACAGCATCCGTGTGCATTCCTGCTGCAGGAGGGTTCGCTCACGTGCAGGTGCCCGGTCATTTACATCTTCTTTAAATAGATGAATAGGATTGTTGATGGTTGCCGATGCCCCACGAGGCAATGAAGCCGATTCAAATGAGGCCCCCGTCACTTAGTGGCGGGGCGAGCGCATAAAACCGCGGCAAAAATACTGAGCCCTACAATGAAAAATGAAAAAGTCCCACATCCTGTAACCTGGGCACAGAGGCCGCTGGCTGCAGGTTGTTGGGTTCGCGCTAATCCCCTCGTCTCCCGAGGCCAGGCTTTTGGGTCATGTGGGAATGAAGGCAGCAGCCGGCTGGCATGCAGCTCAGGGTCCTGGCTCAAATCCTCAACTTGGCGCTGGTATTAGTATTCGAACGGTTATGAGTATTAGTTCAAGTCGGTGTTGGGGGGCAGAATATGAAAACAGATGTTGATGGCAGGAGGGAAGGGGGAGGGGCCGACTAGGCCGCATGGAGGACGGGAAGGAGCAGGGGGGGGGCGGGGCGTGGGCAGTGAAACTCTCGCCGAGCTGTAGCTTTTTCTTGCCGCACTTTTCCGATGTAGCTGCGCGTGGGGTGCTTTCAGCTCCCGCTAACGAAGAGCTGAAAGCACCCAAACCCACGGAAGCACTGTTTTACTTTAGATGAGGTCTGGCTTATTAAAGCAGCCTAGCGCGCTCTAATGAATGGAAAGCACCAATTAGGTTTGTTAATGTGAGATAATTAAAGAAGCGCGATGTGGCTATATATAGCCTGGCACAGGAGGACAGTTTTGAAGAACAAGGGGAGCAGGGAAAAGAAGAAGGAGGACAGGGAGGACAATGTGACGACAGCAGAGGAAGCACCTGGTGGAAATTTTATTTTGCCCATTTTATGGTTTTGTTGTTTACTCTAATACTCAAAACAACACATTTCGTCTCTAACTTCCAAATTCATTCATTATTAGCGATTTTTTTTTATTTATTTTTTTTACGAACCAAAATTATAGCGTGCATAACCGGGGCTGATCTGGTCACTCGTGTTTAGGGCTACATCGCCTATGAACCTTTTAGAGGTATCTCAATAAGACATATAAGTGACTATAAAGGTGGCTTTGGTCAGACCGACCTTTTGGCAAGTTATTGAGACTTTCAATGAGGAGGAGGTTTTAAAAATCATATAACCTTTTGTCACACTTCTCGTCCCTATCTGATCTCGTTATATCATCATCAAAAAAAAAAAAGAGATTGCGTTGGGAGTTGCCACTTAGCTCTAAGTGCTGTAGGGGTTGAGTTTTAGATCTCATCCTACCAGATGGCGCCACGCAGTAGAGGAAGCTGAAGGGGGTTATGCGAGTGTAAAGTGCAGCGGTTCATCGCCAGCTCAGTCAAATAGGTGTGAGCGAAGGCCGAGGCCCGGTGTGGTGCGTTACGCAGATGTTCCCCTCTGTAGACCCCGTTCTAGGTCAATCTGTTTTCAGGTTGACATGGGCTATTTTAGGACAGGTGCTGCCGCGTGTGGGCTGGGCTTTTTTGCCGCTGTCAATCACATCTGCGACACCTCAGGCATTCACATTGGTCTGGTTTTGCCCCTTTCCTCAACACGTTGTGACCTTTTGCTCCATGGCCCCGTTTTTACATCTCCATCTCTCAGACCCTTTCCCTCTTTTTTCCGGCTCCGAGATCCATTGCGTCCCTGTGCGTCCGACTCACCAGCTTTGATGCGGATGTTGGGGCTGCGGATCTTGCCGGCCTGGTTCTCGGCAGTGCAGAAGTAGTCGTTGTCGTGGATGTAGCTGTTGTAGGCGGAGGGCGAGAAGGGGTACAGTTGCAGAGTGCCGTTGGCGTGCACGTGGCGGATGTGGGGCACGTCGTAGATGTCATCGCCGGTGGCCAGGTACCAGCGCAGTATGGCACTGGGGGTGCCCCCTGCTGGACAGGGCAGGGACACCCCCACCGAGCTGGAGTAGGTGACCCTCTGCAGGGAGGCGTTCACAAAGTACAGCCTGGTAGAGCCCACATCCTCACTGTGTACTGCAGGGGCAAACAGAAAGAAAACACAATATCACTTAGCAGGTGGCGGTAAGAGGCCAACAGTGAGCACCTGTCACGAACTGGCACACAGGGGAACAAAAATGCCCCTGCAGGATTCCGAGGCCGTCGATTTGAAGCGACCAGCGTCACGTAAATGGACAAAAGATGGACAGAGGGGACCTGCCCTTCAAATGTGTTGCAAAATAATCATAACAAATGTATGTCAAATGTCCAGCTGCAAACATCAGTCACGTGACGCAGAAAGCCAGGGATTTGGGCTAAAGCCTGCGGTGGTTTAGGTGAATCGGGGGGGGGAGGAGCCTGCTACCGCCGTACAGTGTGTGCACTCATACACAAACAAAGACAGAGATAGAAGAGAGGGCGAGCGCTGATAGGTTATGTGATTGGAATTTCTATGCCAGACGCAGAGATTTAAGTCTTTTTAATCTCCTTACATATTTAACACACACACACACACACACATGCATGGTCACACACACACACACACACACACACACGTACATACAGGAATGTTCACTGGCATTCAGATTAAACTCATGCAGTAGAGAAGAGAGCGAGAGGGAAGGAGTCCCCTTAAATTCAGGGTCATTATAGGAAAGATTAGAGGAGAAATAAGTGGGCGGACCCTGCCGACAGACAGATGTGGAATTGAACCCCCCACTGATGTTAAATTATGTCATCAAATGGACGCGATTTCACTAAATTTGGAATAATATTGTAAATAGTGTACACAGAAACTCTTCGAAAGACAGAAAAACTATTTGAAACATCATGGAAGATCATACACGTCAAAAAGGATTCTGATACAGACACAATATAGTTCGTGTTTTTTTGTTTGTTTTTTTTCCAGTGGCTCAAATAGACTGAAAGCCAATGTTTCTTGCCACTTAAATAACGCCATGTCAACATTTGATCAAATATATGCCGATACAAATGTAATTATTAAATCGAATCTAATCTAATTCAATTTCAAAATTTGCTCACACTGACATTAGAAAATGTAACAATATTGTATTTTTGATAAAACCTTGTATATTGGAATAATTCTGTCCACAAAAACTATATCAACTTAAAATCTGAAGGACTGGGATATATTGTAAAAGATGTCAATTTGTTCAGCACAGATTGATGCACACATATAATAAGAGATATGTTTTACAAAAAACTATAATACATGCTAGTGCTGCAATTAAAGAATGACTACATTTAATAATATGAAAATATATACTTTTTTTAAAAAGATTATTTTTGCTGTTTTTTGCTGACTAATTCAAATGGAAATTAAAATAATTTGCATTACAATTTTGTAAACAAGCTAGCGAACATTCGGTTCACATTTGTGGTTGAAACATTAAATAAACCTCTACGTGATTGCTGGTGATAATTCGTTTCGTTTGTTAATTAACAACCCCATGAATTGTTTCTGTTCTAAGAAACAAAACAATCACAAAAGTCTTCTGTGGCCTGGGTCATCGGTTTGATTTCCCCAAGTCTCTTCTTTGGTTAACAAACCCTTTTCACAACACCAGCCAATAGTTAATCTCACTTTAAATGGCATTACTGCCAGAAACGTGCAGCAGAGCCACACCCACAGCCCATGCACGTAAAAGAAGAAGGCACATTTACTGATGCCGAGGCGGTGTCTGCACACAAAGGTCTCGACCTTAATCCTGATCCAAACTTTATTGGCCAGTGTCAACTACTTCTTTCTGGTGGTAATTTTGCCGTACCAGGATGCTAACAAAAGAGATTAGAAATAATGGTACAATCGTACAAAGTTAAGGAAACTAAATTGTGGAGAAAGACCCCCGTGGTTCACGTGATGATTGGCCACAGCGCAATAACCTAAATGGTCGGGACAATCAAAAGCAAGCAAGTGACCGGTCGGCGATCTTGTCACGGGGGCCCATCTGAACCACAAGAACCCAAGAAAGTAAAAACCCGTGTCGTGTTCTGATCATCCGGTGCGTTTCTTTTGTCGGCAACCGACCAATCATTTAGACTTAGTTGAAGCCAACTCGTTAATGGTTAAGCTAGTGAGGGTGACATAAAAACATGAGGAAGTGCAGCCCCAGTCATAGAATCAATCATCCCCATCAACAGTGTCACAGCGCTGACAGCAAGCTGAGTGTTGCAGATCGAAAAAAGATGCAAACATCTCTTCCATCCGCTACAGTTGGCCAACAATTTTTATTTTTTATTTTTTTTTAAGTGTTGCCGCTGTCCCGAGACTTGAAACTGATAAAGCTGGGCTGCATGTTACAGATGGTATATGAAAATATGTCTGGCCGTCCAGTGGTGGGCTTCAAAAACCAGGTCAGACTCCCTCCCCTCTGCAGATTACTGATAATGGCCCCTGAGCATAAAGCCCATATTAAAGATTGCAATATCTATAATCTCCCAATGGGGGGACAGGACTAGAGTGGAGGAGTGAGGGGGTCACCCTGAGAGCTCAGGGGGGCTGGGCAGCAGGAAAACCTCTCGTACAGTAGATTATATAGCCTGGGGGCCCTAACACTGGGGGGCAGAGGGTGCACTGGGACTGATGGAGTGGCAAGTGGAATAGAAAAGGGATCAGAACAAACTCCCACCAATCAGAGCCTGTCAAAACCAGACGAACCACACACACACACACACACACACGTGCACTCTAAAAGCCGCTCTCAGGGCTCAGTCACACTAGGAGGAGACAGAGTGGGTTGCCATGGTGGCGCTGGCACTTGCAAGCTGTGACTGAATAAAAAAAAAAAAAAAAGAAAGATAGAAAAACAATGCAGCAATTTAACCTAACAACAGTGACCCACTGAACATGCTAAATTTAGAAACTTTAAGTAACCAAAGGCCCACACTGCGTCACTCCGTCCCAAATGTCTGCAAGTTTTAATAAAAGCAGGAGAAAAGACCTGAAAAGGTCACAGAACGGCCTTCTCAGTGTGGATGCATTATAAAAAGACAAGCCAAGTCTCTAAAAGGATGACACGCTGCCGTTTGGTGAGGTGGGGTCTGGCACAGAGTGGCAGGCGCATCAACCTGTGACAACACCTGACCTGTGACAAGAGCAGAGAGGTCCGTGGCAGAAACAGCATGACCCGTCCCGAGTGAATAAACCAAAAATCACTAACATTTCTAAAAGCTACGTATTCGAGTCCCTATGTAGCTTAGAACTACACATCCTACGAATCCCCCAAAACAAGCCGTTTAGCAGTGTAAATGGGTGGCAAAGAGGTTGTAACACCAACAATGGCCCCCCCTCCTTGTTATCATGTTAAAATTCGACGTGCAATTCTGCGTCGTTCTAGGGATACAGCTCGCAATTACTTTATTGCTGATCGATCTCTTTAAGTCGCACCACTTTTGTCCAATCGAACTATTAAAAACCGAAAAAGTGAAAAGACCTCCCGTTGGAATAGCTTCTAGCAGAGAACAGTGTTTTGGTTGTTTGGTTGTTTTTTTTCCTCCCAAAAATCGCAGCAGTTATTCCATTTTATTTGGAAACAGAAATATCAGTTCCTGCTGCGAGACAATTCGACATGTGCTGGTTAACAACAGCGAAAGCCGCAAGTGGGCTTTGACAATTTCGGACAACGGTATCGAGCGACCCCCATGCGCGGGTCCCCCCTGTTCATTCCTGTGAAACCACCGCTCTCAGCCATGCGCGTCCAGAAAAGGTGTCTCCCTGGCTGCGCGGGGCACATTGCCCTGACGGCAGCGGTGACCCAAGCTGTGGGGTCCCCGTGCTGCCGCGGCTCGCCTACACCGGGGAGGCTTCGTCGGCCGCGCCGCAGAGAGAGCCCGCCTCCGCCGGCAGGTGTGGGGAGCCCTGATGGAGTTGCCCGAGCTTAGAGCTTTGGGCTGTCAAGAGTTGCAGCCACTATTTTATACATCCTGCCAGAGAGCTGTGCATGAATATGTATGTCAGGGAGGCAGAAGTCATAACCTATGCAAGGTTTCATCATGCATAATGCAGCTGATCTACGCCTCTCCAGGATGCGAGTATGCACAGGAGTGCGCCCTCTCTTACCCACACACACACACACACACACACACACACACACACACAAACACACACACACACACACACAGGCACCCGCGCACACAAACAAGCACACACACACACACACATGCACACACTTGACACTCAAACTGTACTGTGATGAAGAGGTAAACAAACCCCCGAACCCCCCCAATGCTTCACACACTCACACACACACACACACACACACACACACACGCACACACGCTCATACCTGCAGCTCCCTGCGCCTAACGGAGGCATTATGCCTCAACACGTTCCTCCTCTTCTTCCTCCGCTCCTTTCACCCATCTTTCTAACTCTCTTATCTGTATAGAATGGCCTTCTCGCAATATTTCCAAAAATGAATGAAGCGCCTTTTTTTTTTTTTTTTTCATGGCGAGGCAAAGGTCGACAGCAGGACTCAACGAGACAGAAACATGAAATGTCATCACCTGCCCCTTCCTCGCGAGCACTCCCTTAACCCCCCCTGTTCACCTCCATCTCTCCTTCAGCCATGCTTCAGAAAGGCTAGAAAGTTGTGTTTTTGATCGGGAGGCACGAGGATTTACTACGCCCGATACGTGGAGGAGCAGAGGAGGAGCTGAGAGGAGACGCACCGTACGGAGAAGGGTGTGAATTGAATATTGGTGGGCTGCAGCCGGGGTTATAAAGACAGGTGTAAGCTTATGGATAATCCTCAGGGGTCTGGCATAAGTAGGTGGTTGGTGGCCGGGTGATTGAGGAGAAGGTTGTTGGGGTTACATCTAATCAGTAAAAGGGGTATCACCACCCAACCCCCCCCCCCCACACACACACACTCACACACACACACACATTGTCTTTCTGTACACCCTGTCCCCAACAATCCCCCCCCCCCCGCCACCACCACCACCACCATCCCACCAGGCCTGTGCTGTGTCAGTAAAAAAAAAAAAAAAAAAAAGAAAAAAAGTGTGCTACTTCAGCAGTCCCCTGGGACCTGCTCCCCCTCACATCAAAGCAGCCAGTTTCTCTCTTAATGTGAATATCAAATCTGTGGATCACAAGTCCCAGCACAGTCTGCATAAACTGCCCCTCCCCCAGCCTTTAATTCTGCCTAGTGATGAGGGAGAGAGAGGGAGGGGAGTTACTGCTAGAGGAAGCGAGGGAGGGAGGGAGGGAGAGATTGAGAGAGTGAGAGAGAGAGAGAGAGAGAGAGAGAGAGATGGAGGTAGAGGGAGAGAGGGAAAAAGATCCAACAAAAACAACTACTTGCTTCAGAGATTTGACATTTGCTGAACGCACCCTCCCTCCAAAAATGTGCAGCTCCAGCATCCAATAAAATTTGGAGGAGCTCGGCTCAGTTTAGCTCCAGTGTGGTGCTACAAAGAATACTTGTCGGGGCGGGGGGGAAAAAAAAAAGAAATCTGCCAGTCGATGGCGTTCATTTGCATCTTTCTTTCCTGTTGTTGCCGTTGTTTTGCATTACTATTGTTTTTTTTCCCCCCCAAATCTCACTGGGATTTGTGATGAATTTAAGGACGAATGGTAAAGTAGGGATGCCAGTCAACAGAGCTGCAACATCCTATTCGTGAGCTGGGAAGTGCAATGAGCTGCGTTTCCCTGCTGACAGCCTTACACAAGCACACCTTGCCCACCATTTGACGACATCGATCAAAATTAAGTGTGGATAATTTTTTCTTTTTATTTTTCTGCCAAATAGCTGAAATTTCTGTTAAGGCATTATATCTAGTGCCAAGTGTAGAGGAAGTAAGTCAAGTTTTTTGGCAATCATCAGCCATTTATGTTTTTGGGTTTTTTTATGTTTTTTTTTTACATAAAAAAAATGGCAGAAGCAATCAGTATATAATACATGTTTAAATAAGTGTCTGCATATTTCAAATGAACAATCACATGCTCTTCAAAGGATCAAATTACAATCAACGCCACACTGTGTGTGTAATTTGTGCAATTTCTGCTTTAACTCCTGTTAGAATTATTATTTTCTTTGAATTCTCAAATGTTAAATCAAATAATGCCAGGTTTGAAAAAAATAATAATAATAAAAAATTGGAGGCCTGTGCCCCATCTTAGTAATGACTGGCATCCCTGTGGACCACACAGCACTGTCATTTAAAGGTGCCTATAGCTGAAATTGTAGCTTTAATTGTGCAGCATTGCAAATGCAGCACAGGGGACTGGACGAGAGAGGGAATGGGGGAATCTTTGCATATTTATATTTGAGGTGGGGGGGGGGGGGGGGGGGGGGGGGGGGGGGGGGGGGGGGGTTTAAGAAGATTGTGCCAGGGTGAGGGATCACCTGATTGCTTTACACACCATGAATTATTATTTCAGTGCTTTGCAGATAAATGTTAATTTAATTTAATTAATGCAATGTAAAGTTCCAACAGGCCCGCAGCATCCAGGCCTGTGTACATCCAACCTGATGTGATTCATTATAAATTAATACACAATCACAGCAGATGGATACAGTCTGTGATTTTGATGTGATCCCATTTTTGTCACATTAAAATACTTTTTTTTTTTTTTTTTTAACTTGTATATAATATTCTGAATCAAACTGAGATAAAATGGAAGGCTTTTTTTTCCTGCTAAATATAAAATAACCACTCCACACACACCGACTGCCTCCTTAACCTGCCTCAACATTTTATTTTAAACATAGGGTTTGTGTTTTTTTTAAAATAAAAATCCTGATTTTGTTTAGTCTCATGAATAAACAAAAGGAGTGCACTTCGTGTTTGGCTACTGCAGAAATAACAAAAGTGTCCAACATTTAACAGGGAAAGCTCGAGGGGTGTCCCCCGTCTCTTACCCTCCAACACACACACACACACACGCGCGCGCGCGCGCACACACACACACACACACGACGCGCACGCGCCAACACGTCCGTGGGGTCCAGGTGCGCCATTAGTGAGGAACATGTCCGGGCAACTGTGTAATCTGCACCCCACGCCCCTGGAGTTTCTCATTTGGTGAAATAAATTTGCGCATGTTAATGCGATTCCGCAGAAGCTCTGAGCCACTGAAAACACACTGCTCAACGTCAACAGCAAAACATGTGACAAAATGCAGTAAATGAAATTGCTCGATTTAAGACACACGAAGAGCCGGCACGAATGTCATTTCTAATTCGTATTTTGAAAAAAAAGACAAACGCGACGGGAGAAAAGGCTTGAACTTAAAATGGAAAATGGGCCGAGGTTAATGGCCTATTTTAGCTGGTTTGCATTGAGAACAGCCACATCCCCCCCCCCTCCCTCCCTCAAGCCATTCCACCGTGTCCCACACTTTTTGGGGAAATAAATCTGCACCTTCTCGCGGCCTGTGTTTGAGAAGGACAAAACAAAATGCAAACATGGCATCCGATGTGACATTCTACACAAGGCCTAAATGCTCTCATGGGGAAATAGTGTGGAATTTATGTTATTTTCGACGCAGATTTGTGCAGGATTATTATAATACACCGTAATAGCAGAGGATCAACTTTGCAATAGGGTCGGGGATTTGCTGCATATACTGGGTAGGAAAGGGTAAAAGAAAGGCATCCATTTGGAACATATATGCCGCCGTTCACATTTAAGACCAAATGATTGAGCAAATTAATTAATCGAGGATGAAAAATCTGGTGCCATTCATTATGGCGTTTCCATGGGTGTAGACGTATTTGTGGGGAGGGGGTGCCTTATTATTTCCCCTTTTTATTTGTAATTAAACAGGAAAAGAATTAGCTTACATATGCTTAAAATCTCAATCCAAAAAAAAAAAAGATTAGTTGAGAGCATCTCTGTGGAATGGAGCGCTTGCGCCGAATGGTCCATCAAAACAGCTGCAATTAGCAAATGCTACACAATGAGCACATAAAGATGGTAATAATAATTTTAAAAACAACCATCAACCTGCAAACTTTGTGACTAAAAGATTTTGAGCAGATTTGCTCCGGAATCCGTCATCAATTAATATAATTGAAGGCCAATGCATTTTTTATTCCATTTTCTCTCGCCCTCCCTCTGTATTTGCACCTCATTCCCCCTATTCAGCCATTTTACATATTCATAACTGGAGTTGGTAATGCGAAAACAATCCATGCTATCAGCACAATCTGAGGCAACAAGGGCCGCGACATAAAAGCCACAAAAAACACTCGGGTAAAAGAAAAATACTTCAGATGACAGCTTTACTTCCACTGTGCTTTACACACATTCGGCCGCAGAAGGTTTACTATTAATTAAAGATTTCATTTCAACCAATTCCTCGCCACAAGGCACCAAACGACGCATCAAAAGCACAAGCCACACGAATCCACCCAAGACATAGATTCCTAATCATTCCAATTTTCACTTTTCATCCAACTTAATAAAAAAAAAAAAGCCCCCCCGAATACCTAGTGGGAAATATGCCCAAGCGTTCCCTTTTCCTTTCCTTTCTTTTTTTCAAAATCCCTTACCTTCTTGGAGAGAGTACAGCAGGAGTAAAGTTACAAGCCACATGCCATAAATAGCAGGTATATTTTTCAGGAATGTTTGGCAATCCTGGCAAGTGTGAGGCGCGGTTCTTTGGCCAGGCGGCTCTCCGTGCTGGACAGGCGACTGTGCTCCCCGGAGGTCTCTCCAGCCCTGCTGCCCCGCTAAGCATGGAGGGGGAATGAGAGGCGCCTCAGCCCCGCCCATGTCCCCTCCTCTCCGCTCAAGACTACCGCGCATACAAATCCATCTTGCCGACACACTGATCGAACGCCGACGGGGTCGCGGCAGAGGCGTGGGGTCGGTTCGGGCTCAAACTGTGGATTTTGGGGAGTCCGGTTGCCAGGTCGTGTGAGCGGCGGCGCTGCGCGCACGGCTCCGGGTTGGCGCCTTGGAGAGCGCACCCACCTGTGCGCCCCTGATGCCCGCGTCTCTTTGCGCAGTGTGGATCTACAAAAAGTCGCCGCCGAGAGTAAAGGGTGTCATTAGCGTCTCCTCCCGAGTTTGAACCCTGCTCACAGCTGCGCGGACCTAGACCACACCACTGATTTTCTTTGTCTTTCTTTGGAGCCGCGAAGCGTGCGTCGGCAGTTGCGCACAGAAATGCACTGCAGATAGAGAGGAGGAGAGTGTGGCGGGGTGTGGGCTGTGACACTTCCACACAGGTAAAAAAAAAAAAAAAGGGGGAAAAAGGAAAAAAACAACGCAACACACACAGCAGGTGAATCAAACCAATTCCAAAATATAGTATTGTTTGCTTAAACGGCCGTGGACAACTTTCCCACGCTTCCACTTTCCCGTGTCTTTGTGGCGCCTGATGCGAAAACCTCCACCGCATGAGCATAAATTATCGGAGGACGGCAAATTGCAAGGCACTCCCAGTTCATGGAATATTCAGAGTCACTGTGGATCTGACTGTGGTGGATACGAAATGTGATCCTTTGCTGCAGGAGCCACGCTTCAGATGCCCGAGCCACCCCCCCTGGCGTGGCAAGAACAGCGAAACAAAACGTCAAGGGTTCAAAATTGTAAATTTCAATTAATTTAGTCAAATACTGTGCAATGAAAAATGAAGTCCATTCTCAAAAAGGCTCACTGCCACAACTTCCTCTTCACGAAAACGTATCATGATGTTGAAAATAATTGACAATTTAGTAACACACTAATTACAATGCATCTCATGCGAATGCCTCAGTCATATTAACACGTCACGCCACAGGCCGTGTCATGAAAGGTTGAGCAGGTACGGCATGAATTAAATCGGTGGTTATGAGAGGCCGATTTTCCTTTTCGACCATTAACACAAAAAAGAAAGAAAGGCCCAAGTTGTTGTGATTTAATGCGTATAATCTAAATCATCCAGGAAATGGTGAAATGATTATCTTTTTTTTTTCATTTCAGCAATTTATCCTTTTATATTAAACCCAAGAACGGGTTTAGGTCAAATCATGTTCAGAGCTGGTAAAGTTTCTCATCCTGTCCACACTTAAAAAACAATGGAAAGCCTCCATAATAATCACGAAGTGCACATGGTGAAATGTAAAATGTAGATTGGTGCTGTGGGGTTGAAGGTCACTTGCAGATGAAAGGGCGCTTCTCCTGTTGGCAGGCAATATTGTGTCTCTGTAGATTATATTGAGAAGCTCTCCACAAAGATTGCTGTGCGGTACGTGCTGATTTTCATTTAAAACGGACTTATCTGGATTGAACTGAAACTTTTGGCTGCCTCTAAACTTGACCAACTTCCCAATCCTCCGCAGCACCTCACCCCCCTCCTCCCACGGCTCGGTCTGCTGAGGTCTGATCTGACCCAGGTTCAGCCTCTGACACACAAGGCAGGTCTCTGCTGACATCTGCTGGATGAGCTCAGCGGAGTGCGACCTGACCTCAAGGGCCAACACGCATTGCGATGTCCACGAAGGTACTCGCTCATCTACAGTACCTTCATAATACCGTTTTTTTTTATATCTTTTAATGTAGCTTCTGCCGAATATATGAGAGCATCTCCCTGAAGATAACGTTGTCTTAGCACAATGTGTTATTTGATTTGTATTCGTTACCAAGCCGAATGACTATTACATTCTTTACATCTATGATTTATTTTTATTTTTAATTACATTGAATTTCAAAACGTTCACAATACATGATGCGTTGACTCAAAAGAAAATAAAGACGCTTAGTGGGCAAGGCTGACAGTGTGCACAGGAGAGGACTAAGGCTTCTTCACACGCAGACTATATATGCTTTATGCCTATACATTCTACTGGAGCTAAACAACAAGGCACGGAAGTGGGTCTCAGATTATTAACCATGCTCAATGAAATACGGCAACCATTTACCTCCTAGCACATGGGGGGCTTGTTTCTGAATCATAGTGCAGTGGTTTGAAAGGTCGACAGTTCACAGAGAGCCTGCTGCACCGTGATGACTTACTTGATGCGTCGCCATTGGGCCGCTGGTCTTCATTGGCTCACGTCAAAAAAACGTCCATGCGGAGAAAATCAAGCGTGTTTGTTCACAGGTGTGTTGTCCGTCACAAACAAGGCCCAGTTGCTGTTGTTTTATTACTTCTAAATAAACTGTGGGCACGCAACACACCTGAACGTGATTACTTCCTGGTCTACTTCCACACTTCCCGTGCTCCCGACGCCACCTGCTGTGCAAACAAGGAAACTACATGTCAACGCTTTTCCTTTCACATACAGACAGACAGACGGACAGACATAAATACAAACAAACATATATACATGTCTGATATTTCTGGTATAACTGTAAAATAATATTTTCTATGCATAAAATAAAGTCACTGACCAGGGAGACCTGCAGGTGAACCTCTCTCACTTGAATGTGGCAAGGCTGTTTCCTTCCTTTAACTTAAAAAAAACTGGATTTTTACGGTGGTCTCCACAAGCTGTGTCTGATGGTTTTTCTTGTCTGATCTCCGGTAATGCAGAAAAGAACACAAGATGGGGCTCTTCTACAGGTTCATGGTATCATCGGTGCTCTTTGGCACCCACCCTCCCACAGCCGCCCTTTCCCTATGAGCGTCTTGCTTTGGCTTAGGAACTGTTCCATGTCATGTTTTGGTGAGGCCAACCTGAGGTCACACTCGACATCTGAACAACCAAACCCTTTTTATACGGTTGAGGGGAAAAAATCAAGCCCTCAACTCTGCATAACTCTAAGTGCGCTTAGATTTTTTTTCTGCCTGAGCTCCCTGCAACTTTCATGGGAATTTCTCAGGAGAACAATAGTGGACTTGTGCTGAAGCAGGAGGCAGAGGGACATGCGCACCGACAGGCTGACTGCACAAGAGAACCGTCAGCAAAGAAAGAGATCATGTTTAACTACAGCTTCTTTACAGATTTTCCTGAAGTTCCTCAGCTACTGAGTTTTCATACCCTCACTTATTGCATTTTGGTGTCCATGCACTTTGGACCAGAGCCTGGTAAAAAGCTGCTCAATCAAAGCTGAACGAAGCAGCCACTGACTAAATTCACACATGATTATGCTCCGATTTTTCCTCATATGTTATTTTTGGGGTATTTGTCTCTTGACCTGCAGCAATGACTAAAAACTCAACGTAGATCCATTGTATTTAAGAACTAATTTCTTCTGTCTGATTCAGGGCTGGATCTGAGTCACACCTATAAGTGGTCCAAATATCTGTGACTCTGAAGTCTGTTTCTCCACATCTGCTTTTTCTGGCACTCAGCTTACCCGTTGTACTGTGCTGAAGTCAAATCTGTGGTGAAACTATTGACACAGTTCAAGCCTTTGCTTGGCATTTGTTTTTATTGAGCCATTTTTAAACTTTTGGCAACGGCTTTCAATTAAACACGACCAGGCAGGCAAATGACTGCATTAAGAAAAATATGTGTTGTTTTTTTATTCGATATTTATTGGGTGGTATTTACAGCTGGTCCTAGATCCAATAACACCTCTAACTGCATTGTAAAATTACACTGAAAGTCAAATGTAAGTGGTCTCATAAAAAGTCGTGCAAATTCCATTGTTAGAAACATGTCAAAAATAACGTTTTCCGGGGCTGACAATATTTTCTGATTTAAAGGATAAATATACAGTATATTAATAATTCCCTCGATAAGGTTTTTGGCTCTGATATGTCAACAAAGAATTTGTAATACAATCACCTGCACACGTTTCAAGTGGATATCCATTCGATTTCTTACCCTATTCACCTAATAGGGTCTTACCTTATGTACTAGCAAGAAGAGAAAAGGGAGTTTTTACACACACCTTTAACGCATGCTTGAAATACTGATGTGAAGTGTACCATAGACATAAATCCATTAAACAGTATATTGTGTCAAAGTAATTTAGTTTTTTCTTTTTCCCTAAAAATCAGCAATATAGTTGATGTAACAGGTCCTCATAATTGACAATAACTTAAACAGAAGTCAACCATGGATTTTCCTACCGAGCTTTCGTGCGAATGAGAGGGTGTGAAGCAAAAGGCTCATCAAGAGATCGAGGATAACATTCGTTCTATCAATGAACCAGAGATAAAAGATGGGCACTTGGTTTTAAAATGTGAGGTAAATCGTGTATTTTGGCATATTTAATCAAAAATCATTTTACGGTCATGGAAACATTTTCCAGTAATGTTTGGTAATGATGCAACCCTTTCAAAAACCAAAACCAAAAAAGATCCCTCGCAGTTCAATCCAACACACCAATTATCACAAAGAAATATGCCAAGAGGGAATTCAAATAACTCAAAACCAATTTCTCATGTCAAATCCCTGTGTACTGGATCCAGGAATACAATTTCTTGATGTCAGTCTAGATTTGGTAGAGTTCGTCTTAGTCTATCTGGCAAGATACGAGGCAGATGTAGCCATTGAGCTAGGAACTTCATATTGAGACCCTGTAGAAGGAAATGAACGGAGTGCATGAATGAAAGTGTCGGGTGCCACAGCCACGATCAAGCAGGCATTTGGTCCTTTGCCCTCAAAGGACGTGAAATTCTTCGGAACAGGTTGGCGCACAGAGGGTCCTGCTTGTTTTGCGCTCGCCTCGAGCACCACCTGGAATTAGAAGCAGAGTTTTGGAGTGAGCTTCAGTTTCAATGCACAGCTCATCACTGTTTATTTGACACACTCACACTTTGAGCAGTGTCCCCATACACAGAGACAGCACCAAGGCGGCAGCGCTGGCAACGGCAACATATTCATAGACTTGTGCCATGTCCCCTTCTGTTCCCGTGGCCGAGTTTTTAATTTCTATGGCATAACCAAAACAAAATGAGTGCCCTTCATCGATCGATTGAACCTGATGAAGGAAAGCCGACTAAAATCCGCATGAACAATCAGCCGTGAGTGAAATGTCCAAACAAAGCAGAAAATAGACATTTGGATATAAATTGGCGCACATGACACTCTCTGGAGTACACACGAGACCTATTGCAGCTCACAGTTGGTATGTTGTTGTCATTTTTGAACAGTGTCTTTTATAGTGTCTATTTTGTGCCTTCCGAGATGCTCTTATGTTTCTTTTCATCTCTGCACCGAAGAAACACAATTACGTTCTTCTGTATGTGTGTGAAAATGTGTGCATATGGATGGGAATGGCCATAAGGGACCCTTTCAACGTGAACCTTGGATTGCGACATGGGATTTGCTGATTCATTCAGCCATGCCTGGATGGGCCATGAAACGGAAACAAACAGGATCATCTAAAGATGGTCTTTGAAACGGCTCGTGTTGCACAGGGACAGAGGAATACTGGTATTTCTAATGCAATGTTTAAAAAAAAAAAAAAAAAGAAGAAAATTACCTGGGTGGCATTGTTGATGACTCCACTCACTCCAAAAGCTTTTGTCGGCACAATACTTGTCAAGTTTGGACCGCACCCTGAAGCAGCGTCTCTCTTTGTGGTGGCTCAGGGGCAGAGTCAGGCTCGTTTCTACGGCGGAAATCCGCTTCTGGCAGTGGTGTCGAGAGAAAGGATGTGGACACAAGGCAAGTTAGAGAGTTAACCCCAACCCAGTGGCGGAACCTGCTGAAAGCTGTATTAGAGGATGACCGGGAGGAACCAAATCGAGAACTCTGTAGCCCAGTGCATCAATGGGGGCTTAGTCTACTTAAGCTCGTTGTTTTGTTCTTGTGGCGGATCTTAAGTATTGTTTGCAGGATCAAGATCCCTTATTAAATGAATCATACTGTAGCAATTTTCCCATCAGCTCCCTCTTGACTCTGTTCCACCTCCCATTCGAGGCAGTGTCTGGGAACGCTCCCAGTGGGAAAGTCCCACCGTACTTCCAGCCGTGTGTCTGGGCCCGTTAGCAGATACAGCTTCTCCGTGGGCCCCGGCTTCACTGCACAGGTGTCGTGGGAAACAAAAAAAGCAGGAAAATCACAAAGGCAGCGTAAAAAAAAAAGAAAAAAAAAGAAGGCAATAATAAATATCATCCTTACCGATGCTTTGATTTTTTTAATTTCTGCAAAAATGCACGTACCGTGGTTTTGGATTTGCAGGGAGACGAACGTCGGTTCCAGCGGCCCTTCCGGAGTGCTACCATTGATGCAGAAGTTGACATCGGTGAAAGTCGGAAGGGTTTTATCAGTGAGATCGCAGCCAATCCGAACGCCATCGGAAAGCATGTACTTTGGGCATTCCTCTGTCTGTTCCAGCTCCTTGTGCCTAGGAAAGACACAGAGGAGGTGACACCCCGCTCACCACAAGCCGTTATCTATTCATCCGCACACATTTGTTGGAGCGTCGACATGGCTTGTGCTTGCTCAACGTTGCCTTATGTCAAATATCAGATAGGGGAGTTGGAGCGATTCTCAGAAGAGCAGATAACGCCCCGCGCATGAAGACAGGAGTGGCTGGCGACAATCTTGATGGGGTTTTGAACTTCCACCAAAAAGCAAAAATTCCCACAGCAGTTTTTCCAACCAGATGCGATTGCGTTGGCTTCCCGCACCCACCCAGCGACATTGGTTTCTTTTCCGTGTACACCTAGGCAACCGCTTATATAAATGTGTTCAAGAGCGCTCGTGGGCTCCTCCTCGAGAGACAAGATCTGTAATGCGCTTGTAAGGGCAAAAAGCATCCGAACTTTCAGTGTGGCTTTTTAACGTTGGACGAAGGCTACGCGTTTTTTCAGATTGAATTTCGCTTTTTGCTGTCTTGCATCCACGCGGAACTGTCTTTGAGCTATTTTTAAAAGGAGTTGTTCCAGAATGCTCGGTGACAAAGTTAAAACACTGATATTTTCGTGTATTTACCATGTCGCCGACTCAGTTCAGCATTTTTGCAAAGTCACAGTAGCTACCCTGGAGGAATCCAAGTGCTTGGTTAGGGAACACTTGGATTGGCTGCTGCCTCTTCATGAAATGTGAGAAAGTCCCCAAATGAAGACCAGCTCGCCCGTCCAGGACTTCAGGACTATCCATAACTAATACCACTTACCAGAAATAAAGATTTTCCTGTGACTTCGCGGACGTCTTTGTTCCTCGGGCCCACGTGCACTCCATGACCTCCATTTTATAGAACACGCAGAAGAAATCTTTCACCCTGGTGCCGGCAACACCTACAGATAAGAAGATTCAAATGTCACCACTTTCATTTCTCACCAAATTATTATTTTGGGAGGGATTTCGCGTGAAGCCACGACGACTGACCTGTGCTGGGAGGTTTCTGGACCAGTTCGGCGTAGCTCGCACTCTTGGCCAGGGTGCCATCGGGGCAGGGTGTGCGCCGCAAGGTGTACACTCTCACTCGGATGCCTTTCGTCAGATCGAACTGGGCCCTGTAGGACATTCTTGACGTCCTGATGGCCTGTCAATCATCCAGAAAACATCCAAACGTGTCACCCACTTCGTAGCTCACGATTTACATTTGGGTGTGTTTACTTTGTCGAAAGCATCACGAGAGACAGCCGAACATTGTTTTTATGAATTGAACTGATCTGGGCAAAATTGACACCGTGCGACGGCGGGTGCTTGTAAGGCGAAGCTGATTATTGGCGATCAATCTCGTTTGATTCAAAAATATCCTGAAGCGTTTGAGTAACTTGAGAAACGTCTTCTCTCCTGCCAACAATAAACACACCTTGTGGCATTGCATAACGGTTCTCAGTTTCTGTTTTTATTTTTATCACCGCATCTCTTTGTTCCCACTAATTTTATTTGGGTCATTGAGAACCACAGACCTTTCTTTACAACCTGCCTATGACTGTTTGCAGGCCTGGCAATGATTTGTCGTGCACCTGGTTCGCCTGCCTTGTTTTTCCACAAAGAGCAAAAAATACTGTTGGCCACCGTCTCAATTGAAAGCTACTTTTTCCTGCCTCCGTTGCCGGCGTCCTTCAGAGACATCCCTACATTTCACCGTGCCCTGGGTTTGTGTCTATGATTCAGACATTTGAGTCAATGAATCAGTGGCCTCGCACTGTAACTTTCCAGAATTGAAATGATTCAGTTGATACGGTATGGGGGGGGGTTAAACGAAACAAAACAAAACAAACAAGCGAAACAAATCCATTCACCACGTATTAACACTTGATCGCGCTCGTTGGAGGTGTGGCAAGTTCCACGGCTGAGTGCAATTAAGTCGAAAAATTCTGCTCGAGGGGACAACCCATCTCCCGAAGGCCGTGGCCGTCGCAGGCTATCGCTGAACGCACGCAGATGATTGACTGCGCGTTGTAGCTCCATGAACACCGTTTGAGAATCCCCCGCCCATCATTCTCCCCGCCGCCTGCCGGCCGTGGCACGATTGGGACGGCGTGGCGGGCACTTACGATCCACTTGCCCGCGTCGGCGCTGAAGTACTCGAGCTGGTAGAGTGTCGGGCACTCCGTCGCGTTGACCAGGCTGGCCGGCGGGCTCCACGTCACCTCAAGATGTCCGAGGTGACCGGTGTCCACGATCGCGACGTTCTCAGGTGGGTCCACTGCGCGGGGAGGGGTAGAACACTTTAGACACTTTCCCCATGCGCCCCGTGGTGTCCCTCTGTTTTGTATGTTTAAAAGCGATTCGACCACGAACAAGTGATTCAGAAGGGCAGCCGTGCGGGGAGATGGGTGGATACACGTAGTAAATAAAGGTGGACTGACCCTCAAGTCCGCTGCAGTGATGCATCTCCAGCCAGCCAAAGACGATCAGCAGCAGCAGCACCACCACCACCGGAGCTCGATGAGTCACCGGGGGTCTGATCAGATTTGCCATCGGCATTTACTTGTTCCCCACCGCAAAAGAAAACTGCGAGGAAGATGTCTTAACGGATAAAATGGCATCCAGGCGTTTTGTTTTTTTTGGCAACTGGCCGTTGTTTGAGTGGGCTCACAATCAACTGCGAACTTCGACACATTAATTTCCCCCCGGCGGTGCGTAATATATATATATATATATATATCGATTTTTCTTTTTCTTCCAAATGATGTCAAATCTTGCAAGACGAGGCAAGGGTGTTGCAGGTGAATTTACAGTACCTTAAGAATGAAGGCAGCGTTGTCCCTCGGCAACAAGTCCAGGCAGAGTAGAGGAGACTGAGGAGACGCGTGCGCCTCGGTCCGTTTAAATGCGCTGGCCAGCAGCCCAGACCGACTCTGAGTCAGATACGCGAGGAGGAGATCATTTGGGGTTTCCAAAGAAAATTTAACACAATGGTGCCTGATGATGTTGAATGAAGCCTTTCGTTCCCGCCCTGTAAGCCACATTTTACAGTTCCACACGCCAGCCGTGGAATAATCTGTCACCACAATACAGACCAAACACAATACGTTCACTATTACAACTGGATATTATCGTATTTTCCCCATAACTCTGTGAATGAAGATTGTCACATAGTATACTGCTCCATCCATAGTGTCCCTTTTCCTCTGAATACACTGTAGCCCTTGTATACATTCAGGACAGTATATGTTTTGTACTTTTTTTGCACAGCTTTACTTTATTTTATTCTGTATCCTGTATTTTTGTCCCACCTTATCTTAAAGTGATGGAGAGATGGAGCAGGGACCTTCTATATATTTTAATGAAATTGTATTTGGCCCTAGTGCCATGTTTAAACATTGCTACAACGATATGCTTGAGCTCACGTAATGTGTATTCAAAGACATTTTAATTTGTGGGGAGAAAAAAAATTGGTCGGAAAAAATATTTAAAAAAATATATAAAAACATTGTCTAATCAACCAACATTTTTGGCTCATACAGAAACGAGTCAGCCTGTGAGGAATTGTTGCTGAATTAAAACAAAATATATGACTGTCAATAAATCACTACCTTATGAACAGACAACCCTGAGAAGCACACCAGACAAGACGGTCTCAGCTGCAAAGAACGTCTTTATTTTTATATTGACCGTGTGTTTTAAGAAAACCCCTGGAGTTTATACAGATGATATGTACAGGCTCCGCCATTCAATATTCTTGCATGCATTGGACTTGTTTTAAAATACAAAAAGGGGCGTATACGCGAGTCTGACTTTCCTCGGCAGTGTAGTACTTCTGACGCGACTTGCTGTTTCACCGTTTTTCTTCTTCCTTTGGGGAGAAGGAAGAAGGGTAGCAAGGATTTGCCAATGGGACCCCGTGTTTCAGACATTGAGGAATGTCCATCGCGTTTTCAATTGTGCTGTAAAGGGTCATGTAAATGCGAAATGGAAAAGAAAGAAAAACCAAAACATATGTGTACACAAACTTGCCCACGGGTCTCAGGAAATACTTTGAATGGAAACGAATTACAACACAACAACAAAAGGATAGAGTTGTACTTGGGGATAAACACATATGTTCACTGATGACTCATACACATAAAAAAAAAAAAAAGACAGCTTTTGCCACCATTTCCACCTCCTCCAAGCAGGGCGAACTTTTTAAAGGTATGGTTCACATTTTTAAAACAACACCCTGCACTCCTCCCTTTGCGACAGGATTCCAGTGGAAGTGATGAGGAACTTAACCCGCATCTTTTGTGCATATATAGATATAGACGGATATATATATATATATATATATCCGTCTATATAGATATATATGTTTATAGTTGTGCATAAAAAGAAAAAAAAATACTCCAGTAAGCTTAGTGTGTGCTCATTATTTACAAGATCCATCAGCAGAGGGTACCGATAGTGGCCACAATAATGTTTTTGGCCAGAAGTGCAGAGGAGGAACGAGGAAGCGCTGTATGAGTCACGTGGTATTGATGATTGTATAACAAACCCAAATCCAGAAGTTGTTCTGAGCTCAGGTGGTTGACTCATTCCAACTTCGGGGCGAGCGGCTTGAGCTATAACTGACAATTACTGTGCTCGAATCCGACTCGAATCAATAACGCGCTTTATTTGCATTGAACCCAAAAGTAAGGATTGGTAACAAATCCCTTTTTTTTTTTTATTATTATTATTATTCATTCATTGCAGCCTGCATGTGCCAGCATTTATGGGCATTATTAATGGCGCCATAGGCAATTTGAAAGAATAAAAGAGAACCACACAAATGGTACAAAGGGGGTGACCTAAAATGCCCCAGCACGCAGCGCATTCCGCCATGAAACAAGGTGTCGACTACTTCTCCACCCGCGGTGGAGAAAAGCCTTTTCCTCAACCGCACCTTCACATTACAGGAAAACAAACGAACGTTAACGGGCGGTAATGCACGCCTCAGAGAGTTCAGCCTCTCTCCTCAGCAGGGACATGACTGAAAAGTTCCCCTGGAACTTTGGACCAATCGCGAGACACTGCAATGCTACCGTCAGCGACTCCCGTAGCTCTGATAGCGAGAGTAATCTTCTTGCCGTGTGCTACATTTTTTAATTTGAAGCCTTGAAAAATGCCATATCTCAGTTGTATCTAATCTTTGGAATTTGATGGGGAGAAAAGCATGTGGGGGGGGGGGGGGGGGGGGGGGGGGGGGGGGGCAGTCAGTACAGCCAAGAGAGTGTCTAAAAATGCATGGGCTGAAAGAAAAGCAATTAAAGGTCAGATGCATATATGACTTCCTATTAAAAAATACCCTTCCTTTAAGGCACATTTTATATTTTGTTTTACAGTGGTCTTTGACTCGGTGACAAAAAAAAAACCAATGCGCGACATTCTTTCAAGGCTTCCAAAACCCTGCCTCATCAGCCAAATTAGCAAAGCATGCACCGTATCGGGAGCACGCGTTTGAATGATAGTCGCATCAATGCATCAGCGAAATCCCAGGCTTCCCTTCAAATACGGTATCCTCTGTGGGCCATGTCAGAAAGGAGGTTTTCCTTTGCAGACATCAACGCCCTTAAATAGCGTGTGAAAATGATACCTTTTCAAAAATGATGGACGCAACGCAGCTGCCAGAAGAGCCAAAATGATCAATGCCTGAAACAAAACGCCTGACACGATGATTAATGTTGCCCTGCAGAAAGCCAAAAGGAGTCCTTAACACGTTGCACCAGTGTCAACTCAATAAAACGTACTTTGGGCTGAAGACACACAAAGAAAGAAAATATAAATATAAATGCATAAATAATTTCCCTGAAATAAGGAAGTGAAATCCCGTACAGCAGAGTGGCATGGAAGTAGGAAAAGACCCACTGCACTCGCAGACACGCACCACAAACGTGTCTCACCTGAGGGGGATGACATGACCCCATGGGGCGAACCCAACCGACTGAAGAGCGACAATTGGCGACGACTGGGATGAAAGTATAAAACACTTAGAAAAGTTAGGATACTATATTAAAAAAGAAAAAGCAAAAAGAAAATGGAGACCTTGCGTGTACACTGCGAAATACAAGATCTTCATGCTTTTGGCAACGGCCAAAGTTCTCACAGTGGTCTGAATGTCGGTTTCGCTGGCAGGTTAGCATTGACAGAGAACTTCAGCGCGGAGTTGCGCGACTTACTCAGCCGCGTACTCAAACGTGTGAAAACCACGCCCCCTGTTGGAAACGGGCGTATTCTCGACCGTGGCATGACTCCCCTTTAAGAGGGGCGATCAAATTTGATACTTGGCATATAGGAATCGGGCTTGGCTACTGAAAATGAGATGCAGTGCAAAACTGTGCAAAAAAAAAAAAAGTAGCATGTTAATAAATAAATAAAAAGACTTTTCATCACAAATATCAAATATCCCCTCCCCCCCTCCCCACCAAAAAAAAAACCCCAGAGAAACTCAAGACTGAAGAACCCCTTGAGGTCAGGCAGTGGTTTTGTGGTTACCAGCGTGCAGCCGAAGTCTCTTTAGTGAACGATTGAGTCACATGTCTGTCACTGCCTCGCTGCAGATGCATGGAGAGGTTACACTGGCACTTGAGGGCTCAGTAAACACTGAGCAAGTCGAGAGGGGACGTAGGGGTCTCACTTTGACCCTTGGCCTCGACAGAAACTGTGCGGCGCTGGAAACACGCGGCCACATTGCAAGTCCGCGCGCGCGCACACGCACGCACGCACGCACACACACACACACAGGTCGACCCCAGCAACTACAAGTGGACACGGATGAAAAATGCGATGGACAGGACAGTGGGTGGAGGCTGACATCATATGAGAAGACAGATATTTCACGCATTCCTGTCTCCTGTTTCAGCCAGGCAGTCCACGGGGTCCACACCCTGAGGAGGAGTGGAGGGGGGCCTCTCTGGTCCCTGGACACGGGGTGTGGGGGGTTCGGGACTGGGTGCAGGAGTTGGTAGAACGCAACAGTCGGGGCTCGTGTTCAAACAGCCGACAGCTGTGTGGGCTTCAGCGGGGGCAGATCCAGCAGAGCCTGGACGGTCGCGCCCACCCTCACGAGGCCGCGCTCCTCCAGGATGTGATGGGGCAGACACAGATCTTCCTGAGTGAGCAGAGAGAAGAAATTGGCTCAGTTTGTGGACACTCAACTCCCAATATTGAGGCATCTAACGCCCGTAAAAATAGACACTGTTTGTTTGGTTAAACAAAAAGATTGTTTTGATTACCTGTGGAACACCCATCCTCTTGCAGGCATCCAAGAAGTTTTCCACATTCCTACGGCATTTAGCCATGCTCAGCTTTGGCTGGAAGACAGAATCTCAGTAATGTAAGCAAAAGGCCAGACGTACAGAGTATGAAGTCGTGCAGCAACTTTTGTAAACACCATTAACTCCGTGCATTCTGAAAGTTATATATATAACAAAAACAAATTGTGCTTACGACCGCGGGCGACGGCACGTGGATGCTGGCGACGGACCGCGGACAAATGTGATTGGCTAAATGGCAAAGGACGACCCCATCCATGAGAGCGGCTCCGACATCATCTGGGAGCAACACCTTCAGTCTGGACTCAATGTTCTGTAAACACAACCATAATCACCAAGATGGCATGATCACTGCCGTCCGACAGCAAAAAAACAAACAAAAAAAACAAAACTCTCCGTCCTTTCGATACTTCAAAGCACGCCATCATCTTTTAGCACCACACGACGCCAAAAGGAGAAGGAGTTACACGACACATATTTATGAACTATTGGCTATTCACTACTATTAGTAACAGGGGGTGTAGGCTAGACTGAGGATGACGCCTCGGGCCCTTGTGCTGGCTCGTAACTTGTAGCGGGGGGGCCCAGACGCTTTCCAACCGAACCAACATGTTTTGAAAACCCTATTAAAGTTGTCTCACGACAGCAAATGCCTTTTGGCCTTTCGTTTTTCGGCTTTACTTAATCACGGGAAGAAAAGCAGGAAACGAAGGCATCGGCACGGGAAGAAGCGAGCCGCGAGGCTTCTGACCTGCCGCAAGTGTCCAATCTGTTCAATTTCCTCTCTCAAGTGCTCCATCTTCCTCCTCATGGTGAAACTGGGGTCTGTTGAGCTGTACTCCTGGCGGCTTCCCCGGGTGAAGGCTGAGGGAGGAAGGGGAAGATGTGGTCGTGAATTTCGCAAGGAAAACACCACATCCTTCGTTAGACACCGGACACTGTCTATCCTCGCAGGTCAAGCCAAGGGCCCCACAGCTTGGAAACCCGGCCACATTGGGCCAAATTCAATTCTTGGGAAAACAGTTCCTCTCATGGAAAGGTCGGATAACTCAAAACTCAAACATTGGAGTTGTGTGCCGCTTTATTTCTCCTGCCACTCAGCTCATTGAAATGGCAATTGACATTTCGGAAATAACCATTTTTAAAAGCGCTGTAACCAGGATATATTCTTACTTCTTAGTAACTTCTTATTAAAATACCGTGCACTATACAGGTATATATAATCCAAAACTAAACGATTAGTCCGGTAATCAGTTAGTTGGCAGAAAACGAACATTTTTTTAATCAGCAGACAAATGAATGGATTAGGTAAAATGTCAAATGTTCTCAAAAGTGATAATTCGCTACTTTTTCTTGTCCTATATTGCAGTGAAAAGACCGGAGTAAAAGATACGATTGTTACCGCTTCTAATTAACGATTTTCCCATCACATCTATTATCTGTCACATTAATTTGTTGTTGGCCAACGCCCTTCAACAACGCCTCTGAAAACGTGCCCATTTCCAAAGAAAGGATGCTCGGACCTCCCCCTACAAATATTGTCGGCTTGTAGGGAACGCCTCTGGTTGAAACGGAGAACTGCCTCTAATGACTGCACGCCACACTTTGTCAAATGTGTGCGGGGACATTTCCAGGGAAATTTGCAAAAGTCCTGTAGGCGGCCCTGTAATTAAACATTCCCCTCCGCTTCGTTTCACCATGTTGTCATGTTTTTTTATTACGACACTTTTTTTCACAAACCCATTCAACTAACCCCAGGCCCTTTTATGACTTAAGTTATTACCTGATCTTGGCTTGAGTCCGAACACTGTCAAAGTGGTGGTGAAATCAGCGCCCAGTAGGCTCTCCTGGAAGATAAAACATTCATTCTCATTACCATATTCATTATCAGAAAAGGGCACATGAAGTGTTTTAGGATAAAAAAAAAAAACAACAACATTTGGGCTGCTTCTCCACATGGTACGATTGTCACACTCACCTCGCAGTCACTATTCCCGCAGGGGTTTTTCCGAGAACTCTGGCACTTGTGCTGTCCAGGAGGGAGAAATGATTCGTTAATGATTTGACCCTTTCACTGTTCACTTCTATTTTCCTTCACATAATGCATATAATTGGATATAGAATCATAAATCATTGTACATTTTCTCACACTATTGTCATGCATGTTTTCTCCCAATCTGCCGGGTTTATTTGGCGATGTTTTTTTTATTAAGATTTCTGCCTCAAGATCATCATCGCCCCAGAGTCAGGATTTTGCGTCCTGCTTTCCTTTTCACCAAACACAAACGAAGACCGCTGCAGCCGCGGCGGGACACGAACCTTAAGATAGTCTTTTCTCAGATACTTGTTCCTCCTGCGATCTTCATTCTGATTGAGGACGGGTGGCACCTCGGGCCAATTCGGCTCCAAGTCCGACTGGTCTGTCCTCAGGCTGCCGTCGAAGGAGCAGGAGGAGGAGGGCTGTACAGGCAGACAGTTCAAATACATTCAAATCCTTCTCTGCGTTTCCCAGAGGAAAAAAAAAAAGGAATAGGAAAAACGATAGTTACGTATGTAACTACGGTTCTATCAATTCTGGATGACCGCCCGAGACGGTGCTTTAGCACTGGAGGCTTCCAGCTCGCGCGTGCTCAGGTCGAGTAATTATATCAACAAAGTCACTTGTGTCACACCTGGTGACCTGGGGAACATCTATATCTTCCGGTGTCACCGGGGAAACCTGTTCCAACTGGATCTTCTCGCGAATCTTCTCTGAGAAGCCCGAGTGACAGAAAACTCTGGCGGTCCTCCAGAATTCATAGAACCGTAGTTACATACGGAACTATCGTTCCATTTCATTCTTACTGACCGCCAGAGACGGTGCTTTAGCACTGGATGACTCATACCGTACCACCATTCACCCAGATCTTGAGAGGGCGCAAAGATAGTAGGCCGAGTGGGACCATCATGGATGCCGAAGTCAGCATACCCATCAGACGTAGAAATAGGCTATATTTCAGCCTCGTGCCATGCCTGAAACGCTGTAGAAGCTGTAGAATGGCAGTCGCACCCTTCGGAGAGAGGGAGGCTTTCATTGACAGCGAGTCGAGCTCCAGCCCTAGGTAACTCACACCTTGACTTGGGGTAAGGTGGCTCTTGGCATAGTTGACCACAAGGCCAAGCCGGTTCCCATGACTGAGGAGAAAAGTTGTGTCCCTGACCGCCTGTTCCCGAGTTGAGGAAATGAGCAACCAATCGCCCAGATACGGTAAGATTGTCATACCGCTGGCCTGTAATGGCGACAGGGCTGCTGCCACACATCTTGTAAATATACGCGGGGCTAGGGATAGCCTGAAGGGAAGAACCCTGAACTGACACAAACCAGACCTTGTCTGGAGGACATCTTTCACCCGTAACATGTGAAAAGGAAGAACCTTGAGGAACAAATTCAACCCTCTCAGGTCCAGAATGGGCCGAGAACTGCCTTCCTTCTTTGGGATAAGAAAATAAGTTGAATAGAACCCCTCGAGTTGTGCTTATGGTTCTGCCACCTCGATGGCACCTTTCCTCAGAAGGGTGGCAATCTCCCGTTTTAAGACCCGGGATTTCTCAGGATCTTTGACCACAGTCATTTGATCCCACTGAATGATGGGGGCCGTCGTTGGAATTGGAGCTCACGGGTTTCATTGCATCATTGCCGTGCTCCAAGTCTCCTCTTGAGCTTCCACCAGACCTCTGAGAGAACCCCTGAGAGACATGGGAAACAGATTCATCTGCAAGCTGTTCCTCAGAAAACAGGGTACAGGACTTTTCGGGGGAGGCCCACCATGCTAGGGCATACAGCGTTTGGTGTCTTCAGGAACTCTGCCTGACGGAGGTGGCTGAGAGCTGCCCTCAGAAGATATAGATGTTCCCCAGGTCACCAGGTGTCACACAAGTGACTTTGTTGTTATAATTACTCGACCTGCACATGCGCAAGCTGGAAGCATCCAGTGCTAAAGCACTGTAGTCAGTAAGAATGAAATAGAACAGTTTTTACCTGTCCACTTAGCACCGACGCTCCACTGCTTCCTTCATCCAGAGAAGCACTGATGGAAACAAACACCAACTTGAATTAATCTGGGTCTCAGGAGAATACACTTGCCCGATGTGAGGAAACCTCATGCAGGTTAACGCGGTATACTTTTCATGACCTTATGTTGGATGATTTTCCAGATTAATGTCACAAATTCAAATCAACGCTTGTTTTCCCTGTCATTAGAGGCACAACATCCGCGATCGTTACGGTGACAAAAGATAATTGCAGCAAATAGCTTCAGCATTGAGAGCCGAGTACTGGATCAGTTAGTCATTATGTTCGCAGGACTGTTTTGGCAGTTCGGTGGTCGGCGGGCATGTTTGGACGTGTTGCTTTTAATGGGAACTGGGGAGACAGTCTGTCCAACCTCTTACTGCATGACGAGAGCGGTGGGTGCAGGTAAGGGTGCCAGCAGTTGAGACTTGACACCGAACGCGTCTTTGGCAACGGATACGGTGTCTTTGGAGCAGGACGAGACAATAGTCTTACTCAGGTGGCGATAAAGGGTTGCAGATGAGGACACGGTTGCTGAGCATTTGTGTGGTGTGTGTGTGCGTGCGTGTTTGTTCTTTTAGAGCATTAAGCTTCCCATCAATGGGTGAGCCAGTAAGGCAAAAGGTTTGTGCCACTTCTGGCAGAAGTCCGCCTTGTCGGTTACTGGCTTTGAGCAGACGTTTGCTTGATGATGCATTCGTGGTCCTCGACCCCGCCCGGTTCTTTGTGCCTTGGCAGTGACTTCTTCACTTGCTTTAAGGGTATACAAATATCTCCCCCGGAATAGTTCACCATTTGCTATCAAAAGGAATGCTTGGGAGACTACAAGGCGTGAGGAGATGCACGAAGTAACCCATCTTAGAAACATGTTTGGTGCCTAAAGCTTTTCCACAGAAATGCCAGAATATTTTGGAAGCTTGTAATGTTAGAAGTGGCTTGTTCTTTTCGGTTTGGTGGTAATTATTATTATTACAAAAATAATAATATTATTATTGTATTGCGCCAAACTATCTGAACAATATCAGCATTTGACTGTGCAGCTGGTCAAATATTGAGCAAACGCTGCAAAGACAGCATGAAAAATTAATGAAAAACGCATACCTTCGAGCGGTCTGAGGCGGAGGCCTCGGTTTGCTACTGGAATTTCCAGAGTGACTTAGGAACCTGCAAACAGAAAGAGAGATTTCGATAAACAGAAAGAGATTCTGATAAAGATAACAAATTATTCATTAAAATGTTTAGTATCGGGTATACGACTGGAGCTGGCTTTCAAAAAAACAATTCAATACAAATTTGGCCAGTTGAGAAAGAAAAAACGCACTAATCTGCTCCATGGAGGTTTTAAGTGTCTCTGTTGAACATGCTCGACTGGAGTAAAACTATTGTTTTTCGAACTATAAACATTTACATTTCACATAGATGAGCTAATCTGAACTATCGGATCATTCCCCCTCAAAGATTTACATTTAAGGAATAGAAATCTCATTCATTCATACGCACAGAAAAAGAAAAAAAAAAAACCCACACACACACACACACACACACACACACACACACACGCACCAGACCCAGTGTGAGTATGTAAACGACAACAAAGACTCATCTCTGCCTGACCTGTGTGCCCGCCCAGTCACTCTCCGTCGGTGTATAAGACTCTCTGCTCTGCAAATTAAGGAACGCCGCCTGGAAGCCACACATCAAACGTGCAGTGGCCGATTTGGAGGGAGAAAGTAAGGTACAGGAGATGATCAGGGAAGGGCAGGAGAGGAAAGTGAGGTCAAGCTGATTGATTTGATCCGCAGTGGGGAAAGGGGTCAGATGGTGCTGATGGAGTGATATTTGGGGGGAAATGAGGAACAAAAAAAAACATCTATCTGGATATTGAGAGAGTGAATCAACAAACACGGAGGGGGCACACACACCAGGGGGGGGGGGGGGGGGGGGGTTAATGAGGGAAGCGTGATACACGATGAGGAGGAAGGAGAAAGCATCGAAAGAAAGCTGGATTTAAGCAGCGCAGTGGATGGAGATCTGATCGAATATGTCTTTTTTTTAAGTCATCTCAAGGCGCGCGCGGCGTACGGGAAGCACGCACCGATTCTGCTGCTCCTGCTGCAGGAGCTGAACAGCGATCTTCCTCAGATCCAGCACTTCCTTCAGCTCATCGTCCTCCTCCTCCACTAGCTGCTCCTTGTCGGAGCTGCAACGAGTTGAATGTGAGAAAAACATTTCCATCACAGACAGTGCGTGACTTGCACTGAAGACTCCATAATCACCCGAGCAATGCACTCGAGAAAAGGTTCCGAGGCGGAGTGCCAAATCTTCTTGGGCGTGCGCGTGTAAACTACGAGGATTGTTTTTAAGATAAGATCATTATATTCCTTTATTGTCCCACAAGGGGAAATTCGCGAAATAAGGGGACATTTTTGTAATTTTAGTTTTGAACATTAAGGCTGCACACGATAACGCGTAACTTTTTGCTCTGTTTTGCCCCTGCATTGTTAATGTGGAAAAAAAAAAAGTTAATTCATCGTTTTAATGAATGATTAAAATCAAGGTGAATTTGAAATATATAATCAAAAATGTTTACATTAACACTGTAAAAGCAGCGGCTGAAGGAGCTCTCTGTGCAGTTTTTTTTTTTTTTTCTGGTTGGGAAAAGCCTTTCTTCCACATGGCGTGAGTAACTCACCCTGATTCCTCTTTCCAGCCGTCTTTATCTCTGCTTTGTTGGGACATTTGAAGAACTTTTTCCAGCTCCTGAAACCCACACACACACGACATGCCACGCTGAAGACCATTGCATTTCATCCTCCGCAGATTTCCCGGGAGATTTCCCCCCCCTACTCTTGCCGTCATCCTTTTTCCCCAAATCGCGGCTCAATTGTGTCGTTGGCAGCTGTGTGCGTGTGCGTGCGCGCGCGCGCGTGTGTGTGTGTGTGTGTGGCAGATTCCTACCTTTATACAAGACACATGACTGCTCTGCTGACCATTACACTCTGTCAGAGCAGGATCCTCGACGGGGTTGGGCTCTATAAAGTCATAGAGATCCTGATCTGATAGAGGGAGGAAGCATCCGCGTTGATCACATAAACTCTCACATTTTAGGCACTTCATTCAAACACTCCCCGTGCCTCCGCAATCGCTGTCAAAGGCAATGTGTGATACTTATTTCGGGTGACCTTTGCAAGAGTCCATTTTGGAGAGGAGCGACAGGGCGTCAGCACGGGCTGTCTCAGAGACCTGCGAGTGCAGGCTGATGGTGTCGTCATCCGAAGGCTGCGGGAGGCGAAAAAGCGGAGAGATCTGGAGTTAACTGGTTTCCGTTCGGAAGCTGTCGCTGCATTAGAGCGTGAGCTCTCGGCGGCCGTTTCGGGATGGCAGATCGCGAGAACCCGAAAACACAATGCCACGAGGTATGGTTTGACATGTACGCATCTCAAACTATCACATTCCGGCAGTAGAAAAAAGACTTGCTGTGTACTGACCTCTGTTGTAGACAGCCTCTTGTCACCATTGTCGCTACCAATCCCAGAGTCAGGCCCGTGGTTCTTACTTGGGTAAAAATCTTCCATGCTGGAAATATTAAAAACACGCAGCCCATTGTGTCTAACGTTCAAAACAGTGGGCGAGGAAATCAAATATGCATGTGCCCCTTGAAGTAATAAACCACAACATACGAGATGACTGGATGTAGGTGTGATATATGAACCGATGTATGCGAATACATCGCAAATGAATACAAAGGGGCAACATAGAGTTGGATGACGCTGGCTTAGATGGAACAAATGTTCTGCAAATGTGTCGGTACCTGTCCGTGAGTGGCTGTGGGAGGCAACGTTTGCTGAGCGAGGGAAGGTCCAGTGTGTCTGGTTTCTTATCCGTCCTACACGCCTGCATGTTCAGGTACTTGAATATGTGCACTTTGCCCTTGAGACAAATCTGAAACACACGCACACAAATGAACATGCGAGACGGGTTCTTCTCCTCATCCACTAGGCGGCGCAGTTGCTCGGGACTCATGAAACATGTCGATGCATTAAAAGGAAAGCCGGCAAAACCCGTACGTGCTGCCTGTTTGACACCGCGCGTAGGCTTTAAATCCACACCATAAATGCACATACCTGTGCGGGTGGAGACTGCATAGGATTGTTGTCGAGGAGGATGTGCTGCAGCTGCCTAAGTTTCCGGTAGGCTGAAGGAATCTCCGTTATCTTATTGCAGGAGAAGTCGAGTCGGACGAGCGGCAGGTCAGCCAACTCTGCAGGGAGAGACGAAGAGAATCGTTTTCATAGAGAGCCTGTGTTGAATCCGATGCACAGCCTCCAGGCCGCACGGAGACGACAGTGTGAGCTTGGTCACCGCTTAATGATTGAAACAGAGCCAAGTTCTTATCTGTCTTATGTCTTGACCGGTCCAACACAAACCACATTAAAGATCCCACCGTTCCCATTATGCAGGCAAAAGCATATTTACAGGACACTCTGTATTTCAATTTTTCGATTTTTCCTTTAAAAGAATGTAGTCTTCCACAAGCTCCACATTCCGACTATTATTTCACCTTTTTAAAATTTCAGGGGATCCTACATTCAAAAACATGCAAAAGAAATGGGAAGAGGTATCTGCTGCGGCCTCTGTGCCTGTGCTCCACAAAGTTCAAGCTTTGTTAAAAAAAATATAATAATAATCAACATTTTTCTTTGCAAATTCATGTCGAGCCCTTGCTCATCAAGATGATTTGTTGTTGCAGCACTGCCTGGCAGTCAGGTGTGGCAACGCTTTCCATAACAAAAGAATGAAGGATGGAACATCGTAGGGAGAAAGACGAACCCTCAGGCAGCATGTGGAGACAATTCTTCCTGATGTTGAGCTCTCGCAGGGCGTGAAGTCTCCCCACCTGAGCTGGCAGCACCTGGATCTCATTACAGCTCACGTCCTGCAGGGGGAGACAAAGTGTGACGAATGGGACCTTGCCGGCTCTGGCTCACACACGCACGCACGCACGCACGCGCACACACACACACACACACACACACACAGGGCAAGTCACGCAATAAGCTGCCACGCTCACCAACTCCATCAGCTCTTTGGCCCTGCCGATCTCTTCGGGGATGGTCACGAGCTTGTTGTTGCTCACGAGTAGAACTTTGAGCGGGAGGCTGAACAGGTATTTTGGGATGACCGACAGGAGATTTCGACTGCAAGAGGAAGACAAAATGTCCACCGACTTTCAGAATTGCACACAGCGCTGTCTGGTGATTTGGAATGGCGTTTCAGCAAATAGGGAAATGCTTCAGCATGTTTTGTTTTTTTTGTTGTTGTTTTTTTTTAACTTTGTTACTGTACTGAAAGGGGAACAGAAATCTAAATCTAGGTGCAAAAAATAAAATAAAAAAATCCAAACTGGAAGCACAGTGTGAGCAATGACTCACCTCATGTCAAGATAAGTCAGCATCTGCAGATTGATGATGGCTTCTGGGATGCACTTGATGCAGTTGTGGTAGAGATTGAGCGACTCCAGGGGGGCGAACAGACACACTTCTGGAGGGATTTCTGTCAGGCGATTCTTGGACAAATCTGCAAGGCGGGAAGAAGCAGAAGCTGACGAAACGTGTACACTTGTGAACATTTGGCAGGCGTACGCATTAACCTTTCGGGGTCGTCGGGCCAAGGTTACGCCAGACCCTTGGGCCTTGAAGTTTTACAAGGCCACAGGGGCGGCGTAATAGCTCAGCACTCTCACTATCGATCACACTGGGGTGGCGCAGGGATGGGTTTGGATCTGTATGAAAGGGTGGAATTCTCAAAACTCACAACGGACAGTCTAATATTTGTTTTCACCTCTTTATGTTTGTGAACTTCCTTATGTTGACCAATGTGTTATGGTGCATACAAACCTATAAAACAAATACATGTATTTTTAAACATAGAAGAGTGTTATAAATGGAATGTGATTTCATATAATGTGAGTCAAACGTGTGTGTGTGTATATATATATACATATGGTGTT
Organism: Colistium nudipinnis; assembly: GCA_016785305.1. Classification (NCBI taxonomy): domain Eukaryota; kingdom Metazoa; phylum Chordata; class Actinopteri; order Pleuronectiformes; family Rhombosoleidae; genus Colistium; species Colistium nudipinnis. The sequence continues at coordinate 154,830 of JAFBJU010026051.1, read as the reverse complement.
CCACCATGTTCGCGGTCTACACCATCTAGTGACAGAGTCAGATTGTCCCTTGAGGTTGCGCATTTCCACGCACACACAAACACGTGTGCATGTACACCAATCCACACTGCACAATACACTCCGCGTTCACCGGCCACAAACGGCATCCATTTACACTGGTAACATAAGGAATGAAGATTCACGGGACCTGTGAGAGCAGTGCACGCAAAGGCCTGTCATACATCACACAGATTTCACCTTCAGACACATATTGATTCAGCAGCCTCTAACTGGTGCGTGTGTGTCTGTGTGTGTGTGATAGGGGATGTCGGGTGGCGGTGTGTGTGTGTGTGTTTGTGTTCTGAATTATCTCTGGGTGACACAGTAATTAGAGACCTGCAAAGAGCTGCTCAGCATAGACAAACAGGGAGCTTTCAATTATTCTGTCCCAGCTAACTGAGGAGCCGCAGCCACACTGCTGCAAAAGGACACAACCCCCATCCCCTTAATGAACACAATGACATATTGTTACCGCCATTTATTTGCCAACTACGCCCCTACGAATGGGCTTTATGGAAAGTGAACATTGTCTGACCTCCTGTTTACTTTTGACTCTCCACAACTTTTGCACACACAACCAGTCCCCGAGGCCTCAAGAGTGTCACGAGGCCAGCAAAAGTGCATGCGCATCTAAATTGACTCTTATTTTTGATGACCCACAGCAGACGCGACAGGCCCTCCCTCGGGGGCTGCGGTCTGGGCTCCGATAGCAGGCCGGTAAGCAGAAGTGAGAAGCAGGCCGTGACACAGTCAGCAGCGCAAAAGGCAAAAGAAGTGGACGGTGTCAAAGGAAACACAAATTGCCACACGGGTGAAGACCAAAGCTAAGGTCACGGTGCGTAGTCATTTCCCATTAGGAGTCAATTCTGCCTCCCCCCAGCTGTACGTGGAACTCCCTCCCTCCCATGGACCCCCAGGACCCCTCTGAAGCGGTGGATATATGGGTCGATTGGGGATGGGGGTTGGGTGGAGGCAGTCATTGTGAGCCTGTCCATCTCCAACCCGGTCTGCCTCCTCCTCCAGCCCGGGCCCTGCGCCATCTGCGGCCCGCGGTGGGTCTGTCACACCGGCCGGTGGCCTGGAGCTCCCGGAGGAAGAGGCGCGCCGGGCAGACGAGCACTCCAGCCTCCTCTCTAGCCCACATCAACCATCTCTTCATTTGTGTGGGCAGGGCACATGATGTCTGGCCAGGCCTTCCTATGACACAGCAATCTCCGAACAAGACTGCACTCCACACACACACAAACGAGTTGCTGCAGAGGGAGAGGACATTTTTGTCTGTTGATGACCACAATAAAAGAATTACCATCAGCTTCATACAACAGGAACTTAATTATCTATTTTCTTTGTATTACAACAGATCCCAGTATCAAGCGGAAACACTGCAGGGGCACCAAAACACTTCAATCCTGCAGCTCTTCTGTGTTGCAAATTGGCAATGTAATTGCAAGGCTTAAATGAAAGAAAACAACGAGTGAATGGAACGAACACATGATTAATTGGGGTTAATGCAGCAGATGAGGCCAGAGGGGGGGGGGGGGGGGGGCAGGTGGGGGGGGGGGGGGGGGGGGGGGGGGGGGGGGGGGGGATCCGGGTGGCAGGTTTTGGGGCGTGGTCAGGAGCTATAGGCTGGGTCCTCAGAGAGTGGCAGGTACCCTCTGTGGGGATTCAAACACGACGCTCCAGCTATTAATCTGTTTTTCTTGATACCTTAATGGGATTCGTCATCAAGATTCAAGCAGTCGCTACAAGAAATGCGATATTTTCATACATTTCATCATTCATCCTACATTTCCCAAATATCCTGTATTGTAAATGAAGCAGCCCATTCGATTGAGATTATAACTACCTGCTCATTCAACAAAGTCACATGTGGGACACACCCCTGCACACCTCTGACCTAACACAAACATCGTTTGACGCCAACATACAGTAAATGTACTTGGGTTTTTTTTTTGTTTTTTTTTTATGATATTCTGACCTGAATCACTCACAACCCATTTTCGGGTCTTTTTGTTTTGCATCCGGCTCTTTGAATAATTGAAGTTTCCGACCTGAGCGTCTCCAGATCTCCTCTTAATTTCCTCACTACAGTGGGCTTATAAGACATTTCCGGATAAAAGATCAAGATCATATTTCCAAAAATACAAGTTACCACTGCAGGGAATAATTTCCAGTTACTGACACATCTCCCTGGACTCTTTAATATCCTGGGAACAGACAGCGGGTAATTGCACATACACTGTGTGATTAAAATCTCGGAATACAAATGAGCTCAACACTTTTTTATAGAGAGTTTGTGAAACGTAATAAGCTCCCGAGATGATAACTTTTTTTTTTTTTTCCAGTAGTTTGGTCACACTACCCAAATCTTAAACAGCAACATCATTAATTGGATAATGCCTTGTCTAGACGTGCAGCAGCACATCTATAAAAAAGCCTGGAGGGAAGAAACACCGGTTTGGAGCGTTCCTTTTTCTTTTTCAATCTTTTACCACCCCGACCAGCTTAAATGTAACACTCAGATCCCTTGGTTGGTAACTGAGAACAGGTGTATGAATATCAGCATTAAGTTTCAAGTTTTTATTGGTGTTGACCAGCGCCTCAGAAGTCTAGGTCACTCAGGAGAAAAAAAAATCGGACAGCAAGTGAGACTAGACACAGAGCAGACTGGGTCCAAAGTTCCAATGTGCAAATATAACTTTCAACAACACCCAAGATGGTTGTACAAAAAAACTAAATGTACCCTTGTTTCAATAAAAAAAGAAAACCAGGTTCACAAAGCCAAACTACACGTAAAACAATCAAATAAAACACCTCGACCCAACTTAGTTTATTGCTGGTCAGACAAACATCAAAGTTGCCAACCCTCATTCGAAATAAAAGGTTCAGTCCAACATTTCAACTTGTGGAGACAGAGATAATTAATGGCGTGTCACTTTCAGTTCTCTCAAATTGGTGGCTCGCCAGACAGTAGAGGATGGAAGGAGGGCAGCCAATAACCAGAAATAGCTTTACTCACAAAAAAAATATCCAAAAAAACCCGGCCAAAGGTATCTCTTAATAGTCAATGACCTCCTCCATAACTTGTGGCAAGAAGGCCACATCCAGGTTTAGAACATGACCCCTTGGATTTAACACCCCAAGCTCCCCAAACACTGTCACCTCAACCGCGTCGTGTGCAAAAAGGAAGGACTACGTGCCTCTGGGTGACGGCAGGTCTCATATTTTGATCTGTTTCTGATCAATGTCATCGGAAAGGAGGGTGGGTTGAGTCTCCTTGATCTGCTAGTTGAGATCAAGGTCTCTAAACTGACAACCGGTTGCATCCAATACTTTGATCGGCTAGTTTAGATCAAAAACGTCACAGATAACGTCGACTCAGAGTAAGGGCTTCAGTAACCGCGGGTTACATAAACAAAAGCACGGCAATTTTCAATGGAGGCTCCAGTTTACATTTTGTCTCTCGTGTAACAAATCCTTTTAGGAGGAGGGGGGGGGGGGGGGGGGCGGGTTCTTTTGCAAAGCCTTCCCATATCTTTTGTTTTTCCCAGTCCAGTAACATTTGATTGTATAAGTTGTGCAAGTGTGCTTGTTCTTGGGGGATTGACATTTGACATTATATATATATATATATATATATATATATATATGGTGTCCTCCATGACGGCCTTGAACAAAAAAACCTCGAAGGAATGTAACAACAGAGATGCCTTCGTAGGGAGTGAAATGTACCCTTGTATTACACTAAATCCCTCGCAATCAAATGAAATGTGCATTGTTCATTTCGCCACCTGTTTCAACCAGCTCCACATAGTACAGTATAGCGGTTTGGGCATCATACACCCATTTTTTCTTGGCTGTCAAATCACTGCCTCGGTTAGCGACAAAAATCACACTTCTTCATCCTTTCTTTGGCCTCACATTCCTTCCATCTGAAATAGTATTCGTCTCTTAAATTTACACCAAACCCTTCGTAACAAAGGGCATGAGCTTGTAGCACGATGACTGATTCTGTGCAGCCATAAAAAGGGGAAATAACCTGATACCTCATCTCCTGAAGATTCCATATTCTTAAGTAAACCGTAAATGAATCATTATGTTTTTTCTTCTTCTTCTTCCTCAAAAAAGTTGTGGCTTCAAAGAAATCCTTTTCATTACACATAATCAGCAGAGTAGCGGATACTCCCGCTGTCTACATTTCGTTGCGTGCATGTCTGAAAATAATGCACACGTATACGCACTGCGTGGTGCTTCGGTGGAGGCACATCACGTTTTCTACTGTTTCCGAGTGTCTGTCCCCCTCGGGGGCAGGGTAATGGCGGACAGGGGCATGCTGGGATATGAACCTGAACATCTGGCCAGGTTGACGCTCTGGTCCCCAGCCTCTCTCCAAGGTCAGGAGAGCCTTTTCAGAGCTCTTGCACTTTCCCATGGGAAAACAAACTGAGTGGAGACAAACTGTCAGTAGCGCACAGCAAACAGACACCCTCGTGTGAGCTGGTCTCTTTCTCTCTTTCTCTTTCTCTACACTGACTCAAATGGAAACCACTCGGTTTGACCCTGTTTGGTACACTATTTACCTCGCAAAATCAGCAATGCGATGCGTTGAAATGATAATGTGCGCTTAGTCCACATTCAGCTACTGCATGAGGAACTAAAACGCCACAATACATAGAATGGGAATCGGTCAGTTCTCCTTTTTCGTCAACGTCCAACTGTGTTCAACTTTTAGCACACGCTATTTCATTTGTGCACCACCCCCTAAAACAAATGCCTTATTTTTTGGGGGAAAAAATCTGATCAAAAATCATCTGAAGTAGCACAACACCAAGACCAAAGCGTCCCACAGGCGGGAAGATGTATTTCACTGGAACACTATTTGAAACCATGGGGCATGTGGAGTGTCAACTGACAACATCTTTAGCTGCAAAAGTGACTGCAACTCATCTCTTTTAGGGATCAAGTTGTGCCCCTAAGAGACATGAGGACAAGTAGCTAATTGGTATCAGCCTCGATGGTGGTTTCAGTCATGACAGAACCGAAAATGCTGCCTGCAGCCTTGTAAAGCCGTTTCCTTTCTGAGCTGAAAATGGTGCCGTGCGGTGTTGGTCTCTCTTTGCGCATTTGAAAGTGAGAGCTTCCTCGAGTCCACTTTTTATCCGAGGCGTCAAAATGAAGACGTGGAACAAAAAATAAAAAGACGGCAGCATTCAAAGTGTGACTGGAATAGTCACCATCTAACCAAGACAAAAGGGTGTGACACGAAATATATGCTCTCATATCTCTTTGCTTTCAGTGCTATGTAAAATGCATTCAGGATAAATGGTTATTTCAATATGCAAAAATACTGTATTTTTTTTTTGAAAGAGGCCAGCTACTGACTTATACCGTATGTTACAACAAGTGTATACAGACAGCAGTCCAAAAACGTCTTAGTGCATCTGTCACCCCCATGATAATTTCCTCGGGGTTGTTTGAGCAAAGAATCGAATCCCCTGCGGGTAAGGGCTCGCCAACAAACCAGCAGCTTGCCAGAGTAACACCATATGGTAACGGGAAACCTCAGAGCAGGAGGACTAGGATTCTGAGATTTAAAATCTATTGTGTGTTTGTGATAATGACTGAGGAGATCCTCATGACGATGGATGATATATTTTACTAAATGTGCATACAATTACTAAAAACATATATTTCCAAAACCAACACATTCACAAATATCCTCATGCATGTGCCACGCTGGAGGGGGGAAAAAAAACAGGTCCCTAACATGGACTATCCTGGGGTTAGACAAACCATTTCATAGACAATTGTGTTTACTATAAATTAGTATGTACGGCCTGACTCTGATAACACAACCTTCAGATGACGTGCGCCTAACACTGACCCACTATGTGACCTGACTATTTTAGCACAGAGATAAGGGGGATCATCATTCTGAATTAATCCTAATTTAATCAATCAGCAAAGAGCAGATAAAAGGACTATCAGCCAACACAATAGTAAACCAGAACAGGTCTCTCCCTCCTCTCTCACGGATTATAGTCTATGTGGGCATATAGGCACACGTTGCACCCACTGAGGTGTGTGTGGGGGGGTGGGGGGGGGGGCGGCGGTTTACCCTACATCTTTTGTCTGCTTTTGCCCAGAATGAGAGAAAGCGTGTGCGTGTAACCACACGCTCGCCACAGATGAAAGTCGGGCAGGGGAGATTTTACAACTACGCCCTCGGTTCATTCACATTCTGCTCCAGCGGCCCCGGGCTCGCAGCGCGATCCGCTGCACGGCGCGTGACTTGGGTGCGCCAGCCGTCTCCTTCATGTGTCTCGGGGGGGTGGGGGGGGGGGGGGGCTCAAAGCTACTGTGCGTCGACCAAAACAACCACGCAAACAGCAGCCAGTGATGTGTGATTATACCCAGCCCCAGGATGTGTGGGGGGGGGGGGGGGGGGGGGGGGGGGGTCAGCGGTCGGATTAGCCCTTTAAACATGGTCACCCACGCGTCGATGCGCCTCTATCCAGGGCACCGAGGCACAAATACGGCGCACAATGCGGGTCCGTGCCGCGTCCGCCTTACACGCGCCTCCGCGCTAAGCGCTGACACGCACGGCGTGGTACCCACCTGCTTGCGTGGTGTCGGTGAGATCGTAGCTCGTGCCCGGGTACTCTCTCAGCTTCCTGCCGCTCAGGTTGAGGATCCCGGAGCACACGGCATCATCCAGAGCCCGGTCCAGGCTGCGCGCCGTGTGGTGCTGCTGCTGCTGCTGCTGCTGCGTGAAGTGTCCGACGCCCGGGCTCCAGTGGGGTCCGCCGGAGCACTGGTAGCTGTGTGGGGCTGCAGCAGCTCCCACACCTCCCTGACTGGACGCCATTTTCGTAAAAAAGAAATTACTCTTACAATAATAACAGCGCACAGCGGCAGTCTCTCCGCCCATGCGCATAAATACACGGGCGCATGCCCTGGACGAACGCTAGGGGCTGGGCTTTCGGAGGAGGGGGAAGAGGAGGAGGAGGAGGTGGTGATGATGCTGCTGCTGCTGATGATGATGATGGTGGTGGTGGTGGTGGTGATGATGATGGAGAATAGGATTTGGTGGCCATTTTAAGATTATACCCGTCTTCCCCCTGCATATACATATAGATAATACATACATCTCCTAAGAGCCTCCGTGCAATACTCAGGGGGCAAGGGCCTAATGCAAAACCACACCATTTTCTTAAATATGTCCATTATCCGATTCCTGGAGACCAGTGGGGTAGTTGCTGACACTGATAAATCACTATGATATCCTTGTGAATAATGCATCGGATTCTCTACGCGACACATATAAAGATGGTCATTATATCTATTACAAATGAACATCTACATTGTCTGGTACATGGGAGAGGGGTGGAGGCTAGGTGATGTTATGATGAGGATATTATTATCCTATGATCCAGAGCAGCATGCTTGACGACGTTGCCTTAAGGTTTAATCGGCCCAATTGCGCCCTAACTGTCCATCGGGTCCTCTGATCGGCCCATGTTGACCTCCTCTTTTTTGCCCTAGGTACAGCCAGTCCCCATGAGGTCTTATCGCGATGGCAAATCAGTGTATGGTTGACTTGGGAGCATTGTAGAATAATGAAAGCTATGAAACAACACTCGAATCACATTCCTGCTGGTTCAGAATTAACTTGGCAGGCCAGAACTGAAATGCACTGATCTACCACTACATAAAAAACGAGCAACAGACCTGTGTGGACTGGTTACTTAATTACCAAAATATGAACAGTTTAAATAATTTGAATCCCCTGAGAGATGAACCTCTCTCTGCAGAAATTTCAAGTATTTGTAGCGATCTTCACAGATGTCTCTCAACTACAGGGCCTTTTTTTAAATACATAAATCAAAGTTTTAACCTGGGGCAAAGGTTATGTATAGCCTGATAAACATGACACGAGAGCCCCCCCCCCCCCGCCACAGGTGACCGCAAAACGTTTAAATACGGGGAGGAAACGCGAAGGTTTGACTCCATCGCAAGTCAAAGCCGTGCGATAAATAACGTGTCCATGGGGAAGAAATAGAACTCGGCTCATTTATAATCGAGCACTCCAGCCGAGGAGGCGTCCTCCCTCACTGCACAGCTCCGGTCAGACATCACGCCTCTCCTCCGTAGCATGTTGTGTCACACACGCCGTTTGTCGTCGCGAGCAATATGGTGAAGCAATAGCATGACACACACAGTAAGTGGCCGTGCGAGCAGAGGTGTGAGGCTGTGTGTGCATGCCGTGTGGTTCCAAAACGACGGTTCTTCTGCGGGCAGCTCGGCGGTTTGTGGCGAGACAGCGGAGCGCACCAGAGTGTCGTTAGCTTGTCGACGGGTGGCGTCGGTTTGTGTTTGCGGACGTGACCGACTGGAGATGGAAGGGGCAGTGTCGTGTGCGTGCGTGTAGGTCTTCGTGGGGGAAAAGCAGGCTCACGGTCGGTGGGGAAAGTAATAGCTGCGTTTAGCAACACTCGCCCAAAGGTTAAAGCTAGCTTAAGCATCTCACTGGGGCGACAGCTAGCCTAGCTAACGTTAGCAAAAGGGGATAGCTTGTTCAACAGTGCAGGCCTCCTTTTTTTTTTTAGACAATGTGCCACAAATGGACTAACTTAGCACCCAGGGTATTAGCGGAGGGGTATTCTAAAGTTTAAACAGCCCCATTGTGTGGTGCAGTTACACCACTGTGGCTATGACATGCGAGTTATTCTCATCCCCAGTGGCCTTCCTCTCCCATTTCTCAGCAGTTTGCAAGTGTGTGAGGGTTAGGGGAGATTTGTGTGGTTCCGACGTGCAAAGTGTCCGTTTTGGCAGCTCGTCATTGTGTGTTGTTTGTTTTACTCACTGCCCGTATCCGCCACCCGACAAAGGAAGTGATGCTACACAAGCTGCTGTGTCCCTCGGAGGAGCAGGGAGGTGACTCACGACTCTGACCCTCAGTGTGATGCACGGCTTGTGTACACAACACGAAGGGTGTCACACCTTCTATTTCCAAACAATGTGAAATTGTTTACATGCACACCTTTAACAAGTAAGTGCAGTAGAGCAGGGCTGGGTAAATAATAATAAAACAGCAAGGGGACTAAGTCATAGATTGGACAGATATGTTAGTCTAATTCCACTTTTATTAAGTTAAACACTGAATGACAGAATGAATTTGTAAGAAGAAAAAAAAAAAAAGCTATATGCAAGTGACATTTCATTTTTAATGTGTACGTGTCTTTGTTTTGCAGATTGATCATGGCGGATAGAAAGGGAAAACCTGTCACTCCGCTCAAAACGCTCACAAAGAAAGAACAAGAGCAGCTCAAGAAGAAGGTAAGACTGTTTGGGTTTTTCGTATTCCGCGTTTCTGTAAATGAATAAAACTACATTGAACAGAATGGGGCCGCATGTTTTTTCCATGAAATATGGCTGCAATAAATGCATATTAGGAACCACCCACTATGAAACGCATACCGTAATAACTATATGCTGCGATTGTTTCTGCGTGACTTTGTAGGAGGAGGAAAAAGCGGCGGAGGTTTTCGAGGAGTTCTTGGCCTCATTTGAGACCAGTGAGAAAAGCGGAGGGAAAACCTTTGTCCGCGGCGGCATCGTGAACGCCACCAAAGGTCAGCACCTACGAATTTGTGCATTCATTTAAATCAAATTCATTTGTGCATTCAGTTCCGGTCCTCTGCTAGTGCTAATGATGAGTCACTGGTTCCTTATATGGGGGAGGAAAAAAAAAAAAAAGGGGGGGACTAAAAGGAATAAATGTTACCACTGACTCAGCAGTTGCCAGGCTGCAAACCTGTCGTTTGCAGTGCATTATGGAACTTGTGTGAATAAAGCTCTTTAAATATTGAACAGCAGCAAGGTTGAGAGTAAAATAACTCTTCATCGGCTGTCTCTGAGCCACGGCTTCTGATAGAATGGGGACAGTAACAGAGCCTTCTCCTGTGTACACAGAGCAAGAATTTCTTGTTTCACGAATGTGTGGTCGTCTATTGTTTTTTTGCAGAGGAGGAAGCCGCAGAGGTCAAGAAAAGTAAGCTGTATCGACCCGGGACAAAGGCCGTCTCTGTGTCCCAGCATGTCCCACAGCTGTCTTCCACTGACAGCAAAAAGGCAGTACGTTTTTTTTCTTTCACTAATATTTGCCCAAATGCGTACATACTTTAGTTGTTTACAACCTCTACAATCATTCCCGCAATGCCCGTTTGATCAACAGACATTTAAAAGAAAGACGGAGGAAAAGAAGAAGAGTAATCTCGAACTTTTCAAAGAAGAACTCAAGCTGTAAGCGTTGTTTTTTTTTCTTGTCAAGTCCGCTTGATATCATAACGCTCTTCAATCCAGATTTAGATATATTTATGTTTATGGCAGAATACAAGAAGAGCGTGAGGAAAGATATAAAAGGAAGAAAAATGACCCAGGCAGTGGAGGAGGAGGGGGAGGAGGAGGAGGATTTGGAGATCTGGATATACCGTTATCAGGACGATCAAGTAAGGGCCCCTCGTCAATATCTGTGATTTTTACTTTCTTTTTTTTTTTTCAATATTCCTGCTATCATTTAAACATACTAAGCTCTTTTTTTCCTCAACAGCATTATACGATGACCTTACGGTGCCAACCACCACTAACCTCTACATCAGCTGCATTAGCCCAAAGGTAAAAGGAATGCACTGACATTGATTGGCTCAGGGAAGCGGAGGCGTACCTTTTCGCACCGTTTTTTATATATATTCATTCAGATGAACGAGGAGATGCTGTGCAAAGAGTTCGGCAAGTATGGTCCCCTGGCTAGTGTGAAGATAATGTGGCCCCGAACGGACGAGGAGCGCTGCAGGACCTCGAACAGAGCCTTTGTGGCTTTCATGACACGGAAAGATGCGGAGAGGGCCTTATCTGCACTTGATGGTATAGTTCATTCTACGGAATACGTTTGCTTTCATTGACAACGACACCCCCATTGCCTTTTACCGTCCGTCTGGTTTCCACACTGACGGCCACCGTGGCATTTCGTTTGTGTCGTAGGCAAAGTGGTCATGGGGTTTGAAATGAAGCTGGGCTGGGGAAAACCAGCTCGCATCCCACCTCAGCCTCTCTACACACCGGTGGGGGTGAGGGCCACACCGCCGCCACCGTCTGGTCTGCCCTTCAACGCTCAGCCAAGGGGCCGCTTCCGCAATGACTTCACCAAGCCGCTGGGCTTGTCCAAAGGGGAGCTCGACAAGGTAAGCCTGTCTCTGTTCTCTTAAGGGGTCTGCATTACTGTTTGCGTTGCTCTGTAATGGGGAGTTGAATAAGGATCAATAAGCCCTAGTTGGTCTTTATAACGAATGTCATATGTAATCAAAATTGTAATTTGGCAAATGTATGTATTTAAGAGGATTTAGCATTTTTAGAACACTTTGCCCGAATAACTGAAAGCCCCCCCCCCCTCCAATTCCGCTGACTGTGAATGCTTTCGTTGTCTTCTTTGCCGTATGTATCGTGCAGCGTTCCATCTGTGCAAGTGTTCCCTTTTTAATACTCTGACCGTTTGATGTACTTCACAAACAGACTCTGTCCGAAGCTGTAGTCAAAGTGGTTATCCCAACAGAAAGGTACACACACTCTTCTCACTACGCCTGACCAGCCGTTGACACAAGTGTTGCATAGGCAGAGGCCGTGTTGTACTGTTCCGTCATCCGTTGAAACCAAGCATGCACATATAACCGTCCGTAGTTGCAGCGTTGCCATTCTCAGGCGACAATACGATACCTATAGCTGGGGGCTCTTATTGGCCCCATGACCGACCGTTTACGTGGAGTAAATGTTCTTTACTCGACAGCAATTAATAATACCAACACCTTTGAGCCCTGGCTTTCCTGTGGGAGGGCTGAGTCACTGCAGACCCATACAGCTAGAAGGCAAATAGATATTAATATTAATCCAAGCCTGGTGGTGTCAGAGGTAGCAGGGTAATGCGTTTGGTTGGAGACAAGCATGAATGTGTTCACTGATGAAATAGGCGGGTCAAAAACACTGCATGAAAATACTTTGAATTGATATTACAGATTTTGCGGCCTGAAGCCTAGTGAAATGTTTTCAGCCATGTGGTGCCCCGTTACCGACAGATATTTGTCTATCTGAGACTATCACGTCGAATGTCAAATCCGATTGAGATATAAAAAAAATCGAAATGCTTGTTGTTTTCTAAATATGCTGACTTAGTGTGTGCCCCACGTATAAGTTAATGACTCGACAATGTGATGCAAGGATCTTTCACCTCCATATTTTTAAAACAGCGAATGATTTGACATTGAATTACACCGTCGGGGTCCGTTGCATTCAGTTTGCCTGCCGGCCAACAATTTGCATAGGGTCCAACAGTTCACTAGAAACGGGCGTAATAGATCTCGTGCTGTATCTGACACAGAGACGATCTAATACTCTGCTCTCCCCCCCGCAGGAATCTATTGTTCCATATTCACAGGACGATAGAGTTTGTGGTGCGTGAAGGACCTGTATTTGAAGCCATAATAATGAACAAGGAGAAAAACAACCCAGAGTACAGGTAGGCGTAGCTGCCCCGAGCTGTACAGGTGGCCTGGCCAAGCTCGCCGAAATACCTGATTTGCGTATGCTTTGTTGTCCTCAGGTTCCTGTTTGACAATAAAAGCCAAGACCATGTGTACTATCGCTGGAAACTCTTTACGATACTGCAGGTATATCTCTAAAATCTTCAAAACCCTGTCTATTAAAAATAAAAAAACTTCAGAGAGTTCATCTAAAAACGGTTTATGTACTAAATATTTACCTTTTATATCTATTTCTTGACAGGAATCCCTAATTTTGAAAATCACACCCCCCCGATAGACTGTTAAGTCATTGAAAATCCCACTGTGGTCTATCTCTCTAAGCATCTATGTATTTCGCATTCTTCCTATCTACAGGGAGAGTCCCCAACAGAGTGGAGGACCACAGATTTCCGTATGTTCCGAGGAGGCTCTTTATGGAGGCCGCCTGTCATAAACAACTACTCGCAGAGTGATGAAGAGAGGGCAGGAGTGGAGGAGGAGGCTGCCCCCGAGGAGGAGGTGAAGAAAGGGCAGCTCAGGAACGAGTGAGTGGGTCTCCCAAGGCTTTCGCAAAATGTTACATTGGCAAACGCTTATGGCAGTCGAATGCAAACCCGTTACTCTCGCGCGCGAACCATTCAGGCACAGGCAGAGGCTGGAGACGTTGCTTAAGGAGCTCTCTCCAAGCAGAGAAGATATTGCCGGCGCCATGCTCTTCTGTCTCGAGAGAGCGGACGCAGCAGAGGAAGTAGTGGGGCACATCGCCGAAGCCTTTTCTTTGCTTCAGACGCCCCTCCAAAAGAAGGCCAGTGACTTCCTGTAAGTTGTATAGCTCAACCTACACAGAATGTACTCAAGTTTTTTTTTTGGTTTGTCCTCGTTCCCACAGGTCGCCAGGTTGTACCTTGTGTCGGACATCTTACACAACTCGTGTGCCAAGGTGGCCGGTGCATCGTATTATCGTAAATAGTAAGAGACTTCCCACCACAATTTGCGCCTCAACGGCATTCCTCGCACTCATTCTCCGTCTGGCGGTCTGTAAGTGTTTTGTGTCCCCTGGCTTTTTTTTCAGTTTCGAAACTAAATTAACCCACATATTTGGGGACCTGAATGCGGCGCACAAAAACGTACAGGCCAGGCTGCAGGCTGAGCAGTTCAAGGTAATTACGCGTTACATTTGCCTCATGCAATAACATCAGCCTACCCCCCCCCACCCCCCCTTCCCAAAAAAAGGAAAGAATAAAACAAATAAATCATTTTCATGTCCTTTCTCTGTAGCAAAAGGTCATGAGTTGTTTCAGAGCATGGGAAGAATGGGCCATATACCCCGAGCCTTATCTGATCCACCTTCAAAACATCTTTCTGGGCTTTGCCAAAGTAGGGGAGGAGCTGACGGAGACCGTAGAGGTGAGCTCCTTGTGTCTCATGTTGACTATTTGGACAACTGTTTCGGTTCAAATAAATGCCTCCGTATGGCACAAACATTATTCAACGATCCCAAATCCATGTGGGTCTGACTGTCTCTTTGCAGGAAGTGGCCTGTGATCTCGACGGGGCGCCCATGGACAGAACACTGATAGACGGGGTACCTTTGGGCAAAGCCCCTGTGGATGACCTGGACGGCTGCCCCATGGGCTGGGACCCTCTGGATGGTGCCGCCGCCGACGACATCGACGGCGTTCCCTTGGGAGTCGCCATTGATGACATTGATGGGATGCCCTGTGAGTGATGGAGGCCCACGGTTTCCTGTAAAAGTGGGGAATTACGATTGTTTCGACGCAGTATCCTGCCCCCTCCAGGAGGGGAACGGGACACGCCAATAGAGAGCTTTCCTGCAGACATTTTAATAGGCATCAACAGCATTAAATCGCCACTATAAACCATAATCATGTTTAGCCTGGTGGCATTTCGCTAATCACCCGTCCTTGTCGTGACCCCGCTGTCTTTTTTTCTTTTTCCTCAGTGGACGACGGCAACGCTCCTCTCTCCAGGGTGCCTTTGTCTAAATGGGAGAAGACAAGTGACACCGGTGCAGTTTCTCAAGGTAAATCGGGTCAAGGTGCGTCCTGCGTCGTATCACTCTGCCCCCCGCCCCGCTCAACTCTGTCCATTCTCCCTCAGCCAAGGCCGAGTCAAAGTGGGACACTGTGGTGGAGCCATACAGCGAAAAGGCAGCGAACGTAAGGTAAGCTTCCCGTGGCGGGTTCCACTGCAGTATCTGCGACTAGCATTTCCCACTTAACACAGACGCGACAAACAATCTGTAAATGTATACTTCTCCCTCTCTCTCCTGGTGACAGCATCAACTCGCAGGATGGGGACGAAGGCTCGGAGAGTGACAGCACCGACGATTCCTGTGGCTCCTCCAAATATGACAGTGCAGATTTCCAGAGCTCCCTCAGAAGTTTCCAGATGTCTGAGAGCAAGAGGAAGAGGTTGAGAGAGCTGGAGGCAAGTGCGCAAATGCATTCCTTATTTGTGTGGGGATAAAAAAAAAGCAAAAGACTGCGTTTGAAATTTGGAGAAACAGTTGGGGCCACAGCTGTACGAGTAAATTCAAATTCACTGCCTCGCTGTGGTTACATTTTCAGCCCCTCTGAAAATGCGTTCGAGGTTAGAGACGATCGATGTGTAAAACTGATTCGATTGCTCCGACACAGGTAAAGGTCATGAAGATCCAAGATGAGCTGGAATCTGGTAAGAAGCCGGTGAAGTCTGGAACGAGCATACAACAGGAAGTGGTGCTCTACAGAAACAAACTGCTACAGAAGGTGGGCTATGGGACAGTTTATACTTGCATTGCTTTGAGTTCATTGTGATTTTTTATTTATTTTATTTTTTTATATAACCTTCACGTAAATAGATTTAAGTTCTATAACATTTAACATTAACCCCCAGTATGGAAAAACGATTAGCATCAATTAAAAACAATGTTAAGAGTTAATGTGAAATTACACAGCTTGGTTTACCGATTTAGTCTCGTGTGCGCCATCTACCGGTAAGTAGGATTCAGTAAAAAAAAAAAAGAAAAATCTCCTCGTAGCCATTTGTCTTTGTATGTTACGCGTTAATTGAAATGAGAGTGTATGTTTATGTTACCCGAGTGATGCGTCATCACGTGTGGTTTCCTAAATGCAGTTGAGGGAACTTAATCCATAGTCAAAAGAAATCTTTGAGTTTTTCCAGGATTAACATTGGGCCAGAACATTTGTTGTTTCACTGAAGGAATTACGACGATAATAATGTCCAACAATGTCAAACCTGTCTTGAACTGGCCGGATACTGACGAGTAGCGCCATTGCAAAGCATCCGCAGGCTACTTAATCGGAACACTGGTATGTCTTACACGCTCTACCACAGGAGTTTAAAAAAGATGACGAAAAGACGGAGAGGCCGTCGTCAAAGTCCAAAGACCGGTCAAAAGAGGACAGAAGGGACAAAGACCGAAGCAAAAGAAGCGAAGATGGCGACAGAAAACGGGGACGGAGTAGAGATCCGGACGACAAAGCTCGAAAGTCGAGGAGCATCTCTCCTCTAAGGCAAGTACCGTGAGAGGTTTTGTTTTACAACGAACCTGGGCGTTGATGCTGATGCCCGATCATCGTTAAAAAAAAAATAATAATAATCCGTTATCATTTCTATCTAGGACGAGGTCTCCGAAATGGTCCAAACCATCGCCGGACCGCAAGGCAGCAGCCAAGTCCAGGTCCCGGTCCCCTCATCGCTCCCACAAGAAGACAAAGAAGAGCAAACACTGACCCTCATCTCCGGACCTTTGTCATCCATCATCTCGCTGGTGTTCATGGATCATGGAACAGACTGAAACGCCCCCCCCCTTTGCTCCCCCGACTCACACCGTCGCGCAGGATTCGGCACTATTTTGTATGATGGCGTTTGAACACTGTAACTAATTAAATATATTTTTGTTTTACCGTTTTGTTTTTAAAATGATAACCAGAAATGTGGCTGCAAAGTTTGATGACACGAAAATAAATCGCGGCTGGCGACGAGCGCGATCGCGTGTGACTGAAGGACTCTGTGGACAGGGCCGGGTATCACAAATGTTTTGCCCATTCTTACTCTGAGGGGTGATTAAGCAGAGGTTAAACCAAAGGGTAAGAAGCATTTTTTGTGGGGTTTTATTGAGGAAATTAATAGCGCATCATTTGGTTGTTTACAAAAGCAGGAAGTACGCAATGTTACAGTAAATTTACAGTAATATTTCTATAAATGCAATGTGCTTTCATTGATCAAGGAAATGTATCAAAAGGACTTGGGAGCCAGTACTCTCTGAAAAGGTCGAAGAGGACCCAGCCCTAAAAATGTGTGACTTTACAGTTTTGCTGTACCACACAAATTTGCCGTCATCCCAATGTTTGTTGTCTTTTTTTTTTGAGGAAAGCTTGATCTTGTAGGCACAACGAGTTAAAACGCGAATGACATTTCAAACCACTTTGCTCGAGACGATTGGTTGAATCCGTTTACACGGGACACATTAAAAAAAAACAAACAAAAAAAAACAACGGACTGAAAGCAGGACAGTGTCTTCTCACAACTCTTAAAGAGTTGGCTCAATTTCTCGGAAAACGCGGGAGCAAAACAAACGAGTAAGGTGCCCGTAGTGTCACAGATAGCCTTCTGGCTATACTCAAGTCTTTACCGTACAGCTTTAACTTTACACATCTGAACAGCCCTGCCCCAGCTCTCAGCTCAAGCCACACAAACGTTTGGCAAGCCACGTCCCCCTACCCCCCCCTCCCCCTCCCCACCCCCTCGTGCCAAACCATTCACAGTTGCTTGGTATTAAAAATAAGAACAGAAATGGGACAGGGACCCACGTCGCCGTCTGCTTCGTGGCGTCGATACTTCCCATCGTCTTCCATTATAGGGGTCCCCTGTTATTCTGAAAAAGGCTCCAGGCAGCGCCTTGCCTCGGAGCAATAACCGCTCGGTGGCTGGGAGACTGCTCCTGGCGGGCTGTCCTGCGTCTCGCCGACTATTGTCCGCCAGACCCGGCCAGAACGTGAAGAGTGGCCAACGTCCGGAGCGCTCAGTACTTTTTAACATTGATGAAAACCTTGATGGCTCCGGTGAAGTCGGCGGAGAGAAGAACCTCCGTGTGGTCGGTCTTGAGGGCTCCTGCGAAGGAAACGCAAAACTTTAGTGCGCCGAGAGGACGGCGTCGACTTCCCGAGTCACGTGTATGGGAACGAATTGAAAGTGCATTTACCCGAGGGTATCGTTTCGGAGTCTGTGGAGTCCAGGCTCTTGCACTCCGCGTCTGGTTTCTCTGCCCCGGCTTCTTGTGGAACGATGAGTGCAGGGTGGGGTGCGAAGATGGCTGAGGTGACCACTGCATTGTGTGCTGAAAGGCAAGGGGAAGCGTTCACGACGGCGCAATCAAAGAGTGAACACATTCATAAGACAAGTCGTTACCTTTGATCCCTTCCCAGAAGTCATTGCGGTCCCGTCGGACGGAAGTGAACTTGCTCAGGTCGTGGTAAGTGCTCCATATGTAAACGTACTTATCCTCTGAGCCGCTGACTATGAAGGAGTAGTCATGGCTAAAGGAAGAGAGTCCCGTCAAGAAATGCATCACCGAAGGGATTTTGTGCAAATGGTACAGTGCAGCATATAACCAAGGCAAGGAATAAGAACAATGGCAAGTAAAGGTGTCGTTCACAAACAGTACGTGGAAACACGATGGGGCAACTCCCTCACCTGAAGCTCGCCTTGATTTGACTGCTGCTGTTGACGTATCCTTTGTATTTCATGGACAGCGACAAGTCTCTCAGGTCATAAAGGCGGATGCGGGAGTCGTTTGACGTCACCAAAATCTGCTCAGGGGTCAAAAGAGGAAGTTAACGCGGTACGACGGGGAGAGCGGACTCGCAGCACTGTCACGCGCACACGAGAAAACGAACCTTATTCTCTCCGGGCAGAGGTTCAATGCCGGTGATCTTTCGCCCGACCTTGTTCCTGCCTCTGGTGGATCTCACGTGAATTTGGGTGTGGTACTTCAGACGCTAAGTGATGTGCAAAGACGGAACAATACTTGGGCTATATCTCGGGGCAAACGTGGCGACGAGAAATGTGATAACAAGGTGGATAGAGTAACAGAAAGAAGTCGTTAGACCTGGCTACCTCCGTGTCATAGAAGATACATCGGCCATCGTAGGTGCCGATTACGGCGTACTTCCCATTCTGGCAGAAGTTGGCTGCGGTGATGAGGCGCGTTTGGCCGTCCACCTCGTTCCAAAGGGCCACCTTCTTGTCCGGAATGTTCCAGAGGCGGAGCTTTCCATCCAGAGAGCCACTCAAAAAGTACCTGTCATCCTAAGAAAGAGGGGGGGGGGATGGCTCCTATAAATACAGGCTGGGAACCAAAATAAATAGCGTTCGGAACGCTGAAATAAGTAATACAAGCTGACGCGACTTACTCTGGGATGAAAGGCAATGGCAGTCACAAAATCAATGTGTTGAAAGCAGCAGAGACACTCTCTCCTGGATATGTGCCATAATCTGACGGTTTTATCCATCGAAGAGGAGAGCAGGAAAAAGTTCTGGATTGAGACAAAAATAGAGAAATCGAGGCGAGGGGTAAAAATCTGCAGAGCGAGCGTCCAAAATATCGGAAGAAAAAAATAAAAATAAATAAAAAATGAAGGCAACCGTCACCTTGGACCAAGACAGATCCAGCAGATCGGCTGTGTGACCCTTGTACTTGCAGAAGGGCACTTGACGGAAAGGGGCCGTCCTGTCTTCCGTTTCGGGGTCTTCTGGAACACAACTTGCCTAGAATAGAAAGACAATCTTTTAGGAAACTAAAGGAGCCAGAAGACTGTAATGTATATATATATATATATATATATATATATATATAGAGCACTGTAATCGTACTATTACTAAATAGAACTTAAAACTAAATATATAATCCTATTTTCTGAGAAGACCCGACAAAACAGAAATGAAAAGGTAGGGTTAAAATTCACCCACCCCGGGATCCGTGTCGGATTTAGAGGAGCACAAGCTTTCCTGAGACGGAGAGGGTGAAACGCGACCTGGCGGAGCCCAAACATAAAGCACGTTACGGCGGCCATAGCTGAGCGTGGAAATTAAAACGATCGCTCATCCCACGACAGAATCTCTGAGACGTTGATGGGGCTACCTTCGGTGTTGTACTTTAATCTCATGTTGTTGAAGTAGTCAAAGGCGGCCTTCAACACCCAGATGCGAACCACATTATCCTGGCCGGCGGTGGCCAGCAGCCTCCCGCAATGCGAGAACTTCATCGTCCACACGGCCCCCTGAGGACAAAGGAACAAGGACTCCGTCACACAACCGCAGGCTGGTGCACATTTTATTTCAAACCCAAGAAATAATAATAATAACAACAACAACAACAACAACAATCCCACCGTATGCTCTCCACTCAGGTCCTGCACCACCTTAATCTGGTCAAAGTCAAAGGGACCCTTGAAGCTGTGCGCCGCCTTGAACTTGGCAGGTCTGGTGTAAGGCATCCCCTCATCGTCACTCGAGGATGGATCATCCTGATCGGTGTGAAACACTGACCCCCGCCACAAAACAAAAGGGCACGGCCGAGGGTTAACCAAATCGTCACACGAGCAGGAGCGTTGACACTTCGTGAGCTCGTGCTGGCATGTAGGCAACTCTTTTAAGACGTGCGCAGCGGCTCAGTCGGATTAATTCAACAACTGCCCGATTGCGAGCAGTTACCATTGCCATCACTATTATGTAAATGATGCAACGTAAAAGCAACACTTTGAACAGTTGCATGCTGTAACATTAGAGTTAAGCTGTATTTTCAAACAGCCTTGTTGCCCACATCCATTTACAAATAATCTCAACCAAAACTCTTCTCCTTCCCTACAGCTCGTGCTCCGCTATCGAACAACCGTAAAATATAAGAATCCAGCATATACTGTACACTGTATTTAGCAATAGATCTACAGTTGTACTTTATTCACATCATACAGTTGAAATGTTGAAGCTTACCTTCATCCCGCACACTCTTTACTTTGTTGACTGCCTTCTCTCCGTATTCCTCAGCGAGATGCTTGGCCTTCTTCACAGATTTGCCAAAGAATTTCTTCAACTGGGTCCTGATTATAGGTGAGACATAAAACATTAAACATTTCAGAGGGAAATGTTGGAAAAAAGAACAACAACAACAACAACGACAACAACAAAAAAGAAGGTTCCTAATCCTTACGTTTTCTGTTTCAGTTTCCCTCCATCTGTGTCCGTCAGCGCAGCCTGAGACTTGTCATCATCATCTGACTGAGCTGCATCATTGCTGTGGTGGGAAAAAATAAAACACATCTGCTTCCTCTAGAAAATATGCTTTATATGATGGGCTGAGGATAAAAAAATTTGTGTTTTTTTTTTATTATAATTGAATAATTCTGCAGCCAATACATAAAAAAAAAAGAAAGATTTTCTTCTTACGTGATGTACTCCTTGGTCCTCCTCATGATGTGCAGAGTGAGAGGGTTAATCCCAGCAGGAAGTTTCTCTTCTGCCTGGATTAGGGGAATCTCCTCACCCGTGTCCAGATTTTTGATCATCACACTAGCCAGGATTTCCTTTTTTGAGACAACAAACACTTGGTGCACGTTCCGTGTATTGAGGTGCGGGGGAAGGCGTAGCCCCAGAGGTTGAGGTATGGCTGAGATTCAAGCAAATACAAAGAAACACAGAGGGACTCTTACTTCATCTGTCAGTTCTCTACCAGAGTTGGAACGGGGACGCTGAGGGCCTGGAGTTTGTCCTCCGCTCTGCGATGAGGCCTCTTCATCCTCATTTTCCTGAGAAAAAAAAAAAACAATCCAATCAGTGGCGCAATATTATATCAGATAAGGAGACTGCTGGACCGTCATCGGTTTCACTGAACACTAACCTGAGCTGTCACCACCTTTTCCCCACTGGTGGCACTGGCCAAATCCAGGGAATGCTGCAGCTCTTTGGTTAAACTCCTCACTGTGCTGCTAGGAGACACCAGGCCGGACGGCTCCAGAGCATCCACGCCGACTGGAATGTCCGCAGATACTGAGCAACGTTTAAAAAAAAAAAGGGGGAATTTTTTCAGTCTACTTTGTGTGTGTGTGTGTGTGACGGTGGTTTGCCATTCCAACTGATGGAACATTATCTAAAAATATATATTTTGGGTGTACTATTGTCTTCATTCATGTCATTAACTATGCATGGTTTTCCTACCTTCCAGTACACTTGGCCTGAGACACTCCTGAGACCTCTTGGAAGGTAGACCCTGCCACGCCGGGGGAGGCGGTCTTGGCGGGGGACCTCCACTCGGAGGCGGCGGGCGTGAAGGAGGAGGCTTCTTGGTGCTGGCTACGATGTCTGGCTCTACCGTGATTTGACGTGGGGGTTTTGTGGGCCCAGAGGAGTCCGAGTCGGCCGGCCTGTCTGGTAACGGGACCTGGTCTAAGATGTCTGCGGGCCTCTGCTCCTGTTCCCCATCCGCAACTACAACAGCCACATATGCCTGGCCATGCCCTATGGAGCTGGTGATGTCTGGGGGCTGAACGTGTTTGTGTGACCCAGCTGGTGGCCCTGGGAGACCTCTGGGCTCTGGGGCGGGTAGAGAGCACGCTCCGTTCGTTGCTGCACTTTCCTGTTGTTCCTCCTGGCTCTCTAAAGGCTGAGGATTGGCCGCTGGCGCCGCTACCTCCACAGGAACTTCCTGAGCATTCATCTCTTCCTTTGGCTTCGATTCTGCTTCTACATCGACATGTAGCTGATCTAACAGCTGAGCCACATCGCCAGCCTTTTGACTCTCCTCAATGATGCTGTCGATGATCTGTGAGAGAAAGAGAAAATAACAATTGGTCAAATCACCAACACAGAAACTATGATGCAAGCTCCCATGATATACTCAATTCCAAAAGAAATATGTTACTGTCAGCACATTAACCTTTTCTGTCTCACTTCTTGTGGCAATTAAGCAAAAGGGCAAGTGTTGCACCCACATCAAATCTGAATGGATTTTAGATGCTGGCTTAATTTGACCTTTGACATCAATGACATTCAGACAAACATAGACTTTTCACATACAAAATAAAAACAAGACATTAATGAATTTTTTGAGCAAGTCCTCATTTCCATTTTGACATACAGAAAACCATTACCTGTAGGGAATCATCTTGCTGAGGCTCAGATGAGGCCTCTCCACCGCTGATATCTTGCGCAGCATTAACCGATCTCTGAGAAAGCTGTTCACAAAAGAATGAAAACTATTATTACCTAAAACAGATTAAAAGTGGAAATAAGTCAAAGGTTTGGCAACTTATAAAAAATGTATGGTTATTCAGACAGTGCCAAATTTCTGAATCTCTCTCTTCCAGCTTACTTTTTAAATCAGTTGTATTTCATTGGAAAACACCTGCCTGACATACAATCATACTATGTGACTTACTCATCAATCAATACCATTGTTTTAACATCGTCCCATGATGCCATTTCCTTTAGCTGAAAAATCAATGCTTTCCAAACCCCAATTTTAGGGGCAGGGCTTATGGTTGTCTGTGAGCAAAGTTCACTCCTGGGTCCTTTCCAGCATCCGCTCAACACTGTTGCAGTTTATCGAGTACATCCTATTTGCAATCTATACTGGGCAAGTGTAATCTAAATTCCAGTCGTGACAGTTTGTCGGAGGGGCAGGCAAATCAAGAAAACCAAATGAGTAATTTGCATTTTCCCCAACTGTCACAGAGGCAACAGCTACGATGATGAGGGCAAAAGCATGAATATAAGCAGCCGGTAACTGTCTTACGCTGAAGTCTCTCATAAGGGCAGATAGAAGGTTAACTAACACTGCAGTCACCTCTGTTTATTCAAACAATAGACATTGGGGCCACGGCCTGGTTTAGCACCCAGATTAATGAGAGTATCAAGGGTGTCAAAATTTGACTAAACAGAAAAAATTAAGAACCAGACATAGCCTATCAGAGAAAAAAAAAGACTATTGACTAATGAAATACATTCAATAAAAGGATTCTAAAGCACAATCAGCTCAACATATACTGCCCTGTTTCAACAGTGCCTGGGTTTAGACAAACATACCTTAGGCGAGGGAATGACAAACTTTGCAGGAGACCTGAAAATACACAAAAGGTTAAAAAAAGAAAAAGGCAAACAAAGTCAAAGTTTAAAATATAACAACAACATAGAAACCATATTTGATTGAATTTGGTGTGCCCCCCCACCTAATTTTAATAATAATAATAATAATAAATAGAGCTTTCAACAATGCTGAGAATGTCTACATTTAAAAAAGACTGAAAAACAAGCATAAAACAATGCACATTTTCAGACCCACTAAGTGATTAGAAACTATAACTCTGAATAACGTTTTAATAGTGTTCTGTGTTTTTTGCAAGTCAAATAACATAATGGAGGTTCCCTCTATCTTGTATATTTGCTTAACAAAACAACTCCACTAGCTACTTTCCATAATGTAAGACAGCAGTAAGAGGTCAACTGTTGGTTTCTTACATATATGCATCATAAATTGATAGTATTCTTAACGTTACTTTGCAATAATAAATACAAACATCTGTCGCTGCAGCCCACAGCTCCTAGAATGACAGACATTCAAACCAGTCGATTTTTGACTTAAAGCCTTCCTAGGAACCTGTTCCCACAAACAAACATCATCTGGAACACCTCAGGTGAGAGGAATAACATCATGTGATTTGAATGTTGGGACGGACCCTCCCTGCACCGTAAAACAACTGCTGCCCTAAACTACAATGTCACGCTATATGACACAAATCAATTGTTGAATAATGACCTGGGAATTGTTTGTGTCTGATTTTCTACTCAGTTCAAATTAACGTCAAATGTCCTCTGATTGTTTGCAGTTAACGTTATGCTACTGGTGCTAAGGGGGCTGGATACTTATTTATTAAGGCACATAAGGTAAATACAAACTCAAAAAGAGTATTATTATATTTAAAAAAAAACGTGTTTCCTTACATTTTTGGAGATGGAGTATAGTTGACATCTTCGGGAGCATCATAGAATTCCTCGGTGTCACTTGTATCTGACGCCATGCTAACGTGAATTAGCTCGCAAAGCTAGTGTAAGTTACGTCCCCAGGCAGCTGTCTAAAAGCCAAACCTGCCAACGACCCAGATGTAGCACATATGCACCAATCTCTCCCTCTGTATACACACTGCCTATTCGACAGTGGTGTTGTGATTTGAATGGCTCGGCCCAGGCGTCGTCAAACAATCACTCTCCTTTCTCAACGTCACAACATAATGTTTGGACAGGTATGCTAGCCTATTGCTAGGCTAACAAATGCAATCTGGTCGCGCGGCTGAACCCAGCCACCTGCTAACGAGCTCTCAGCCCCTTTCTTAAATTCCTCGCACTCGCAGCAAAAGTGTCTCCCATGAAAGCAGACAGCAGAAAAGGCGTCTTCTTACAACACCAGCACACTTGGATGAGCTGTCAAGCTAACGGGGCCAGCGGCCAGCGTCATACACAAAACAGAAACACAAAAAATACATGACAGTGAACGAGCAGAGTCAAAGGGCGGGGCACGGGCTTTCTTCTTCTTCTGCTACTCTGATATGGCAGCTGGGGGATGCGGACGCATCACCTCTGCCCCCAGCTGGACTCACTGTGTAACTGCACACACAAAGCATGGAGCACAGTGCATGGGGATAGTATGACTGGGGGGAAATTTTAATAACACACAAACTAGAAAAAAGTATTTAAGACTGTGATTACCGGTGGGCAATCTGCTGAATTACCTCAGATACCGTTTTTTTATATTCTTCCAATTTCTGAGTAAAACATTTATCAACAGTGTCGTCATTATAGTGATTATCACTTTACCTTCATTCATCTACTCTTCCTGTCTACTCTATACCCTAGGCTCCTGTGACATCAATTATCTTGTGTCCTTAAATTATATCAGTATGTATTTCACAGTCCTTAAATTATATCAGTATGTATTTCACAGTGCACTGCCTCCTACCCAGCCAGGCCCTTGTCCTTTATGGTACCTTACAGCTTCTTATATGGTTCAAATGCAGCCTATCTGTTCTATATAAAAAGATGTGCATATGAAATAAAAATGAATAAAATATAAATTGAACCTTTTCCTGCTTTAGCCTGAACAATGTAACTTTGTAAACCAAGAAATACTCACGGTGACCATCATTACAATTGAAAACATAATAATGATACAGAACATAATATCTACAAGGCATGTGACAATGTTTTATTCTTATCTCTTATTAAAAGATAGAATGTAATAGCACTGCGCTGTTTCGAAAAGATGCTATTTTAACACATTTTACAAGTGAAACAGTGGTAAAATATGCACATAAATTAGCACCTGCAGGTTGCATTCACACATGATGTAGGCAGGCAGAGCAGTTCAGCAACATGACCACTGAATGTGAATACCGTCTATTAATCAACCAAATCCCTCTTTATTTTGATAACTAAGTGAGCCTGTGTGCATTTTATTTAACGCTTTCATTAATGTGCCCAGGAATGTATAACAAGGTGAAATACCTTGAAATAGTAACGTAGCAAAGTAAACATAAGAACATAAACATAAACATTAAATGTTTTGAGGTATATGGAAACATATCAAGCTTCACATTTGGCAGAAAGTCATATCTGGAAAGACTTCTGTCTGGTTTATTCAATGAAAAGAAGAGAGAGATCATATTGCTATAAATGGAATTCTAAATTTTGTAGTGGGGGAGACATGACATGGGGAGATTTGAAATGTATGATCTGTTGTGACGACAGTCTGAACAAGGGGTAATTGTGCAAACCGAAATATTTAACAAAGCTCTTCGATGATTGAAATGTACAAGCATCAACACATAGTTTCCATGTTTGGACAAGAATAGCATCGGATTACCTCATCTAGAAATGTTCCACTCCATTTCTGAGATTGTCCAGAGCAAAATCAAATACTGAGAAAATGACCACAGATATGGCACTAAGGGTTCTTTTGTATTAACCAGAAAGTGTGTGTCCTTGTAACAGTCCCTTAGAATACAGATTAACGTTTCCAGTAAGTTCATACTTACATAAAGAACCATACACACATTCTATACTACTGTACTACTATAATACTCTGAATCACCACAAATACACTTTACAAGAAATCCATGCATACATCCATCTCAGGCCACACACGCCTACAGACAGAGGACTTTGCTTTAGAGCCACTTTATTTAGTAACGGAAGTTTTGAGCCAATGAGAAAAGATTGCCATACTCTTCCGCCAATGGAAAGTTATGATGCTCCGGCTCTCCTAGTAAGCCAAGAGCGCATTGGAGGAAACAACGAAGGAGGCTCCAGTGGTATAAGTGGATTTGAGGGCTTAGAAGGAAAACAAGGGCGCTAGTTAACGTTGGGCTCGTTGTTGAAGGTATGGAACCCTTTTTTTTTTAAGTTTAAAGATAGTATTTCAGAAATATACAGGGTTTTGAATTATGTATTTATCGTGTTAAGCTCAACGAATAACAGGTTGACATCAAGTCAGTGTCATTTGTTGATGGGGGCGAACCGACCAACCAGACTAACTAATAACTAACCAAACTAACTCATGTTAAGACCCGCTATTTTTCACTGTTGTTAGTTAAAGCAACATTGCTAGGGTATAATAGTTAACTGTAACGATAACTTATTGGGCATATAGCCGACTGTCTCGACCTGATGTTATTTTGAGCTAGCTAGTGTCAACGTTAAAGGGCTAGCTAAGCTAGTTAGCTGTAGCCTGTGTTCCCACTGGAGATGGAACGACAGTGTTGAGGCAACATGGCCAGAATAGCAGCACTGCTCCGCTCTGACAGCGGTGTCTCTCGTGACAATGCCCTTATTTCCTACGGCGAATAAACATTAACATTAAACGATGTTAGCCTATAGCCTTTGCTAGCAAGTCGGCTTACTTGCACTGGACTTAAGTTTCCCCCAACATGCCGCACCTGGCTTTAAAAAGACTAACCTCTGAGAATTACAGTTCCTTGTAGGGCCAGATTGTTTACGCCATCCGTTCTGTTTCAACCAAATGATGTTTTGTCTACTTTATAACGTGTTATAGCTACGGAACAAGCAGTGATCACGCAGGAAAGTTTACCGAAACAAATTTGACATGTGTACCTATATACCGTTCTATAAGAAAGTCGGGATCAATGTCGGTGCGCCCATTGTTTTGTTTATAATGTCCGCTGAACTTCAGAAAGTGAGCAGGCTTCCTCTGTCAAGTGACACACACTAGAGATATTTTTAGCTTCCATTAGCCCAGTTCTCTGTAAAGCAACAAGTTATAGAAATGTGATGCAACTGTCACATTTAGCAGGAGGTGGGGAGTCAAGAAATGGTTGCAAAAAGTTCCACCAACTTCTGTATGACAATATCCATCCAGTATAAATATGAAAGCAGATATGTTCACATTAACCGATTTATATAGATAACACGGCCCCAGGCTGTGAAAGTAAAAATATATTGTAAGATATCATAAGTTTAACATTTTTATATCATGTTCATTATATAACATCGTTGGCATTTCTGTTTCATTGTAATTTTGGTTGCCTTTAATACGCATTTAGATTTTGAAATGTTTGTCTAACTTGTGAACTAATGATTTTATTTTGTATCTTGAGATCACAAAACGCAAGATATAGAACATTTAAAAGAACGACTCATTGCAAAGAAACGTCTCAAATATAACATTGGAACATTCTCCCTTGAGGCAATAAACTGTATCGGAAATAGTGTGCAAACTGGGAAAAACAAAATTTAATTTTGTTAAAAGTGATCAAGTCAATGTCAATGTTACATGCAAACACTGAATAATAACAACTACATATAACGGCTTTATCATGTTTTCTTGGCAGAATTGACAGTTTTTGGAAGGAAGACTTGATAGAAATATTGAAAGTGCCATGCTTCTCTTTCTCGAGGTGAGGTTTTGGTGAGGGTATGGAGCACCCTGTACACAAAGGGGAGACGATGCCGATCGGACTACATGACAGGTAATGCGCGACATCTAATATATTGTCATTTAAATAGTCACGGTGAAAATGTGTATGGATTCCATTTAGCGGAATACATTTGACCTCATGACTCCCCTGCAAAACTTCTGTTAACAACAGTTTGATTTTCTGTTCATTCCTTCTGGAATTATTAATTGCAATAGGGCAATATGACATGGCAACTAAAGCAACTTTACACAGGTAAATTAACCATTCTGAAACCGCGTTGCGCCACTGATCAGGGCAGGGAATGGTTTACACTTGGTTTTAATCAGATAATCCCTAATTAGATTGTAAAGGAGAAAGGCGGTGGCTCTCGTTTCCCTGGATTGAAAGAACTGCACATAATCGTGATGTACCAGTTAACAGTGGTTTTCTTTATTTCTTTAAGTAAATAAATGACTTGAACATACCACTGTTTCTGCAAGACAAATGAACATTTCACGGTCCTACCAAACACGGCTTACTTGCATGGTGTTGGCTACTATAGCATTATCCCAGCAGTAATTCTGCTACTCACAGTATTGTCACAAGCCCCTGGTATGCAAAGATTGAAAGCCAGAGCCTTCTGCTTTACGCGCTGTTATCCGTAGACAATGTGTTGCCAATGACTTTCAGTATGAAAAAAGAAAAAAAACGTTTGAATTTTATCTGGACTGTGACCCTTTTTAAGGTCGACAGTGAACATGCTGCAGAAGAGCCGAGGGTTAAAATGCATTATATACAGTAATGTTTGTACGATCATAAAAACATATTTCTTTAGTTTCGCTTGCGTGTGTATCTCGCACTGGGAACGGCTAATGTGTAACTTTAACGAAAAAGGCCTAATTATCGATGTCAGCCACAATTTGGCACGCCTAAATGACGGAATGTCATGAGGAAATCATTTTTTCACCACACATTTTCTAAATTGTGTTCGGCGCTCCCCATAATTGTGGGACTAGTCTGTCCCCGTTGGTTTGTGCTCCTGTGGCATCCACTTTGCAATACCAAAATGAGATTGCATTTCTTCTAATAGTTGCGAACAGGTTTTTTTGGTTTATTTTTGCATTAGTCACAAAATGAAGCTAAAAACGAGAAACAGGATGGAAGAGTTTGTCGCATTTTGTCAGTATTATTAATAACGTGATAAGAGCTGTTTTCTTTTTCTCACTTGGATGGAAGGAGCAGAGTCAAATGAAGTATCCCTAACGACTTATTGTAAAATAGATTTACAGAACATGCATTAAAAAAAAAAACGCCTCGCACTTTTCAGCCCTGTAACGGTAGCGGTTGCCATTTTTGTCTCGGGTTTAGTCTCACCGATGTGAAGCGCTATTTATGCACTGCTCGTGTCGCAGCAGAGTGTTAATTGTCAATTGCTGGGGCTTCAACAGCTGCTGGCTTTAGTGACTACACAGTGGCGCGTGCTCACTCCAGAACAAGTCGATCAGCCTCTTGTTTCTGCAAAAAAAAAAAACATTCCAGCCACTCCCACACACACATACACACATAAACAAACACATAGTAGTGAAGTGTATTTGATAAAGTTGGCTTACTTTTTTATTAAAGGCCTATTTAAGTGTCTGTCGCAGTCAGATGAGAAGAGTCTATTTCTTCTAGAGTCTATCTATTTAATCAAATTCATCTTAAAAATTGAATATTGCCCGACTCACTGTCCCGAGCTTGCCGGAGAACATGCGCTGGCCCTGAGATAACATTAAAAGCTTTGTTAGGGTTGTCTGTTCTGGACTTCTGTGGAAACATGTCAGACTCTGTGGAATAGGACTCACTCCACTCCATAAATCCTACACAATGTGTAGTATATACTGTAAGTTGTTGTGTATATATGGGTTGACAATGGCAGCCTCCCACACGAATCCTCCAGATGCTTATTTATCCCACTCTCGTTGTCAAGCCAATGCCCAGCCTTGTACCAGGAGATTCATTTGTTACGGTTTTCTTTTCAGAATTAATAGTTATCAGGCTGCGACAGCTCTCCCCATCATAACATGTGAACTGCCATGAGGACGGGAAGTCAAAGATAATGCATATTTAAATCAGTAGCATTTGATTCCTACATCCACTATAAAATAGTCATTAGTGCTCCTGTTGCACAATGGACACACTTTAAACCCATCGCTGTGTATTCAAAGACCTAAATTTTTGTTCTATTAAACATCCTTTTAGCATTATAGCC
This sequence comes from Colistium nudipinnis, assembly GCA_016785305.1. Lineage (NCBI taxonomy): Eukaryota > Metazoa > Chordata > Actinopteri > Pleuronectiformes > Rhombosoleidae > Colistium > Colistium nudipinnis. Next base: position 123,979 of record JAFBJU010026051.1, on the reverse strand, counting down.
GAATAAAATTTTTTCGTCCACCCATGTTAAACTTTAGCCTCTAAGGATTAGCCGTTATGTAGTTCATTTCCCCCCCCCCCCACACACACACACACACACTTTTATCATTCCACATGTCTTTCCATAGCGATCAAAGGGCTGTAATCACAGCTCCCTTAACAAGGTGGCACTGTTGCTTAGCTACTGGATTGTTCACCGAGAACCTGAAAGGGTGATGGGAAGGCAGGGCTTCTTCCCCCCTCCTACCGTGAGACAACCGTGAATGCAGCAGGGCAAGTATTCGCGGTGGATGCAATCCATTGGCTTGTCAGTGCTGCCGCTAAAGTCACAACCCCGGCTGTAGCCCGCACTGCTTCCACCAGTTTAATTCTATAGCTGCTGCTGCTGCTCTCCCTCCCCCTTAAATGGTGTGGGCAGAGTGGGATGGAAGACTGCGTTGGAAACCTCTTTATGGAAATGGTCTTTGCTGTTGGTATTGCTGTAGCACCGTTCTGGTGACAACAACATGCCGTTGAAATGGAAAAGCGGTTCGCCTGTCAGCTGGAAATTCCCAGTGCCGGTCCTTAAGACATCCAGGTCCTCACCCCTTTCACCTGCGTATATGTGAGTAAGAATTTAAGCAGCATCTACGTTGTGCCACGATGGCAGCATACGTTTGTTTGCGTTTCTTTCGTTTTTGTCAATATTTGTGGTATCATTTTGTTGCAGCCCCATCTAGGCAGGGTGTGCGTTTGAGCCATGTGAATGTGTCAAGAGATGTGCCACGTCCGGCATGCGCTATACGGCTCGCTGGCATAATGCTGCCCTCCCGGGCAGAAGGACCCATTTTTCCGCCAGTGTGGCCATGGCGAGCAACACATCCCGACTCTTGCCCTCTCCCTGTGGCTATGTTTATTTGGGAACAGGGACTCAGCAGCTTGGGAGGAGCCTGCCTTTGTCAGGATGTCTGGCGTGCCCTGGTTTAGAAGCTATTGTCATCTGCTACTGTTCAGGAGGGGGGGAAGGGTAGAATGGAAGTGCTTCACACAGCCTCTCGCCATCCTCTCTCTTCTTTATCCCCTTTCACTGAGCTCAGCTGAAAAGGACAAGTGTCTTGTTTGACTTTTAATCGGTAGCGTGACTTTGACAAAGAGTGGGACTTAAAAGACCAGCTAGGCAATCGGATAGCCCACCCCGGGTAGTTTTCTCGGCCAATAGGGCTTTCTCGGATGGATCTTCGCATTACTGGATTCATGCAGTCTATAGCCATCATGCCGCTTCACTCCTTTGCGTTGATCTTTGCGAATTTCTCCGAAATGACAAACATTGCCGCACAAAACGCACCGTGCAAAATACTATTTCTCTGTACCTTTGTATAGGCCTACTTTAAAAACCTAAACCCTGCAGAAATCTGGACTTAATGACATTGCTTTGGAGGGAATATACAGAATGATCCATTGCTTCGCTATTGACAGTATTGACTTGATAATTATGAATTGACTCTTTATTTAACCAGGGGAATTAAACTAGAATGCCCTGCCTCACACACACACACACACACACACACACATCTGGAAGATGCCCCAGTACAACCTTGAGCAGCTTCGAAGGTCTTGCTCATGGGCACCTCACCAGTTGTGCAGATCGAGGGAAATGCAGCTTTCTGCTGACTTCTGCTTTCAACTCTCAAGCGCTTTTAAGCTCGATAGTTTCGGAGAGGCAGTGGAACTGATCAAATATCCCATTCGTTGATTTGTTGAATGGGCACCTTGCCGATTGGTGATTGGTTTGTGTTCCCGATCTGTGATAAGAACGCCTTGTAGTCTTTAGCATCATAGAAAACATTCAAAGCTATTTTGCCTTTTTATTGAAATAGTTGTTTGTTTTTATTCATCTCTGGTACACTGAAAAAAAAAACCACACATTGCATCTCTCATATTACACCCTTCTTTTTCCACTGATAATAACGTTGGCATATTGACCAGTTTATTTCAAAAGTCTACCTATAAAAAAAAATTATAATAATAATAATTATTTGTTAATGACTTCATTATTCATTGAAAGTGAGTGCTGGCATCTTTTTTTTTTCTGCTCCGTCATTACTCAACATCCAGTCGGCCGCTGCGTAAATGTGGCGCCTATCATTTAACTTCAGTTGACATTGTACAAAAAAAACAAGAAGGTTTTCCCCGCCGCGTGTCTACATGCCTTTTGGAGAACCACGGCGACTCTCACAATGGAGGCACAGGGGTGAGCGTGCGTCACTCGATTTAAGTGGCTGTGACCAACACTTGCGTGTCTTCGCAGCAGATGGTTGTGCACATTCAAGCCCCGAAAGCCCCACCTTACTCTGCCGTCTATTTTCGAACGCGTATGTTGTAAGCTGTGATTTCAAGCGCGCTGATATTGGGCCCCCCCAATTATAGGTTACCCTGTGGTCAGGGAGAAGTCCCTCTTTATAGGTCCTTCGAGTGGTGCCTCTGACTGTTTGGCCTTAGAGGCATTTTTAGCTTGGTATTCCGCAAGGATAATCCAGTGAAATGATTGAAGACACAGGTGACATTTTAGGAATATCCGATGTACATAAAGTATAAAGAATTCATATATGTTTGCACAATGTACTTCGTTTCGCCCTAATCTATATATAGACGGGTGCGAACCGCCTGTGGTGCAGATTTCCTTCCAGACAGCCGGTATGGTCCATGGAATCATCCTCAGCTCACTTAGAAGCCATTGGGTTTTATCTTTTCAAAAAGTCCTTGAAATGAAATTCAACCCCCATCTGACAGTGGTTCAGTGCTTAATATGTGTGACTGCTGTCTTTGCTAATCGCCTCTTGGAGGCGAGATGTGAACCAGCAGCCCAAACAGTGGCGATGACTGTGTCATTCCGGTCAGAAACCTTAAGCACATCTCGTACCCCCTTTTTTTTCCCCTCTCCTCCTTTGTACCCTGGTGCCCTTTGTCAACGGTATCAGTCAGGCAAAAATGTTCGAAGTATCTATCTTTTGAACACGACGTGAACTAGATATCCCAGTTTGCATATTTTGACCTTCACATTTTGCCTAAAAATAAGGGTCCAACAGTGATTAATCCGCTGCTTTCATTTGGTTCAACAGATTGCGATTTTTTTGAGGATGTTTGGCCAATACCGGTGTGACCAGATTAGACGCCATAAAGATTCTATACAGGAGTTTTGAAAGTCTGTTTAACAGAGCTTTGGGAATGTGGATTCCTCACATGCCCCATGTGGCTGTCAATTCTTTCTGCTGCTGCTGCTGCTGCTGCTGCTGATGAATCCTCTGTGTCCTCTATCTGCCCCATTTGTTTACATTCAATCTATATAATCTTTACCATACCAGAATAATTTGTTCCATCAATAAAAAAAATAAATAGCATATATACGCTATGATAGTCAGAACATGCCCGTTTGACAGCTGGCGTAAAACTGAATAGGAGCTGGGTTTCTCAGAAGGGTTTACATTTAATTTGATTTTGAACTTCCACTGACTTAAAAAAAAAAAAAAAGGCATTTTTCATGGCTGAAATTACATAAGACAGTGGAAATATACCCAAGGGCCTCACCAGATGTATGACGGTGTGATTTATGTGTTAGTTGGACATGAGATGATATGTCAGCAGACATGTTTAAACCGTAGTGACGGTGTTACCCATACTGTACGATCTTAATGGAATGCAGAGACTCTGCTATATCAGCTAAAAGTAGTTCAGCAGCTGAAACCTTCCCCTCTGAAATGAAAACATTACAAGTCAGTGATTTAATGTGCTCTCTAAATGCCTGGCTAGACACTGGGCAATGTGATGTGACCCAACATAGGATCATTTTCACAAAACGTTTTCAGTGAGCTTGCTCGATTGTTTGCTCAAAAACAAAAACAACAGAATGTGAAATAAAATCTCCACTGGAACATCTGCCACTGTTTTTAAATGAGGCCAGTATTGTGTCACATTTTTTGATATTCATCACGTCTTGTGCACACACACACACACACACACGCGCACGCACGCAATGCATCAGCAGTAACGTCTATAACTGGGGCACACGGGCCTTGCTGCCGGAAAAATTATAAGCTTTAGTGCACTGTGGTAGAGCTTTTAATTTACCTGCCCTTTGGAATGGACATTAGGTTCTTGCTGACTTGAGGCCATTTTGTAGAAATGCAGTAGCCACCCAGGGATCATTTATTTTCACTGAGAGGCCAGAGGGGAGGCGCAGCCAGTCTGGCTGGCAGAGCATCAAGTGAGTTCAGTCAGGTGAAACAGTCATGTCTGCGCTCATCTCGCGAAACCCTCACTTCTGCACACACGCACAAACACGCACGCATGCACGGCCCTACGCTTATGCTTTGTGAAAGCGGAACTGTGAGTGTTGGGTGCGGTCGGGTGGTGCTTCGCCACTCAGTCGACCGCTCGGTGGAGCGCTCGTTATGTGTGTCCACAAAAAAAAGGAACACCCTAATGCTTCATAGGACACCCTCGGTGGATAGATCATCAATGACAGCATAGACACCAGAATAATTACAAAATCCCTGAAATAAAACTGTGACTAAGTTAGCTCTGTTTTACATAATAACTGTTTGTATATACATATATCATTATTGATTTAGTGTAAAATTGATTTTCTAAATGAACTGCGTCTTGTTTTTCGACATATTCTCATGAAGACTACACCCACACCATTACATCGTAGATTTAAAAAGCACATACTTTCTACTTGGTGTCCTCGCGCCGGAGATTTAAACCGAGACTTTTGGATACGCTGCTGACCCCACTTCAGTATAATACTCTGAAGCCGTGGGCAGAAACGGAGACCTATGGCATCACATTTCCAGACATGCACATTGGCCTCCTGATCTGGTCCTATTGGGTACCCCTCGGTCACGATGTATCCTTCCCAGATTCGCCGCGCTCTTACCACATTAGTCTGTCCCAGAAAAAAACAAACGGCGCTGACCCTCCCTGTCGATAGGAGACTCGGTTCGTTCTTGGATTAAGCGAGCAAATGCCCGTTATTCATTTTTGCCCTTGCCGTTCCTCGCTTCGTGTTCTGTGTGCCTATCTGCAGCGTGCACGGTCTGCTCACTGTTGAAACTGAATTGTCATCTGCTGTGCGTCTTAAGGCAGTGTAAATGGAGATTATGTGCGATATGACGCTAAAACAGCCCTCTGGATGGAGATTGTGTTAATAAATGGTTATTGGGGTGGACGTAGACCGAGCCGCTCCGTGTACGAAACTATTCCTCTTTTTCCTTTTGATTCCGGCAAAAAAATATTCCGACACTTCTTACCGTCTGCAGAACAGCCGAACCTATTGCTATCCCTGCAAATTCTCTACAACCGACTTTCTTCGCATGTCGGTATCCTGGCTGTCTCTTTGTATTTACCACACTCAGCTGTTCCTTCTCAAACCGTCCTTCAGATTAATTTAGCATTTGGAACGTGTGCGCAGATTCCCCTCCTGCTCCCGCGCGCAAACGCACTGTAAAAAAACGCGTTTGGCCTAAGCACTTGTGATGCAGCTTGAAAACCGCGGTTTATGAGATTTAATTTTAGGCGCTTATAAATTCCCTAGCCTTTTTCTGATGCAAAAAGCCCTGACCTTAAGTTGCTCCCTGATTGTAAAGTGTAATTAAAGAGTCATTATTGCGCACAGCTGGCGAAGAGTATTAAACGGTGTTAGGAGGGGTTGTCTCAAGATCACGGCCGGTCTGTCCCGGACAGGGAACACTGCACACAGTAAAACAGTCGCCGGGACTTTGCTGAATAGTTCCAGGTCGGTTAGTGCTTGTACTTGATTTTTAGTAGTTTTTGGTAGTAAAGACTACATTGCATGTATATATTCAGTTAGTTAGTAGTCATTCGGGAAGTGTTACTAGAATGTGCAAAGCAAACAACACATGGCACATATTTTTTTAAGCAATAGCTTCATGATCGTTTCCTTTTTACGGGAACTAGACAAAAACGATATATACATACATACATACATACATACATACATACATACATATATAACTGGATAGTTTTTGTCCTTTGTATTTTTTCTGCATCGAAAATGCCTTTCCATTATGGTGATGAAAATATTCCTTTGCAGTCTAGCCACGAGAAGCACTTTAGCATGCACAAAAGTCTGTTTGATGAGTGGAAAATGTATGAGAGAAGAATTGTATTTATTGCTTCTCGCTGTATATGATGCGGGAAAGAGTTTGAAATGCGGCAGCCCACTCTCTTGAAACGTAGAGAGAGAGAGAGAGAGAGCGAGAGAGACGTCTCGTGTCCGCCTCTCAGCCTGAAAACCTGAGCAGCAGCTGAATTTAGGCACGTTTGTCGGACGCAATAATCGTATGGCCGGTCTTTTTAATTGCATCCTCAGACGAACGCTGGGCACCTGGAAGACGCTGAACGTTACTTTTGCAATTAGAAGCTGAGTTCCGTCGTGCGTCTGTCGCAGCGCTATTTTGCTGCCGTGGCATTGGTAATGGCTAAAGGAATTTTGACAGCGAGGTGTTCGTTTTCGTGCCTCATTTTTGTCGTTCTGTTTAAGTTGCCATATTTCTCCCGGCATATTATTCCGTCCGAGAATCTTCATGGAAGTGCGGTAGCATCACATTAGATGGCGTTTTATATTTATTTGCAAATCTACAACCGGCACTTGATCATCACTGCATCGTTATATATATATATATATATATATATATATATATATATATATATATATTTTTTTTTTTTCACATGCTTCATTGCAGCGCTTAGTGATTAAAGGCAACCACAAAATGAAAAATGCATCCCACTTTTAATCCTTTGTCCCCGTCTTAATCATTCACCGTCCTGGTATTCTTACATCACACTCCCGGCCATTTGCTTTTCTGTGAAATATTTTCAACCCCTTTGATATCTCGTCCTGCACACCCCCTTTTTTATTTTTTTCCTCATTTTGACCCCCCTTATTGTATCTGACAGTTACTACTCTGTTGTTTTATCATTTCAGTTTGCAGGTTTATGTTAAGGTGGTGGCGAGAAGTCCACGACAACAGAAAGCAGGCTGCTGTCATGATTTACATATTGAGCTGCTAGTTGCTGTCACACCTGCTGCAGGGACGATGCAGATTCGGGGCAATTTGCGCCTGACACCAGTCAATATCCATAACCATGTCTTCTGTGGCCTTATGTTTTCACCCGAAACCTACGGAGACCTATACCACTTACATCTGTCCTATACAAAAAGATTCTTCAGTGTAGGTCTCAGTCTGAGCTTGAAATAAGAACTCCCTCTCACGCACGCACGCACGCACGCACGCACGCACGCACACGCACACGCACACGCACACGCACACGCACACGCACACGCACACACATACAGACACACACAGACACACACACACACGCATATATATACACACGCACACAGAGTTAAATAAATAAATAAAGTGTTGGAGCGGCTGTTTCACTGCTGCTCTATTAATTCCGTTGCTTCTTCATTCTCTCCTTCTTCGAGCTCTCAAGCTCCCCCTGAGGTCCTTTTGAAGCGGGGTCACATCAGTGAACAGTAACTATAACTAACAAAACACATAGAGTGGAACTCTTAAATGCATGTGTAATTTTGTGGAGAGAAAGGAACTGCATTTGATCGCATTAGAGCGCGCCTTTAGTTCGGGATGTCTCGTTTGGATGATGTATCACCCACTACATGATCGAGTCTAATAGCTTTTAACTGACCTCAGGGATGCTACCCCTGGCCAGCGATGAACAACATCGGTACTGCAAATTCATTGCGGGCAACAGTCATCCTGTCGGCAACGATGAGGTATTTTCTACCATTTCCCACTAGGCCCAATATTGGGTGTTTTGCTGAAGAAGACGTGGCATTATTCCTTCCTATGTTCAAAACCTGAAGCAGAGGAGATGAATGCAGTTTTCTATCGGTGCACTGCTAAACGCGACAGGACAGCAAAGCTATACTCATTAATCTTTTAAGACCCTACCACCGTCTCCGCTGGGAAAATGCCAACTTGACTTTCGCATCTTGATCTGTCACTGGTGGAAAGACGTTTTTAAGCTTTCCACTGGCATGAAGGGGGCTGGATGGATTGCTCGTGACTTCGCGACTTGTTTTTCAATCTTCCTACTTCCTCTCTTATTTTATTTATTTCTTTCTATAATCTTTTCTACCCCTGCCCAAAAGCCAAATTGAAGCGAACCATGTTAAATGTGTTGCTGATGTGAAGTGGCCCTGACATCCAAATAGGAAACATTTCTGTTATTTGTTGTTTTCATTGTATTTAACGATTCATGATCTAGGAAGAAAGACTGCGTGGCCAATTGGCTCATAGTGAAAACAAAAGCAATCACTGCTCTCCAAATGAATCGGAGGACTTTTTTTTTTTCTTCCTTTATCCGTTTGCCAGGACAGTTTTATTTGATCGAACCTGAAACGTACAACAAAAAAAAGGAACATCCTTTCTACTGCACCTGCACATACGAAGAGATGACTCACTGTTTCAATTGGTAATGGTGAATGTGTGAGCCAAATGTTAATTTGATTCAGGATCTAAGATACGATGTATAAGCACAAGAGGGAGCATTGATTTTCTCGTTAAGCGGAGTTGCTTTTGTCCATAATTTATCCCTTGAGGCCATTGTTTTATTCCGGACAAAAAAGATTAATGTGGATTTGTTTTTTTTGTTTTTTTTTGTCATCATTTGCCTTAGATTTGATTATTTTTAACCTACGTTGTACCCTTCGGGAAGATAAGTGTCACCATTTCACTTGATATTTCGACAACAATGTTCTGCAATATGCTCTTGTCTACATACAAATTAGCCGTTTGCAAAAACCAAAACCCTATTTTCCCCAATGACTCTGAGGATTCAAGCAAGCAGGAAAACAGTCCAAACCCCAAATAATTCCATAAGTGGCCTCAGTAGCAGGTATTTGACATATGAATAGATTGTAATTCCTTTTCTCTGGTCTGTGCTCAGCTGCCCTGAACCTTGATATTCAAGCATCGTCGAACCCCGACAACAAACTTTGTCTGGGTTACCCTTTGACGTCAAACTGTTTGGTCGGATGCCTTAGCTGTTGTCTTCTTTCTTTTCGTTCCGGCAGCCACCAACACTCGTTTGTGGTTTGGACAACTCACTCTCTCCTCGCTGCCTGTCCGACTTACCACCTGACAGGGTAAATGTACCAGTACATTTCCTGTGCTGTGCGTCAGTGTGACTGTGAGACTATTTCGGCGTTTTGCTGTGTTGGTGTAGAACTCCTGCTGGCTGTGGTCCGTGATCCTCTCCTTGTTAAATGTACCGTAGTGGTGAGCTCCTTTTCATTCTCAAAATGTTCCTGTGTCTTAAGCATCGACCATCGAGACTTGTATGCCGTTCTCTCAACGCATGTGTCTTGTAGGTCTCGGAGGTGAGCCCTGGTTTTTCCCCCGCCTCTTGTGATGGCAGAAAACTCCGTGTTTTTGTGCTTGCTGTGTCTTTGTTGTGTTTTTCCGCATTGGCCCGCATTGTACCTGTTCATCCCTTCTTGGAGGGCATGGAAAAGGAATGTCGGTTCCACCTGACCTCGTCTTCATGTTGATCCATCGTGAGCCTGAAATGTCTTTGGTTTATTTTTTTTATTTTCAAAAAAAAAAAAAAAAAGACTGCAGCCCGCCGACTGCTCAGTGCCCCGAAGTCTTCTTGGTGTGTTCTTCTGAGTTTTTTTTATTTTTTTTTTATGACTTTTTCCTCGTGTCCTCTGTGCCAAATCTAGATTTCCTCCCAAATTTCCTCTGGCATGTCTGGCACGCAATCCATGCTTTACCTCGACCACATCCTCTTCTTCTCCCCATGTATTTGGTGTATTTTGGTTTCACGTGTCATTCATTCACGTTAAGCAGAGTATAGCAAATATTCTGCCACAACTAACGGGCCATAAATGCACTTTTTCCCCCCAAAAATCTTATTATTTTATCAGTAGTGTGCTGTGGATCACTGATGAGTTTGATACGGGAGAGGAATCGCTGACTGTGAAAGCCGTGGCACAACCAAAGATGAGTTTGTTTGAGCAAGTTGTCAGGGGAGATCTTTTCCTTTTTTTTTTTCCCCTCTTCTGAAACAAACATTTGCAGGGCTTACCGAACACAGGGAAAGCGTTTTTTTAATATTTTTTATCTTGTAAATTAGAACAGCTCTCATGCTCCAGTCACATAGCTCTGTGATCAGGCCCAGTTCATTATCGTAGCTGTATGACATGCATATAACAGTGAAAGACGCCGCTTCCGAGCATTGAAGAGTTGCGTTTAAAAATGATGAATTGTATCTCCTCAGTGTACAGGGGACATTTACTTAAATTGTAAAAAAAAAAAAAAAAAGCACTTTGGTAAGTACAAAAAAAAGGTCCAGCTAAAAAATTGCTTCATTCTTATATAAATAGTCCGCCCACAATCTATTATTCCTCTTCATCTGACAAGCCCTGCCGGCTCACGGGCATGTTGGAAGACACGAAAACACCGCAATGTTGAGCCAGGCGTTTTTGTAAGAGAACACTTTATCAAAACCAGGCTAATCTACGTGTGAAAATGAACGCTCAGATGCCGCGCTCTTTGAATATCAGAGAGGAGTGCGTGAACGGGTGTACTATTTCCAACTTGGCTTTCGTTCAGTGTGTGTGAAATGCGGATTTTTGCGCACCGTTGTGGTTCGCACCACACCTGTCTGCGCATCACCTCGTGCTCCAAAGCAGCCCAAATTGTGTGCTTGTCTTATCCCGTCTGACCGACCGGTTTTCTTTCCATAAATGCAGCGATCTAATGTTTGTAAGGAATTACTTTGTGTTCGACATCTAAATCATAGAGGTGAAGTCTAAATTGTTGTTTATGACATCACTTTTGGAGACTGTTTGGCACTTTGGTTGCAGATGGCAAATCTATGACTGGTTATGTTGATTATCACTGTTTGCAGTGTTATTCCACCCAAATGAGCTTATTACTTCGAGAATTTGGTCAGCACACAATGTACTTTTTCCCCTTGGTGCTTGACCACACCTGCCACTTTTATATATTCCCTCGCCGTGACAGTTAAGGATCTTATCGGCTCACAATTTAAGCTCCTAATGTACACGTCATTGTTTATTTTGTCTGAGAGCACAGGGGATATCTTAAGAACCAGGCTGTACACATTATTAATTTTTTTTTAATTTTTTTACTTAGTCATATGTCTTTAACAAAGGCACGTTACAGTCTTCAACAGACATTGTGTAATCCCTAGATTATATTCAATTGCATCATTCTGGAAAAAAAAAGAAGAAGAAAACTATTTACTGGAATCATCATTAGCGTTGTAAAACCCTTTAATTTTTAATACACTAGTTATCCTTTCTCAGCCGGAGGCTAATCTTGTGGCTGCTGCGCACGGTTCTTTTTATTTAATTTTCCTCTTCAGTTTTTTTGGCACTTTGGAAAGGGCTTAGCATTCCTTGTTCACTTTTCCCAATCGGCTCCGGCTCACAGACCTCCCAACTCCAAGGTGACCATTTGTCTAACAATTAGGCTACCACCAATATGTCCTTTGATGATGTCACTTTGAACGTTTTCTGTCCTACTTTCCCGAAACTAAAATTAGATGGAAGCACGTGTTTTTCTTACCCTTTTCAAGTTAAAAATAAAAATAATAAATAAAAATCCTTTTCCCCTAATAGATCCCTCGTGGAGGACGACGACGCTCACATGAAAGTTGCTCTGGGCTATGGTGATATGGGCATTTCTGCTCACCTGCAGGCATCGAAGACTGGAAACACTCGATTTTTCACGAGCAACACGCACAGCTCCGTAGTTCTTCAGGTGAGAATTGAACGTCAATATACATATTTCTCATTTTGTCTTTTTGCCCCTTTAGAGGTCGGGTGAGTAACGAAAGGCTGTACAGGCCTGTCGGATTTTGCCGAGCGCAGGCTGTCAAAACCCCAAATTCCACCGGTTCTTAACATCTTTCTTCAAACAAAACAAAGTACCCTCCACGATATCCTTTTTATTTAAAGATGACAGTAAAGAATGTCAGAGTTGAACCCCTTTTAAAGCTGCTCACACTACAAAATCCAAACCACCTTGAAAACCCCAAGGTATGAATTGAATAACTTGGATACCGTGAGGTGATTAAATACAACCCTTTGGGATTTTGGCTACTGTCTCATTTAATTGAGCGAGAACAGCCGGTGTATGCGTGAATAATATTATTCAAGTATTCAATTGTATATCGCTCATCAGAAACGCTTTAATAGAATGTAGTGCTTTGTTTTGAAGTGACCTACTTAGCATCTGGTGGAGAAAGAGCATAAAATGCTCTCCTGCTGAGACGCTGCCACACTCGAGGCACAATGAAGTGTCCTCCGCAACTGAATATTCTCCTCAGAATGACCAATTACGGACAAGCAAGCCGCATCAGCAGGTCACCGCTTTGCATATAATCAGGATCAGGCCGAAGTTGTGGCGGGTGCTGGCTTCGCGCTGTTTGTTGCTGCCACAGCAGTGTCTGTCCTTCATCACCAGCTTTCATGAGAAACGATTGGCTGTTGGCTGCTTTTGCCGCTCATTAATCTTGGTGTCGGGGCACAGTAACGGAATGGTAATGATTTTTTTTTTCTTTGCCCGCCAGTCCTGATGAATCTGAATCTGACTCCCCCGATAGTGCGATCGCTCTTAGTTAGCCCGGGCACTTGGAGGCAACCCACCTTAAAAAAAAAAAATCAGCATTGATTATTGAGTTTTGTTTTATTTCATTTTATTTATTTTTTTCCTTTAGATGCGTATTGTCATGTGTGTAGATAAGTGAATCTGTGTTTTGCAGGGATTCGACCAACTGAGGATAGAGGGCCTGCTTTGTGACGTCACCCTCGTAGCCGGGGACGGCGATGAAGCTTTCCCCGTACACCGTGCCATGATGGCCTCCTCCTCCGACTATTTCAAAGCCATGTTCACAGGTGGGTTCCGCAGATCCTCTGACTTATGATCATGTTTTTTTTTTGTTTTTTTTTGGATGTGGAATGTGCTACAGCTTCACCGTATTCTTAAATATCTTTAATCTTTTTAAAGACATGGTCCTGCAATCACATTCATTGTGAATGCATGTGAATTGTCATTTGTACTGCAATTATCATTACAATGACCACTTTTAAATATAAAAGTAGCAGTAGCCTTGGTGATTTTAGTCCTTTGACGGTAAAAGTGTATGATGAAGACATTTCTGCCGTGTGAGCAGAAGAAGAGCCCGTTAAAGTAGGATGAAGGGGAAGCAACGGTTTGAGGAGTGAGGGATCGCTTATCCCTTAAACATGCAAAGAAGGTTTGGCTGCTAACCGATTCGTCAGTCAAATAAAAATGTAACCCTTTTCCCGTTGTCAGGTGGAATGAAAGAGCAGGATTTAATGTGCATCAAGCTGCACGGCGTAAACCGAATAGGCCTGAAGAAGATCATTGACTTTATCTACACTGCCAAGTTGTCGCTCAACATGGAGAACTTGCAAGACACACTCGAGGCTGCCAGCTTCTTACAAATCCTTCCTGTGCTGGACTTCTGCAAGGTCTTTCTTATATCTGGGGTAAGAGAAGCAGACCCACCCACCAGCAGCATGCACGCCACACAGATATGCGCTTGTCTCCACCAGTTTCAAGTTATTGGTCATCGTCATTTGGAGCTCATAAAACCATTTTTGAAGTTATTGGCCGAAACAGCGGAGTTTTGGATTGTCAACCGGGTTTAATGGAGTCGCTCTTAATGTGGCGCAAATCGTACTGATTCCGGGCCCTTCTGAAGGCCGAATTCAAATAGATTTACGGTGACCACGTGACTTGTGAATGTGTGAGACATTTCTCCGTGACTCAATCATAAAGATTACCTAATGTGAACCTAAGGACACATTTTATGTAACGATGTTCCTGACCCGCAATGGTGTGGGTGTCTTCTTTGTTATGATATTGTCAAAGGAAGACGACCTTGGTTGCCCCAGTAACTACCAGCGAGTGGTGGGCCAGCTGGGTTTCTTATCAAGGCCTTCCGCCATTTTCTGGGCCTTGTTTTAACTAAAGTCAGACACTGAACTGTGGTCTATGTTAAGTGCCCGGTGAGCGGGGAGAAAACACCCCCTCACACTCGAAGTCCTGCGTGAGTGTCAAGTTAAAAGCAAAATTGCTATATAATCTTTTAAATGCACTTATTGTGCCAACGTGACCATTGACAAGCAAGGCTGCGGGGTAGACTGTTAAACAGAAGAAATGGCAGCATGCAGCATGCAGTTTGAAGAAGAAAAAAAATGTTGGTTCAAAAAGACATGTCCTTTACTAATATGTATGCTGATTTGATTTCACTTTTGTATACACTGCTAAAATTGCAGTAAAACCAAATATTTTCTGGGCAATGCAAAGTGGAAAACGATCGTTTGTATTGCTTGCCGTCCAAGCACCAAAACGTACAGGTCACAGGTGCGGATGTTAATTGTCCTTGATTGCGGCAGCTCTCGAGGCTCGCTCATAAATATCTTGTCTTAATATCGGCGAGAAAAATCATTCTGTCTAAGGAGGCCCCGTGTCTTTGTCATTGCAGCTTTCCAAGAGTCTGACCTCTTCTCCCTTGCAGGTGTCTCTCGACAACTGTGTGGAGGTGGGCCGCATCGCCAACACCTACAACCTCACGGAGGTGGACAAGTACGTCAACAACTTCATCCTCAAGAACTTCCCGTCGCTGCTGGGCACGGGGGAGTTTGTGAAGCTGCCCTTCGAGCGCCTGGCCTTTGTGCTGTCCAGCAACAGCTTGAAACACTGCACGGAGTTGGACCTGTTCAAGGCCGCCTGCCGCTGGCTGCGCTTCGAGGACGGCCGCATGGACTACGCCGCCAAGCTCATGAAGAACATCCGCTTCCCCCTCATGAACCCGCAGGAGCTCATCAACCACGTGCAGACGGTGGACTTCATGCGCACGGACAACACCTGCGTCAACCTCCTCCTGGAGGCGAGCAACTACCAAATGATGCCCTACATGCAGCCCGTCATGCAGTCGGAACGGACAGCCATCCGCTCGGACAGCGCCCACCTGGTCACCCTGGGCGGCGTGCTGCGCCAGCAGCTCGTCGTGAGCAAGGAGCTGCGGCTCTTCGACGAGAAGGCCCACGAGTGGAAGGCGCTGGCGCCCATGGACGCGCCGCGCTACCAGCACGGCATCGCGGTCATCGGCAACTTCCTCTACGTGGTGGGCGGCCAGAGCAACTACGACACCAAAGGCAAGACGGCGGTGGACACGGTGTTCCGCTACGACCCCCGCTACAACAAGTGGATCCAGGTGGCGTGCCTCAACGAGAAGCGGACCTTCTTTCACCTCAGCGCGCTCAAGGGACACCTCTACGCTGTGGGCGGGAGGAATGCCGCCGGCGAGCTCGGTGAGTTCATTTCTCTGCTTGTTTGTCAGAGGTTTCCTTCGTTGGCCACAGGAGAAATCTTTACCTTAGAAGGAGATATTGAGAAGGCAAGTGTCCTTAAATGATTTTGATCACGCAGAAGTCTAAACATTAGTTCATTAAAAAAAAAAAAAAAAATCTCTTACTTTACTCACAGCTGTGTTGGTCACAATGCTGCATCAGATGACCGATGCAGGTTTAGCGTCGGCGTCGCCTTACTGGTTAACTTGCCGTTTTTTTTTTTGTTTTTATGTTTTGAACTCTCACGATTCACCTCTCTGGAGTTAACAAAATGAACGCTCAAGGGACACCTCTACGCTGTGGGCGGGAGGAATGCCGCCGGCGAGCTCGGTGAGTTCATTTCTCTGCTTGTTTGTCAGAGGTTTCCTTCGTTGGCCACAGGAGAAATCTTTACCTTAGAAGGAGATATTGAGAAGGCAAGTGTCCTTAAATGATTTTGATCACGCAGAAGTCTAAACATTAGTTCATTAAAAAAAAAAAAAAAAATCTCTTACTTTACTCACAGCTGTGTTGGTCACAATGCTGCATCAGATGACCGATGCAGGTTTAGCGTCGGCGGCGCCTTACTGGTTAACTTGCCGTTTTTTTTTTTTTTTAATGTTTTTAAACTCTCACGATTCACCTCTCTGGAGTTAACAAAATGAACCGAGATATTTATAATCGTGCATAGTAGTTTTTGTTGGCGGTGAGTAGGCAAAGTTGAATCTCTGTTGCCGAAACTGTAAGCCACAGAGAGGTGCCACCCAATACTTAAATTCATCTCTGCGACTGCAGTGGGCAGAGCGAGGCCACAGTGTGAGCAGTCTTCTCTCCGGAGTTATAATTAGACCAAAGAGCACAGCAACAGTTCACTGCCTGTCTACATGACTTTCAGTGCTTTGCGTTCCACTGCCTGTGCTTTAACCCTCCTCTATATGCACAGCATATATATATATATACTGTATGTATAGGTCATATGAAAATTATAATTTTCTGCCATTTCACGAAAATGATTAATGACATGGTTAATTAATAGTTCATTTCAGGATGGAAACTTGCAGCAGGAAGTTTTCAGTATAACCAACTATGATTTTTAAAATGACCAAACCCGAAAAGGTCCCATTTTGAGAATGTCAGCCATCCCTTTAACTGTTGCGTGGGGGTGGGGTAGTTAAGTACTGTTTTCTTTTTTTATTACAGGTTTTTAATTGAAAGGCATTAAAGATTTTTGTCCGGTAGCAGCATATTTTTTGAATGTTAAAGCCATCGGGGCACTCAGGAATGTGCACATTTGCTTTAATAGCCTTTTGCTGTAATGGCTTAAATTGGTTCTTTTAAGCAAACCGTAGGGATCAGCAAAGGTAGGGTCAGATGGGCATGCTGTCCTTTGAAACAAAGCAATATATTAAGCTGAAAGGAAACGGACCATCATTTTGTTTTTGCCACCGTGTTTTTCCTCTCCTGTTCATAATAATAATAATCATCTGATTATGGGGGTCAATCAGCCTCCACAGATTTAGATTTTCGATCCAATTGGTCCCAACCCCCTCCCATGTTAGGGTTTCACCAGCTACACCTGCTTTTGCGCCACACATTTTGATGAGCGGCCTGCAGAAATAGTCGATCACTGATTAAATTGGACGGAATAATAAAATGGGCTTCGCTCAAATCCGTGTACCCGTAAATTAAATCACGGAAAACGTCAATTCCCGGTCTCTGGTAAAGTTTAAACAAGCAATAGTTGTTTCATTCATTGAGATATTTTGATGCGTTACATACATTTAAATGATGTGTTTCTTTTTTTCCCCACTTTGTGCCTGCAATGTTTTGTTTACTGCTTACCCAGCTGACCCAGAGATGGCTCAAGGATGGCAGCGTACTACTTTATGTTAGAGCCGGTATAAATAATCATATTAATTATATTAATAATATGAAGTCCTTGATTTAATTAAAGCTTTTAGAAAAATGCATATTTCTGCAAGTTTTTTTTCTTTGAGTTCAAGCCGTCATTGCTTGTTCCAGGAATCCAAAAAATTATAAAAATAAAAAATAAACATTTGTTTGTATTCTCTTATATGCTAATGTGGCTTCACTCTGCTGGGGAGATAACGAGAACAAATTGGTTAACTCACCAATGTCTTGGTGTGAAGTGTCCACTCGTTTGACGATTGAGCTCGATGCAAAGGCTTAAAAGGTCAAAGCACACACTCACATTTTTAAAATTTTCACATTTATACCTGGATACCTGGTTCTACACCGACTCCTGCTGGTCGTTGGAGATACTCGTTGACTAATTGAACACTTCCCTAAACATACAGTGAGCCCCACAGGTTGATGGACCGTGGTCGCACGGAGACACTAATCTCTCACCTACGAGAGACCCTGTGTCCTTCCTTCTGGTTCTCACAGATATAATGAATCCACCCTGAGGGACCTTCAGATAAAGGAAATTTGCAATCTCCCCATTTCCTGAGCAGTCAGTGTACTCAGTGCTGGTGGGGATGTGTACTCTTTATTTGAATCCGCATTTTAGCTCCCACGCTGAGACCCTCCAAGGCCTCATTTGCTGCTGTTTGTCCTCCTTAGTTGTGTCTTGACCTACTTTCTACTAATACTTTATTTTTTATTTTTTTTCCTCTCTCTCTCTTTTCCTCAAGCTACTGTGGAGTGCTACAACCCAAGGACAAATGAATGGACATATGTTGCCAAAATGAATGAACCGCATTATGGCCATGCTGGGACAGTGTATGGCGGTTATATGTATATTTCAGGTAAGTGGCTTCATTTGTAAATAGCCCGGATAAAGAATGGCTTGGTAATGCTGCGGTGCTGTGAAGTGAGTTTAAAAATAGGTCCCATGCCTTTGAATCATTTATTGTTATTTCCAATTTATTTATTATTTTTTATTTTTTTATTTAACGTCCGCAAACGGCTGATTACATTTTATCAGGTTGAAGGCCACAAAATATATCCCGCGGTTACCTCATCTGATACCTTCCCTCGGAGCTTCACTGCATGTATCATGCAGAGCCACGAGTCATCGAGAGAGGGCTTATGTGTGTGTTCTTCATGTCCAGTAGAAGCAAGATTGAGTTTCTAATACACACATTTTAAGGGCTTTAATGGCATTGGGGGTTAAGGTAATACCTTATTGAATCAATTATTTAATGTCGACATTTTTGATTAATAGCGGATGAAGTTCATACTTGTTTTGTTTTTTTTGATTGGCAGCATGCAGTTGAAGTGTGTGGGTGTGCGTGTGCGTGTGCATGAGCGTGTTGCTGGGTGCTAAGGGCAGAGGGTGCACACTGAGGTTGGGCTCGCTCTTCAGGTGTCACCTCAGTACCTGTTCACTTCATAGGATTGCAAACAAATCCTGCATTATGGAGATGAGCCCTAGTTTCTCACTGTGACTAATCCAGAGTGATGCTACAAAGCGAGAGGGGAGGAGGGGATGTGGAAGGATGGAGCATAGTAGAGGACTGGAAACCTGTGTAGGAGGTATAACACAGGATAGAGTGTGTTAATCCCTCCTGGTCGTGGGTACCACCATCCTTCTACAACACAAAGACATGAAAAGGGGGGTTTCAGGAGTGTAGATTTGTTTGTCCTATATTTTAGTAGGAAAGGGGCGGGGTAGGAAAACATAGGGCGTTTTTTTATCTCGGTTGATGTACAGTTTGTAGGTCTGGAGCGTCATCACTAGTTCCTCATCGGTTTCAGAAATGTCGGAGCGCGATCTTCAGAGATTCGGTGCGCACAGGCCGCCAAAGAAATAGCAATCATCCCTTTGAGGCAACACAAAATAAACACGACAGAATGGCAACTCATGCATACGAGCGTCTACGGAGTATTTAGTGGCTGCAAGGAGAGCCGGATGTCTGTAACCTTGGTGAATTAACATACACTAGAGCACATGCTGTATTTACATTAACACCTGGGGGGGGGGGGGGGGGGGGGGGGGGTTCTGCAAAGAAAAAATTGAAAAGCTCTTTAGCAAAAAATTATACGGTCATTTACAATGTAAGGTGCACACGCGCTGTTATTAGTTCCAGTCCCTGGTTTTTGATTACCTTGCACGGCACCAGTGAATTTAATTTCATAAGCCACAGATCCCATTGTGCTTGCAAACCTCTACTAGTGTAATGCAGCTCTATACGCAGCGCATTGCCATATTAGCTCCAGTTATTGATTCCGGTCCTGAAGCGTTTTTTACCATGACGTTTTTAAAATGACAAACCAGGGGTTTGGCATTTTATTTGGCTTATTCATTTTGCGAAAGAAAGTCACCGTGTACGTGCATGCAAAGTCAATGGTGCCCTTCGACTTTATCTTGTTTTAACAGAAACAGGCCGGAGATCAGTTACTAGCGTACATGCGAAATTAAGATGATTTTTTATACAAACAAAAAAACTTAAAAAAAACTAACAAAAAAATAACAAAAGAAACATTTTAATTAGTTTGTATTTCACTTGGCAAGCACAAGAACTGGGGCATATTTGGGAATGCACACTCCTCGCGATTTGGCAAGCCTATCATTCCGGCGGGGCGAAGATGAAAGCAACGTTTTCACTTTTTAAAATAAATAAACTGAAATGATGAATAACACAACAGTCGTGGACAAAGTTAATCTGCTGGTAGGCAGCTGTTTTTTTTTTCCAATCTCTGGGCCTCGGGCTGTACTCCGCGGTACACCGAAGTTATTGCTCACCCTTTTTGATATTGTAATTGGTTCTTGTTTTTGTTGATTTCGTGTTTCATTGAGGCAGGTAGTAGCCAGCCAGCTCAGCCGGCTGTTACAGTAGTGCAATAGGTACATTTGGCGACTGTAACTGCTTGGCCAGCTGTGACACCGTGTCACGCTTTGCGCCTGGAGCAGCTGATATTAAGTGGGCGAGGGGAATGAACGTTTGCATGTGGCAGAGTAGAGCAGCTCAGACTGAATGAATGAATGAACGAATGAATACAGCTGTGTGTTACAACCCCAGAAGAGCACAGGCACGGCTCATTTGAAGAAAAAAAAAACGTTGAGCGCTTCAACGGGTCATTAAGACAGTAAAATGGCTATGTAAACGCAATTGATGGACTATTTACGGCCTTCCGCGGACATTAGTGCTTTCGACGCAAAAGGCGCAGGTAAATGAGCGCCACCCACTAGAGGAATGTTTGTTGCGCCGAGGTCCTGCAGTCTCACCCCGGGGGCTGACAGTTTAGCCGCGCTGTGCCGTCTGAAGGTATTCTCTCAGCCGGATGAACCTGACACATGCACTCAGCCCACAGGCCATCGCAGCCCAAGCGGTGTGGCAGAGTTCAGACACGAGTGCTGAACCGGCGCAGAGCCCCACTGCCTCTGGCCCACGGGCGGACAGACGAAGATCAGCATGTAGATCTTGGGCTCTTTCTTTTTTTTTTTTTTTTGCCATTTCCCCACTCGCCTCCAACAAAGGACCCTGTGCTTTGAGAAAACCTGGATTGAATATTTCAAGACGTTTATTTTTTTCCCACAAATCTTTAGCGGCATTCTGATGCCTCGCAAGACGACCTGCTTTTGAAGGCCTCGCAACTGTGTTTTTTTTTTTTTTTTTTTTATCAGAGTATTTTATGGGCCGGAGTGGGGAATCGGATAGTTATTGATTAATGACACGCACTGCCGGCTTGTAAATGCGACTCCGGCAAATATTGCGTGGACCATGTCTGAAATAACAACCTTGGTCTAATGTACATGTAAATTCCTATTCTGCCATGATCCCACTGTCCTTTCAACGAAGTGAAAATATTCTGTATAATAATAATGATAATAAGGAAAATAATGATAATGATGATAATGATAATGATGATAATGATGATAATAACAATAATAATAATAATAATAATAGTAATAATAATAATAGTAATAATAATAGTAATAATAATAATAATAATAATAATAATAATAATAATAATAATAATAATAATAATATCTATCAAAACTGTTGTGTGAGTCAAAATCTGTCTGTGATGGCATACAATCGCATTGGTTCTTTAGTCGGAACTTCTGCTCCCCTGTAGAGCAGCTGTGTACAACTGTGTATTTTTATATGGAGCGGTTAATAACGAGTGAACGAGGGGAGCGACTTAAAACACAGTGGAAATCGGATTGTAAGATCCAATGTCCCTGCAGCGACCGATAACTACACGGACGTGTCAAAAAAAGAAAAAAAAAAAGTGGGGGATAATGAAAAGCACTAAAAAAAGATTTCGCAGTCCACGCAGAGCCCACTGCATGACAATGTCCCTCTGTACGTTTTCAGCCATTCTGTAGAAAAAATGATGACTCCTAGCTGGAGCTCGCTTGTTGTAAACGGTGCGCGTCCTGGCGCTATCTCGCTGTGCACGTGTTTGTGCGGTGGACGCTGAGGATACATTAGATATTTCTACTCGAGTCTAAATCTGGACGCTCGTAATCGTGACAGTCCAATAGTCCAAATCCTCAACCCCTAAACAGACCCATGCTTTTTTCTGTGTGTTGACTCTGCAGCTGTTGCATAGCCGCGCGGCAGAACGGAAAGTGCTTCCGGCGAAATGACGCACGTGTCATGACAGTCCCAGACAAAACACTTACCCATCCTGCCTTGCGCTGTCTACGGAAGGGCAAACGCATTTAGGCTCAATTTGGCAAAATAAAAATGAAAAATAAAAACGTGTCCTCTGTGAACGTCTCTCGTCTCGCTAATGGCACCTGAGTGGACATTAGGGCACCAGGACACCCATCAGACCTCATCATATCAGGGAAAGGCCAGAGCCCATGAACTGCATCGTAAAGCCTGCAGGGCCTCTTCTGGGGGGGATTAACAGGACCCTACGCCGGCCCGCACCGCTGTCGGGGCTTTTATAGCCGACGTGTTACTCGGATCAAGTGAACAGAAAGTCCGGCTATCTTTGGATTTGATCAGCGAAAGAGACGCAGCATCACAGTTGTGAGTCACGGCGGCTGAAAAGACATCTCGGGCCACAGCAATAAGCCCAGCTCCCCATCACTGGGCTGCATTCTGCCGCATGCTCTGCAAATCTTCACCTCGCTTGGTCCTAGTCATTCTGTTGGAGAGGAGGGAGGAGGGGGGAGTTGCCGGCTTGGCGCCTTTGCTTCTACCCAAATGCATGCTGGGATTGTGTTCCTCTTTATTTTAAGCCTTCCCTGTAGACATGTCCTGTTTTTTTTTGTTTTTTTTTGTTTTGTTTTGTTGTTATTTCCCCCCCACCCCCTCCCCACTTTCCCTCAGCTTTTCATGCCTGGGCGTCTGCCGACTGACTGTGCGTACGTGAATGAAAGCTTTGTAACGAGTACTCTTTGTAGTAATTTCACACTACAGAAAAGAATCCAGGTTTCGTCACTGATGCCTGAAAGGTAGACGAAAAGAAAACAACAACACCCTCAATGCCGATTCGTTTAATGCAATATGGCCAATTACAGTATAATGATGGCCTAGATAAATGTAAATGTAGGGTGACGTGGGTGAGTGAGTCATGTGCGAGGTCTGATTGAGCCAATTTCTTCCCCCAAGCGCTCCGTGTGGAGGTTACATTTTTTTTTTTCCCTTTTTCTTTCTGCAGGGGGAATCACTCATGACACTTTTCAGAAGGAGCTGATGTGCTTTGACCCAGATGCGGACAAATGGACTCAGAAGGCGCCCATGACGACGGTGCGCGGCCTGCACTGCATGTGCACAGTGGGCGACCGCCTCTACGTGATCGGGGGCAACCACTTCCGGGGCACCAGCGACTACGACGACGTGCTGAGCTGCGAATACTACTCCCCCGCCCTGGACCTGTGGACACCTATCGCGGCCATGCTGCGGGGCCAAAGTGACGTGGGCGTGGCCGTGTTTGAGAATAAGATCTACGTGGTGGGCGGCTACTCGTGGAACAATCGCTGCATGGTGGAAATAGTACAGAAGTATGACCCCGAAAAGGATGAATGGCACAAAGTGTTTGACTTGCCCGAGTCGCTGGGCGGGATCCGAGCCTGCACACTCACAGTTTTCCCCCCTGAGGACATTTCGGGCTCACCCTCCAGAGAGTCGCCCCTCTCGGCGCCTTGATGAGTAAAGGGGGGGGGGGAGTGGGGGGGGGGGGGGGGCTACTTTGCTCACACACCCCTAACTCCTAGCCCACCGAACCCCCTCGACAAACACACCTTACAGACATTGTTTGCACTTCCTCTTTGGACTACATCTGTACCGCATCCCCAAGTATCCCCCTCCTCCTCCCCCGAAGCTGTGCAGAAACCCCTCCCCAAGTGGCTAAACCTACGTACCGATAGGGTTTGGCGACCAAATGACGTGTTAATGTTGCATACCCGGTATATTTTGGCAGGAAGTACTTTTGACTTGAAAAGTGACTTTGCAAATCAACTTTTCTACCTGATGTCGCTTTTGCTTTGGGGGGGGGGGGGGGGGGCGGCGTTCCGCCATGAGACGCCGACTACCCCACTGACTGACTGTCTCTTTTAGTCTATGCCAGGTTAGCTGCCGGTGACCCCGGAGAGCAGAGGCGCACAGGGACAAATGAGCTCCAGATCACTGCTGGTTTTTAACTCGGGGCTCGGCCCAGGCCCCGTCGACGTCTCTCTCTCTCGCAGTTTCACGTCTCTCCTGCTATTGCTAAGGAACTGTTAACAAAATGGTGTTTTCTAAATTTAATAAACATGGTTTTGAAAGTAATTTCACGTTGTTGTCGTTACTGACTGCAGCGTCCGGGACATTGACAAACGGATTATTTCTTGTTCTCCGTCAATTGTGTGCGCGTGCGTCCCTATGGAGATTTCCCAGGGCTCCCGCCGCAGAATTGGAATTTGTTTTCCTCGCCATATACAGTATACGTGGGTGTGGGATCGCAGGTAGAAAATGTTGAGGTAATTGGGTTGCGGCCGTTGTTGCTGATGGTTTTTCGGTGAAGCGTCCTGACTTTGGCGCCAGGCATGTGGTCATTAATCAGCCGCGGGGGAGAATCGCGTTTGCTTTATCTTTGTTCCGTGAGCTTCGGTGTAATGGATGGGCTACGGAGGGGTAGCAGAAGATCGATGGCACCTGTTCGCCGGGAACTGGCACTCTGCGTGCCTGATATTAGCAGATTACACTGCACGGTTAGCCATGGACATTTAGATTAAAATCATTAAAATTCCCAATACAGTTTATTGCAGTGGCGTTGAGATTACCAGGGTTTTTCAATCCAGTGGCTACCTCGATTTAAATGACGGGGGGCTTTCTTCCACGTACTCGTCCCCCACGACGGGGGGGGAAAAAAAAAAAAAAAAGTGACGTCGGCATTATTCCGGTGCAGACTGGAGGAGAACGGGCACTCCCGCCGCTGTCACCCCTCCACCTGGAATCGAGGCAGATGGTCACGTCGCCCGCAGTCCGCCCACCTGCTCCGGGACGATTAAGGCCCCTTAACGGCAGCATGTGGTGTCCGAGACGTCGGCCCCGTGCTGTTCCCCGGGGAACAAAAGGTTTGTGTAATGAGCAGGTGGGTTTGGTCCGGTGCTTTAAATCCTCATTATGTTCAATTAATGAGAGGCCACGGTGGCGCCGCGCATTTCAGATTTCGAATGCCTGTGCCCGCGGCGTTCGTGGCCTCACGGTTTTCAGCTGTAGGACGGCCATTACATCGGTTCATTCAAAGCCAATTTCTTTTTGGTTTCAAGGATCCACTTTTAGCCCATGTGTTCTCTTTTCTCTTCTAACTTTTGCATGTTTGCGCCACGTCATGGGCATGCACCGCATCAGTTCTCCTCCGTTTAGGTTTTATTCCCTTTGTGTGGATTTCTTTTTTTCTTTTTCTTTTTGAAGCTCTGTCACGTCGATGCGTGCACCGTCCCATTGTCGGGTCCTTTTCGATGGAGGGATGGGAAGCATTCTTCCAAATGTAAAAATAGGCAGTTTATACTCCTGATGATGGAAAGTCGGCGAATGAACCGAAGAGCAGAGATTTATCGGCGAAACGTCACTGAACATACTGCACCTCGTGCCGAGTTAACCAGCTAACGTGTGTATCCCCTGCAATCTGAAGGCAGAAGAGTGGAAAGACGAAACAAAATGGCACTGTGCGGACGCCGGACTCACAAACGTCAACGGTGTGAGTGGGACGAGAAGGCAGAACTGGGCGGCTCCTGTGAGGCCAGCGAGCGTCTGCAAATGTGTGGTAAATCGTAATTCCTTAAAAAGCAACCAAAAATTAATAAAAATTCTCCAGATGCGTCATGGCAGGCCGGACGTGGCTGTCCGCGCCGGACTGTCTCGCGGCATCGTCGGTCGTTTAGGCCGGGCCGAGCTGCATGCCAATGAGGACGGCGAGCGGTCTGTTGAACAAGTATCGGATGGTTTTGTTAAGACTTTTTTTTTTTTTTACATATCCATGGTCCCCGTGGGATGAGATATAAAATATTCATCCACCAAAGTAACGCGTTCCGCTTTCGCCGAACTTTGTGTTCCGAGCGCAGTTCTGTTGAGTGTTGGCATGCTTATGCATAAGGTAGAGGAAAAAAAACAAACAAACAAAAAAAAAAAAACATTATTCTAGCCTCACAGTCGTAGGCTCTGTGGCTTGTTTGTCACGTGAGCTTAATTGCATTTCGCTGCAGTGTGTTTCATTTGCCTTTGGTAGACTTTTAATCACTCAGAATTTCCCCTCTTCCCGTCCATATGACGGTATAAAATCACAGATGCACAATGATTAAGGGGTTTTATTCGCATCGCCTGCCCCTTTTTTTTTTTTTTTTTTTTTTTTTAGTGAACAAAGTGTCCTAAGTGCGCAAAGAGAACTGGAGCGAGAAATTACCGGCGTTCAGCACCCTCCGCTTCACTACCTGCGTCTCTCGGGTGGATTTCGTCACCACTGGAGGCCTCCAGTGGTGATTCGTGAAGCAGATCAACAACAACAAAAAAAAGAAAAAAAAGAAAAAAAGAAAAAAAGAAAAAAAGGTGCACGTGGACTATGGCATGACTCTTGGCGCGGCAAACACATTTGTGGCCGCCAGCCAGAAAGTGACCCAGATTCTCCGGGGCTGCTCGATGTGTTTAGGCGCGCGCACGCACGTCACGCACGCACGTCACGCTGTTGACATTGCCAGTCAGAAAGCATCACTCTGGGCAGAGGGACGGCCTTCCTGTCACAAAAAAAATAATAATCCCGATCCGCCCTCTCATCATATAGAAACACTGAGCCACAGATCCCTGCTGTCCTCTGATTGCGTGGGCGATGGGAGTTAATGGCTATTGATCCTGATCCTGTCTGGCACACCGCCAAGACATACTGATGTCGCACGTGATGGATATATTTATTTTCCGCAATCGCCAGCCGCCCTCCATTATTAGAGTCCACACAAAAGTTTTTTTTTTAATGTTTTTAGGTAGTTTTCACCTTCTTTTTTCTGTTTTTTTTCTCATCATGAATATTCAGACAAGGTCGAATCCTTCCCCTCCTCCCCGGCGCTCTATCCACCGTGACTGTGTCCTGAATAATCTGTCCCTGATTCCTCTCTTGTTCCCCTGCTTGTCCCTGCCACGGCAGTGTGTGTGTGTGTGCGTGTGCGCGTGCGTGCGCGTGTTTGTGTTTAATAGCAGAGGTGGGAGGGGTAATTGGGATTTGTTCTGTGCAACATCTGGCCGTGCATAAGCCCTAGATTTCGGTCTGTGTCCCAGTATCCCTTCTGCAGGCGCTCAAAAAAGAGTTGTGATACTTCTGTAGTGCTACTAATGAAGAGGGACTGTTTTTTTTCCCGTTTTGGTAGTTGCTCTTTTCCATTTGCGTTGTATATATGCAACTTTCCTGAAGTGGTGACTTGAGGATAGACTGGCAGCTTGTCCAGCGTGTCTCCTTACCTTCAACCCAGTGCATGCTGGGATATGGTCCAGTGCCCCCTTGACAATGAGAGGGGAAAGGGTCTGGCAAAGAATATAAATGGGCCAGTGGGGCAGATCATGGGTAGAGCTTTGCAGTTCACGTGAATCTGTGAAATGCGCCTTACCCGCAACAACGCTGTTCTCATTGATAATGCAATATTACCAGTATGCGATTGTTATTAATAATAGTATTTTCTTTCATTTCTTTGATTTCGTAAAAGGGCCACTTTCCTCAGACCTGCTGAAAGAGTAGATAACTGGAACAGTGCAACTGCTGTGGGAGAGCCGCTTTAACCTCACATGGTTAACTACAGCTCCGGTACAATTCTATTGTCTATGAAATTGGACCTTAAGGATGGAAAATGGCGATTGAGCTTGGATTGCAGTAATTCATAGGTGATATTAATAGACATGTGAGGTCCACTGAAAGATATGAACGCATTATTGATTGTAAAAATCAAAATGCAGGACATAATAGGGCTGGAAATCGAATGGTTGTCATTAAACTTCTTTATTATGTTATGGTACGTGCGATAATATTGTTCATCCTTCTAACCAAAAAGGTTCCGCTCATGCCGGGATTTAGAAGAAAAAAAACCCCCTGTACAATTATATTATTATTTTCCTAATTTGTAGTGGACATGTGAGTAATGACAGAGCAGGCGATCGATGCCTCTCCTCTCAAATCGGAGCCGAGTTTGAACCCCCTCAGATCTGTCCTTTGGAAAGCTCGGTTGCCATAGTTACGAAAGCTCTCTATACAAGAAGGGAAGAAAAAAAAGTGCCCTTGCTGATCTGTCCCGGGGAGTCGACAGGCGAGTGCTGACCCGTCTGTCACGGTGAATGTTTGGGAGTAAAGCAACGGACAGGCGGCAAATATTTTGCAGCCTCTTCGACAACGCCGACTTTTTCTCTCGCCCCCCCCCCCCCCCCATGTTTGGGAGTAAAGCAACGGACAGGCGGCAAATATTTTGCAGCCTCTTCGACAACGCCGACTTTTTCTCTCGCCCCCGCCCCCTCCCCCGGCCCCCCCCCCCAGGATGTAGACGCGAGGCCATGCCGATCACTTCTGCAAGCTCATTTTCATCCCCTGCTAGAGAAACTCATCTCCATTTCCACCACCTTATCATGGAGTGCATGCCAGAGGTGGCTTTGACTTCTGCGGCGCTCTCTGCAACAATGACCTCTAGTGGTCCCCGGGAACGCGAGCGTCTCCGACTCGGTGCCACCCGCCGGAGTTGGCACCGAGTCTGGGGGATGAAGACAGATCTCGCGCTCTTGTTTTTGGGTTTGTTTGGCCGACGCTGCCAGAAGATGAAATGTAATCTAAACGTACACCCCGCTGCATTTACTTGCATAAACCCCCGGCTTATCCTTCCTGTGGCGTCGTCACACTCTGCGAGTTAGATTCGCGGGAAGTTAATCCCTTTATTTACTGAGTCGTGGTTTGAGCCAAGACAGGCAGACACAGTCTAAGACAGAGCAGGAGTAAACAGGATGGGATGCCTGCAGGAGAGGGGGGGGGTTTCTACCACCGCCCACTAAGAACCACAGTTGCCTCTGATGTAGCGACGTAGCCCAGATGTTGGAAACATGTTTTTTTGACTTTCGACCTTTATTTATTTATTTTTGTAACTATTGTACCGTTTACAATATGCTCCGAGCAGGAAAACCTTCCCGCATGAAAGGCACCCAGCCCATATTCCGGGCTGGGTGTCGAGGCTGCTGTAGTTCAAATAATGGGCAGTGATGGATGTCTGACCTACTTTGGACGTTTTATGCCCTCGGCCTGCCTTTAAGCTGACCCCGGTGAACCCGAGCAGGCAGCCATTGGCGCCCCTGCTGGCGGAATAGGCAATTGTTGATTTAAAAAAAGAAATCAAAAATCGAATTCATTTTCTCGGCTTCACATGCAAATTCATTTTTCATGAATGATGAATTGCCTGAAAATGAATGAGGATTTACAATGGGCCCAAGAATAGTGGGGTGAGAGGAACAGTTTATCGCAACCCACAATTACTTTCATGACAGAAAAGCCTGTTAAAGCCTCAGCATCGAGCTGCTGCCTCGTAAACGCGCTTGACGTCGCGAGGCCCACCGTTTCATTTGGTCATGCAATAATCGCCGGTCTATTCGGTGCAACGTCCTTCACGTTAAGATACAGACAGGAGTGAAAACACGACAACATCAAGCTGAAAAACATATGGCAACGCTTCATCCCACGCGTTTTGTCAGCCAGCAAATGCTCCTAATGGGCCCCGGGCTAAAGAGAATCCACATTTGTAGACCTAATTACCGTTGTGTTCCTTTAGTGTTAGTGTCCATTCTGCCCTTTAGTGCTGTCGGACCTCTCCTGTCCGGATTGAATGTGGACAGCAGGGAGCAATAATGTCATGTTCTATTCCTGCGGGCAGTTGCAGGGGCCGGGCGGAAAAAAGAAAGAAAGAGCTCACACTGCGTCCGCCGCCTCGGTTCATGGATTTCTGCTGCGGCGAAATACCTCTGACCGCGTTCCACCAATCAAATCCTTTTAAATGTCACATCCGCTCACGGGGGCCTCTCTGGCATTTCTTATTATGTAGCGCTAATTAGGCGAGGCGACTTCTCGACTCTGACTCGTTCGTTGTCATTCGCTGCAACGCAATAATTGAAAACATGAAAACATCAGCTCACAGAATACACATGTTGTCACACAGATGGGCGCCTGGGGGGGGGGGGGGGGGGGGGGGGGGGGGGGGGGTTTGGGCGCGGTGACAGGTCGAGGCCAGCGGTGTGTGTTGATACAGAATTTACTTAAGAATTCCCTCAGCCCGCATTCAGCAAATTCACTGAGCTACAACTGTGACCCCTTCACCAACATGAGTCACTGGATTATTAAATGAGGTGATTCAGCGTGACTCGTCCTCTTTGGGAAGTGTGCTGTCGACACACATCCCAGCTGCTGACCCTGTCGCAAACATTGCCCGCGGTGGCCCATACCAGCGTGCCCTGTGGGATTAATGGGGGCCATTATCTGCTTTGTCGGAAGGTGAATCGGAGCTGAAAGCACATTCCGCCTCTGACTTTCCGTAAAAAATTCTCCCACTTGTTCTCCTCCTAACATCCCAAATGTGTGAGGCCTGTTATCTATGGTTGCGAAAATGTGTAATCTCTCCCCTGCCAAACTCCGGCGGCTCAGTCATCGTCAGCCCGACAGATGCCCGGCGCCGCGCTGCGTCAGCAAAGGACGAGCAAAGGGCTCCAGAGCGTTACATTTGGGATTCAAATTGTATTGTTTAGTTGCCGTTAAAGGTTAGAGTTGTTTTTTTTTTCTTTTTCTATTCTATTTGAAGTATAATTGTGGTAGTCTCCTCATTAAAAGAAACTGTTTTTGCTTCCACCATAAGGATTTTTTTGATGGGGAAAACCGTGCCATTACCAAGCCCCGTCGAAATGTTTCCTACATCCATCCAACTTTTTCATTTCACCACAGTGTTCTGTGATTCGAACAAGCTCTCACCCACCCGATGACTTTCCTATCAGCTGTAGGACTGCGTGGCCAGTTTGCTCCCCTGCTGCATAACTTTGTGTCACAGGTGCATTCCGATTGCCTCGTGGAACATTCAAAGTTTCTTCAAATGCATTTATTGGAAAAAATATGCAAATCCCATCCACTTGTAAAAATACAAACACAAGTAGACGCGTGTTTTTTTTTTTGTTGTTTTTTTCTCTCTCTCTCGTTCTTTCGGTACACATTGTTCTCTTCTGCCGTCACCGCGGGAACAGCACTGCTGTGTCACTGGTTGCGGTTTTTGTGAAACACATGCGGCAGTTTTTGCCTCAGGGGCACTCCATCTTAGTCTGTTATCACCACACAGTATTGCGCTCGCATGTTTCTGCCTTTTGGAGTCCCGTTCTTGTAAGGACTTCCCCTCCCAGCGAAAGGGTGGCTGCACAATATGTTATGAAAGCATCTGGGGGCCATTTCAGCGGAAGTCTGTCGTGTCTCCAAATTACATATGTTTCCACACAGCTCGGTGCGGTGTAAGTGGCGCAGTGCAGTTGGAATAAGAAGAAGAGGGGCCAGAGGCGTTGGAGCGACTCTGTGGCAGCAACCAGAGCAAAATGGAATTATAACATGGCTTTGAGACATTGCAGATGGAGGCTTGAACATGAGATAAACTGGCAGGATTTAAATATTGGACTTTCTTCTATTTTCTCATCATGGTAAAAAATGAAAAAAAAAAAAAAAAAAAACTGCCCGAAGCTTCACACCAACCAAGTAATGGATGTCTGGAAGTCTCCGCTGGAATCGGAGGAGACTCACAAAATCCATATCCGCCGTAAGGCGATAGTAGGACAGCTGGAAAAACAGCTCTGAACACTTCCAGTGTTCATCCAGTGCACCGACACAACTTCCGAAAATGAGACAGATGGAAAAACACACCCGTTGAAAATATGTTTTAAAAAAAAATAAAAGCGAGACACATTTGAACACATGGGTACAGTAGAAACTAAAGACACTTTCTACCAGAGTTTATCTGGCCGGCCTCCAAACAAACATGTACAGTAGTTTCCGGTCTGAGCATGTTACTCTAAACTTAAGTTGAAAGAAATCTAAACATGTCAAACAAATGTTTGCTCAGCACCCACTTTGACTCCTGAAAAACCATCATCAATCCAGTCACTATTTCATTAAATACATCAGAAAAAGGAACTCTCGCAGAGAGTTTTAAATTGACCATATGTTACCGAAGGATTATATATACATATATATATATATATTATATATCTCTAATTATAACATTCTAGCAAAGCCATTAATACATTTTGGCACCAGGCAGACTTCTCACTCTCACTCACTTGATTACTGGAATAATGCAGCCACAAAGCTGAAAGCTAAAGCGCTTTCTAGCCTCACATAAATCTAAAATTGTGTAGATACGCAGTAAAGCAGTTCCTGCACATGCTTTGAGAATTCCTTCTCAGATAGAGAGGCTGTCCCCCAACCACTTCCTTTTTTAAATGCCCAAATTATTATCCGCTTCCTTGTTTGCTTTTTTTTTTTTTTTTTGGATCGTAAAGTTGATGAATGCTTTATTTTCCTTGCAGCTGTTTTTTTTTTTTTTTTTACAGTGATTTTGCATTTGCTGCAACCATGACAGATGTCAGATTCGTTTTACGCGAGAGGCTGAAACGTCGCGCCGCCCTGCTTCCCCCTGCGCTTTGAGAAAGCCTCGCTGTGCCGGAAAAAAAAACCACAGACCACCGTCATTTAGTCAAAGTTCATCAACTGCAACCACCCTGAAAAGTCTCCCGGGACTTAGTCTTATCTCCATAGTTTCCCGTTCACTGTGTGTCGGCCGCGCCGCGCATGGAGATGCTGGCCTCCTGTTTGCTCTGCCTCTTGTGCCTCCAGAGCACGAAGGCCAACAGCAGGAGCAGCAGGAAGCCCAGGGCTCCCCCGATGAGGCCGGCCTTCAGAGGCAGGCTCCGGTCCCTGGGATGGTACATCATGCACGCCCCGTCGCTGGCTCCGCTGTGGTTCACCGCCACCACGCAAACCTCTGCCACGTCGCCGATGTCGCCCACCGCGCCGCTCCTCTGGCTGTCCTTAAACCGCTGCCTATCCTGGCCCTTCACCGTCACGACGTAAGACGTGACGTGGGAATTGGGGGCGCACCACTGAATTATGACCTCTGACCCGTTCCAGGACACCGACCTCATGCTGGGACGCTCCGGGGGCGCGCGGTGTGACGTGAGCCCCGGACACAAGCAGTTGCTCTGGGCTGCCAGCACGGCGCACGGGACCTGATCGTCCAGACACGCGTTGTAGTCGCACCGCTGAGTGCCCCTCTCGTCTGCGGAGGTTTTCTTCGGGGCGGACCGGGTGACTCCTTCCTCGAGTTGGTCGTAATCCTCTGTGGCCTGCGCGAGGCCCTCGGCCAGAGAGCCACGTGGGCTCGGGGCTCTCGTGGGACCCACGCCCGGGATTTGGGACGTCGTAGGCAGGGGAGAGCCGCTGCTGATGAAAAACAGGCAGACGATAACCAGGGGGAAAAGCCGGTCCCTGTAGGCAGCCATCGTGCTCTCTGGTGATCATAAAAAGTAAAATCCACTGTGATGGGAAATCTTTCTTTTAACATAAGCGTCTAAAGAATCATCCTCAGGGGTTTCCTGCTGTGTACATTCTGAGCCGGATTCTGTGCTGTGGCGAGATTATAAAGAGGGAAAGAGTTGTTGAATGGAGCTACTGGCCTCAATATGAGCTTCAGCGGGCGGCTGAATTTTTTCCTTTTTTTTCCAACCTTGAAGCCGAAATGATTTTCCTAAAATGAAGGCCCTCTGTCTTACGCTTGCATATGAGCGAACAATTTGGACGTTAGACTGATTCAATTGGAACATTAGGTGTTTCTCGTTGACTTTCGCTCTTTCTTTCTACAGAGCTCCAGGGAAAAGAACATTTAATAGGGTTCGGAGGTACTTTTCACTAATCCAGCATTCCAGGCGGTCTTGCACAACAGGTCCAAATACACACCCAAAGACCCGGCGCTACCCAGTCAGCAGGATCAAGTTACAGAAACGCTACATGTGCGATTTGCACACCGAGAGTTTGCACAACGACACCTGAAGCGGGCTCTGCGGGCGGACACGCGCGCAGAGAGAGAAACAACACAGCCCATTCAAAGAATGTCCCAACGTATGTCCGTGTGGAACAGAAGTAGGAGCCTCCACTGCGTACGGAGCAGTGGGCTTTTGGCAGAGCGTAAAACTCTCCTTGCTTAGGTAAAGAGTGAGGAGCGTGGAAGAAGAAGAGGAAGAAGAATAAGAAAAAAAAAAAGAGGAAGATACGAGCTTACCTGCTTCTTGCAACAACAAAAAAAGCCGTGGTCTTTCTCAAAACTTTCGGGGAGCCTCTTTCTCCTCGCCTTGCGTCCACTTGCTCCCTCTTCTTGCTCTCTCCCCTTTATATATTTCCCTGCTCCCCCAACAATCACCTCCTTCACTCTGTCCTCCCTCACTACCCCCCCCCCCTCACTCCCCCCCCCCCCCCCCCCTCTCTCTCTCTCTCTGTCTCTCTCATTCCCCTCTGCACCAGCTCCACCTCCGTCCCTGCTAAATGATTTAGTAATGTGAGTGACTGGGTGAGGGAGTGACTGCGAGAGTCTGCCGTTACTCACATCACGGTTGTCTGATTTCTGAAATGAACGGCATTGGATTCTTGTTGCATTCCTCCACAGGTTTTTCACAGCGTGTCACACTTGTTAATGGGCCCTCATACCCCTTATAGGGGTGAGGGGAGTTGAATGGGATGATGAAATGTCTGTTCCGGTAATTGATTAATTTGAATTACTCATCCCTGATGTAATTAGTGGCTGCGGACAGCTAATCCCATCCTCTTCGCCGCCCGACCTCTCACCTAAATAACATTTCTGACTTCACACGAAACACTGCAGCAAAACTGAAAGGACCGGAGACTGATGTGCAGCTGCTGCTGCCCCAAACACCGGAAATGAACCCGACTGGAATTGTTCTGTTGAGGATTTGTGATTCATGAATTTGAACAAGACGTTTTGTGACTGTGTGCGTGCGATCGTCTTGGCTTTAAATCCAGCTATAAAGTCACATTTTCACTCTGCTTGAAAAAAGTCATGAAATTGGGGTGGCCTTCACAAAACTGACACCCCAGTTAGCTCAGTCAAATTGGTATAGTGTATCATAATCCCTAATAAATATAGTTCCTGTCCATCATTTATTTATCCTAGAAACAGCACTCTGACAGCTATAACGTCACAAATATACAGTTGCTCATACTTAATAATAATCCATCACATCCCCCCAGGATATAATCTTCATTATTTACCCTTGATATCATATTTATGATCTATTATGGTTTTATATAATTAGTTTATGATTTTTTTTTCTCTTTGTTTGTCCTTCCTGTTTTGTTTTTTGTTTTTTTTATCTTCCTGTGAGTGAATGTGCTCCAGGTCTAAATACACCCGGGAAGGAATGTAGGTGTGGTAGGTGTGAGGGGGATGCATATATTTGCATCAAGGATGTGTGTGGGTAAAGCTATGCTTAAATGTTGTGTAATACGGTTTCTGTATACATGTAAAACATTTTTTTTTCTTATTTCATTGTTAAATGGATGTTAAAAATACACATTCAGTTGTTGCAGAGTGAGTCAGTAGCAGGTTTTCAGACCTGTTTCACAATGTAGTGTTTCCACGAAGAAACTGTGACACACACACACGCACACACATATGTTTACAAGTAAATAGCACTTGGATGGCAATGCAGACAAGGGGAGATGAAGTCACTGAGTAAGAAATATTTAAATGACACGAATTGAAGCAGATGGTAACTGTTAGTCAGCTTGTTACATAAGCCTTCGTAATGCACTCCTCCTCCTTGCCACGGACCACGTAACTTTTTCCTGGTATGGGTATGGTTTGCCCAGCAAAAAACAAATTGGTAAGGAATGAATTATTTTTATGTCTAATAATAAAATGGATGCAGCCCAAATGAATACTGCAAGCTCTTGTTATGGCAGAACAATGAATCTGAAGCATCAAAAAGCATATGTCTATGATTTACAACAAAGCAAACAAATAGTGGTAATAATTACATACTGGCAGAAGAATTCTGTCAAGATTTAGTTATTTATTTACACAATTTCTTGCCAGTAAATAACTGAACTTTTCAGCAGCCAATGGAGAAAAAAAACATGCAGGTTTCAGCCTTGGCCCAGGCACTCCCCCGAATTAGACAAAGGCGATCAATAAAGCCATGATTAACAAGACAAAGTTTTGTTTATTTTCTCAACAAACCTTGATAACGTAAAAAGCTTCAGGTAAATGAAACAATTGCTCAGTTTTCTGGAGGAGAGGCCCTCCATGCCATACTGAAATGTTAATGCCAAATTTAGGCCAATTACCTGACCTCCCTGTCATTCGTTATTAAAGCAGTCTACAGTGCCTCCTAGAGCCAGCAAATAGACTAGCCTCGAAGCAAGATTAAAACAACAAAAAAGTATTTAGTTTAACAGAGAACAGGGGTGGGCCTGTCACTCTTCAGTTATGCAATTGGGTGTGGCTGATATTAATACATTTTTATGATGAGTAGATCATCTAATTGGTCTGGTGCCACAATTGAACAGGCCACAGCATCCTGGATTTACAGCACAGTCTGCCTCAGGGTTTGTGTATCTCAGACTCAGCCTCAGGTCAGAGGCCTGCGGGTATGTTTGAGTTTTTAACTCTGGTGTTGGATTTTAAACCGAAAAAAAGACAAACGTGAGCCCGTCTCCTCAAATGGCTGCTGCACAACCATGTAGCGGGGGCTTGTTTCTACCCGAAAAAAGACTCACAGGCTGACAAAGCAGGACGGATGCACTTCAGTTCAGCCTGGGTCTTTGTCAAATAAATCTGTTGGTATGGGAGTCTAACGGTCACTTGTGTTATAAATTGTATGTCGTTCTTTTTTCTTTTTTTTTTTTAATCATTTTCATTGATACATTTTCTTGCGTTATCAAAAGAGCTGTGGTCATTTTGCATTAGGCAGGTTGGTTAGCACAGAAGTGGTTCCAGGCCTCTCTGTGTGGAGTTTGGAGTTCAAAGACATGCGGGTCAATTAGGTTAATTGGTGAGTAAATTGTCCGCAGGTGTGGGTGTGACTAAATGGTTGCCTGTCTCTGCCATAGACTGTCGACGTCCAGGGTGTACCCCGCCCTCGCCCATAGACAGCTGGGATTGGCTGGCCGAAAACCAATTAAGCACGAAGCATAAAGCTAAAGATAACGTGTATATTAAAGGCCACAAGAGAACCACATGCGTCCAATGTATCGGTGAGTTCATAGCTTCATTATGAATAATTTCATAAATCGTAGTTCTTATTGTTATGAACTCCCTTTTGGGTGGCTTTGGACGACGTGGGTGTATGTATGACAATATTCCTGCCCCCCAAAAAAGTATTGGAAATGTATATGGGAAGAATATATTTTAATCAATTAATTCTAATGAATTTGTCCATTTCGCATTGTGCCTGCTGGAGAAGGGTCAACACGGATTTGTTTAATTATGATATAAACGATATTAAATAATGGCATTAAATGCTTATGTTTATTTGATTTAATCATAAAAAAAAATGTTTGGACGGGGAACCCGAGGCTTCAGATCTAACTTTTCAGTGAAGCTCAAACTTCCTTTAAGCCGACACGCAGGGTGCCAGTGAGCCGAAAGAAGCGGCTTCGTTGACGTCATCTCTGTGCGACGGGCCTGGCTGCGTACAGGAGCTGGAGATGGGTGAGTCTTCACTGAGGCTCCGTGGAATCACACTGTTATACCGTTATAACGTGCGGACCCTAGTGACCCAATTGGAATTTGGAATTTGCGCACTTTTGCCGCACGGATTCACTGTTGGCCGGAGCGCGTCTTTAGACCGACGAGCGTTGGTAAGATTTGAAGCTAGCAGGCTAATGTAAGCCAGCGGAGCCAGGCCCAGCGAGGAGTCCACCACAGTGTTTGTGCCAGATAGACCGCTAAGGGGGCAGATGTACGTGCTAACAATAAAGCAATCAAAACCCCGCCAAATAAACAGCTCGTAAATAATTTGAGCTGTTTTCAGTAGCACAGCTGACTTTAGCTTAGCCTGTACCCGTAAATACACCAAAACCATGACTTCCAGGAGGACAGGCTATGCTGGTAGCATGGATTCCTCCCCGTCTAACAGCGGCAGCTCGGTCCACAGTGGGAACCGTAAACAAAGCATCATCAACATCCCGGACAGGACCGAGTCCTGCTACGACCGGAAGGCAGACAAGGCTGGTTACCACATGACCGTCACGTCCCTGAAATCCCGCCTGGCACCCACCATCCAGACGGCCATGTCCACCGCGGTGGACACCCTGCTGGGCGAGGTGGTGCTGGTGCTGAACGAGACCCAGCAGGAGCTGCTGCACAAGGAGCAGGAGAACGAGAGACTCAAGGTGCGCCTGGAGGTGTCGGAGCGGGAGCTGAAGAGCCTGCAGGAGTGTCTGTGCAGCGCCCAGAAGCTCATAGATCAGCTCCAGATCTCCTACTCGGGCTCGCAGGGCATCGGCCAGTCTGTGTTCGCCCCGTCTCTGTCTTCCATGGCGTCGCTGACCTCGGGCTTGGACCGGGACCACCCGAACCCCCGGAACGTGAACGGAGCCGGCGTTGACCTGGGTGGCCTCGGCGGCTCCGTGGACGAGTCCCTTCACGGGTTTGAGGCGAGGGACGATTACAAGATGTGCCAGCTCTCGATCCAACCGGATGGCTCCGTGACGAACCACGCGCTGGACTCCTTCGCCTCCAACGCCTCACACATGTGCTCCGATTCCAGCAGGCCTGGTAAATACACGCAGTGCATGCTTTTGTGTCATGGTTCATAACGTGGGGTTCCAAAGCAAAGGATCCATAGATAAACAACGTCGACATTGACGCAAAGATTTCTGTCTGTCTTGTAGCGTAGAAATGCCTCACCAGGAAATGTGTGTGCATGTTTTGTCCGTAGATGAGAGGCAGTCTCAGGGACCAGGTGGAACGTCCAGGTTTGAGATTAAAGAGGAGCAGTTACCAACTTCGGGCACGGGTCCGACCGGCAGGAAGGATGCTGGGCTGCGTAATGACGGCAGGGTCGGGGACGGGGATCTTGGCTACGGTCAAGTCGGGGAGGGAGGCTCGCAGCGCTCCTTTACACACCCGCTGCGGCATCAAAGGCCGGTGCGAGAATGCGGCGATGCCCTGCAGCAGGGTGGGGCGGGACTTGACGGACAGAAAGCTTTGGCAAGGACTTCTGGACCTGGGAGAGGAGACGGCCTTTCACCGGGCAGGGCGGAGGACCCGGCGGGACCTTCGGCTCCCGACGCAGCCGGGGATCCCTCTGCCGATCGGCCCCACCACTGCCTGGAGTGTGGAAAGACCTTCCGCCTGATCTCCAGCCTGAAGAAGCACATCCGCATCCACACGGGAGAGAAGCCCTACCCGTGCGCCGTCTGTGGCCGCCGCTTCCGCGAGTCAGGAGCTCTCAAGACCCACCTGCGCATACACACGGGCGAGAAGCCGTACTCCTGCTCCGAGTGCGGAAACTGCTTCCGGCACCTGGACGGTCTGCGCAAGCACCGGCGCACGCACACCGGAGAGAAACCCTACGTCTGTGCCATCTGCGGGAAGCGCCTGAGCCGCCTGCAGCACCTCAAGCACCACCAGCTCATCCACACCGGCGAGAGGCCGTGCTGCTGCCCCTTCTGCAACCGCACCTTCAAGGAGCCCGCCGCTCTGCGGAAGCACATCCGCACGCACCGCGACGAAGGCGGCCACATGGGCATCGGGGCCAGTGATGACACGGACCCAGACCCCATAGATGACATTAACAACCTCCACCCGGCGGCCCCGTCCCCTCAGATGAGGTTCGGGGAGTGGGGAGCAGAGGAGGAGGACGGCTCAGTTGTGGACTGTGTGTAGTGGCCGATTGATGGAGAGACGGTTTGTTGGTAACGTCATAAAACGTGGAATAAGGTGTTTCTCTACGTGTAACGCGTTGGATCAGATAAACGGTTCCGTGCCGTTCGAGTGAAGAATCGGGCTAGAATATAACCGTAGCCTTTTGAGTTTTGTTCCTACCCGGCGTTTTTTTTTTTTTAATCCACACTTTTAGCAAGCCGCAGTAGTTTGCAGGTTGTTCTTGGCACAAGCGGACGAAATTCTGTTTCCCCGAACCCCAACTCAATCATCACCTGAGTCGGTGCCGCTGCCGCTGTTGTGAAGATTGTCCCTGTCCGATAGTCAGCTTTTATGATGCTAGTTTTAAAAGCTTTCCGGAAAAATATTGAGCTGCTCAAACACGGTAAGCAGAGATAGATGCATAGTGCTGGTGGATGCATAATGTTTAGGAGAAACCATGACCTAAACCTAAACTCTCGGTGCTTTCACACAATTATTATTATTATAATTTTTTTTAAGCCATCGAACTAATGAGTGTAAAAACAAGCAACTGACCAACCCCCTCCTGTGGACATTCCCGTCACACTCGGCCAGAGGGGCAAGGCGTATTAACAGTGTTTCCTTCTACATCTTTTTTTCCATCTGTTCAATTTCAATATTGCACCCGCTCACAACCTTGGCATATCGCGTCATCAGGTTATTTCTGCTAAGCGGTAGGGGTGTCGATCGCAGTTGCTTTGAAACAACAGGGTTTTCCCCAGAAGATATTGAGCGGCAAGGGATTGGGAAAATGTGACCACGCTAACTGGAACACTTTGACACGGACGGTTCTGTTGTCTCCCAGCTCTACCTCAGCACTCCTCCTTCGTGTCTATAAAAAGACGCGTTATTGACGGCATTTCCATGGACGTCTCTTTCTCCTCTTAGCCTCTTTTCACTTTGCACAGCCCTCCTCAGATCGACAGTGGTAAAGGTGTGTGTGTGTGTGTGTGTGTGTGTGTGTTTGTTGGGTATATCTGAGTTTGAAGATGCCATCTATATAGAGATATATATATATACACAGTATATCATTACGAGTGTCATTTTATGAAAATACATTTGACAGGGTTATTTGAAGAGAGTGGAGACATCGTCTTTCGAACAGATAAACAGTTATAACACTGTTATGGACCATATCTTAGCATTCCCTCTTTGAAATTCAGGCTGCTACCGTATTCTTTTCTGTCTTTACATTTCTGTTACCAGCCGCTTACTAGCAGACGACCATTGGTGCTTGCATGTGCATATTTGTTTCGCTCTGCTGGCAACAATGCCTCCCGGGTGTTTCTGTATATAAGAATGTAGTTTTAGGCTTTTTATTTTGTTTAAAAAAAAAAAAAAAAGAAAAGGAAAAAAAGAAGGGGAGGTTAACATTTGTGGAAATTAATGTGAAGCAATGCCATTTTTGGTTTTGGTAATGTAACGTGCTCTGTAACCATCAGTATACTAACATAATGTAAATATCAAACTCTTTTGAAAATGTCTTCCTGATGCTGCGACGTATCAGGTTTAACAGCCGAGCATTATTCCTCTCAGCTCTTTGAGCTGTGCAGCAGGTCTCTGCTCTCATTTACCATGTATACTACTATACTGACTCCCATGTACATTTGCAAATGTAAGTCATTCACTGGGCACTCAAAATCTTAACTATATGTCACTGTAAACCATGAACACAATTACCCCTGATTATCATATTTATTGTTTTGTTTTTTTTGTGGTATACACAATGGGGCTTTGCATGTAGGTTTAAACTAAAATGACGTTCTTCCTTAACAGGTCATTAAATGTGAAATTAATTAGATTTATTCGAGTGCCTCTGTGTAAAAAAAAAAAAAAGATATTCCCTTAATTCTCATTCATCCTGTTACCCACTGCAACTGTTACTATATTAAAGGGCCTAGTTTGCACATGTTTTCTCTCCGTTTCCATCCATTCGGTACAGGAACGCAACAAGAGATTTCTTTGACACAACGAGTTTTTATTATTTCAGCTAAAAAACACCTAAATGAAGATTACTGCGTCGATTTACTGGAAAACTTTCCGGGATCAAATTAAAAGCCAAACCACAGTGAAATATCCTGGCAGTGAGGCAGTTTGTTCCGAGATAAAGCCACGAGCCACTGAAACGTTTCCAATCGGAGTGCGTGTGTGTGTGTGTGTGTGTGTGTGCCGTCGACACACCCGAACGTCAGGTCCTAAATAGCACCTTGCTCCTTTTTATTTCTTTGACACAACGAGTTTTTATTATTTCAGCTAAAAAACACCTAAATGAAGATTACTGTGTCGATTTACTGGAAAACTTTCCGGGATCAAATTAAAAGCCAAACCACAGTGAAATATCCTGGCAGTGAGGCAGTTTGTTCCGAGATAAAGCCACGAGCCACTGAAACGTTTCCAATCGGGAGTGTGTGTGTGTGTGCGCGCCGTCGACACACCCGAACGTCAGGTCCTAAATAGCACCTTGCTCCTTTTTTTTTTTTTTTTCTTCCCAACACTGAGTAATGACAGCTGTTTCCTACGCACGCAAACTGCTATTTTGGAGCGGCCTTTAGTGCGATTACGAAAGCTTAACAGGTTGAAAGACATTTGAAAGTATCGTCGCGTTTTACAAATAACTTTTGTGTCGCGCAATCTCACGTGAGATTGAAATTCTCTGCTTCTATTTTTGGGTGCGAAGACCTACTCCTATTGCAAAACCCCGCACACGGGATTTTCAAGCGTCTGTTTGAATTAGCCTTTTTCTGTGTGAAGGTTGAAATCTGATGTTTAACCCGGCGCAGAATAAATGATGACCTAAGTATACACCTTGGGATATGGTCGACTCATTTTGGTTCGAATCAGGCCGGCTGTGGTGTTTGTGGCGGTCTGTCAGGATCCTTTACCTTTCTTATTGTTCAATAAGAAACGAGGGTTAAATATATTTTAATACTTATCTAGTGAAACTTATCAAAGTAAAACCCCTCCAGTATTTAGCAAGCGG
Source organism: Colistium nudipinnis (assembly GCA_016785305.1). Classification (NCBI taxonomy): domain Eukaryota; kingdom Metazoa; phylum Chordata; class Actinopteri; order Pleuronectiformes; family Rhombosoleidae; genus Colistium; species Colistium nudipinnis. The sequence goes on along the minus strand of JAFBJU010026051.1, from coordinate 81,212 downwards.
GACTACAATAAAAAAACTACACCCATAGTTGATCGAGCAGAAAATTGTATTTGTTCTTCTTTGTTGACTTAATCCTCTAAGGTTTAGGTTGTAATCCTTGTGGAATGTGTCTGAGACCAAATACTGTATCTGTCATCAGTCACTTAAGTGTGTCAACTATTAGGGTTTGTAAAAACAAATGTGCTGTGTAGAAAAAAAAGACCATGCCCGCGTGATGACATGCTGCCTAACGATTTAAAACATGCGCGCGCCAACGGTCGGTATTTGCCGTAATGTTTCGGTAGTTTTTGTCTCAGGAATCGATCAGCTCCTCGGACGTATCCGAACCCATGGAACGTGGCCAGCCCTCGGAGAGATCCCTCTCACGGCACCGAAACCGAGTTAGGGTAACCGAAGGCTCACGTGGAGAGGCGTGGACTTGTTTCGACACAACAGACCACAACAGCTCGCTATGACATCAAGTTGAAACAAGCGATGAGGAGGCCAGTGCAACACAATTTGTCCCCCATTTAACACCACGGTTTGCACAGTTCGGGTTCGGGTGGTGAGCATGGTAAACGACCCCGTCTTCTGCACTGAAGGTAGTTAGTTTCGTGTCGACATTTTGCCTGACATTTGAATGGAGACGTCGCGTTGTGGTCCAGGTATTTTTTTTGACCGCCCTAAAAGGCCCCAAAGACTTTCACTACCATCTTTAGATATATACAAAGTCTCCCTGTCTGTGTGAAACCGCTCGTCTCTTGCTTAAAAAAAAAATACATATATATGTTTATTTCACTTTTGTGTTTGTCGTTATTGGCTGCTCCGGGGCGAGTAAGGCTAAGGTGTCAGTTTTCAGCAGGGGAAGTGATTATGTTGTATCAAAAAATACTCGGGGGGGGGGGGGGAAAAAAGGGGGGGGGGGGGGGGGGGGGGGGGTGTTTTATGAGCGACCCGCGATGTATTTGCATCGCGTGCGTGTATGTCTTGGCCGCAGCTGATGCAGCCGCGGCGCACAAGAAATGGGAGAGCGGCCTGTGAATTCTCCGTAGGCCCCGTGCAGCTCTTTCCTCAGCGGCGGAAAGTAAACGTTCTCGTTTTTTCTTTTTGGTTGAGAGGAAGTGACTCAACTCTCTTTGTCTCTGTCCCACGTTCACCTCTTGACCCCGGACACTGGCGGGCCCAGGAGATCCTTACAGGGGTGACGCCTCACTTCGTTATGATTACCACGTTGAGGAGTGCCAGGCACGAGTGTCTCGGTGACGCTGATTGACAGGAGAGACATGTGGTGTTGCTGTGAAGGCCTCGTTAAAACGTGTTATCAAAGCACAGCCAAGGTGTAAAACAATAATTCGCTGCGAAGCGTCGTCGACAACAACAGTCGAGACTGCGCAATAAGTTAAGACGACACGCGGCCATATAGAGTCCCGTGCCCAATAACCGCTCTGAGGCTCTTGTAATGTATTTTTCAATTTTTCACTATTGTATTTGATTACATCATGGTTTGATTTCCATATTGTCCTTAACTGTGTTTCTTTCGGAGAGATACATTAGCTGTGTCTTCTACATAGTGGAAATCTGCAGATATTTAGTTCCTGACTGTTCTGCAAAACGCGAGGGACGTACTGTAGGTTACATGATGCGCGGTTTACACCAACTCACACTGTGTGGTGCGGTAACACATTTATTTGTTTCCGGTTTGGTGAAAAGCTAAATAGTCAGCCGTTATGAGAGAGAAACATGTATAAATATTGAAATGAACACCAAACGCTGAATAACTAGTGACCTGACCCTGATGACCCCTATGATGTGTCTGACACTTGATTTACTGGAGGCAGAGTTCAAAGTGATGCAGGTGGAATGGGTTGTTATATCTGGAGCCACAGCTCAGTATCTTACTCTGTCATTGTGTGTGTGTGTGTGTGTGTGTGTGGGGTTTCCCCCCCCCTCACCTTCCGAACTCTCATCCAACACAGAAGTGCTCACAGCAATATATTATGTGTCGGTGTTTTTGATTTCCAGGGTGACACACACACACACACACTCGGCTGTGTGTCAGCAGAGGAGAAGCGGGGAGGGGATGTCGGGAGAAGTAACCAACAAGGAAACCACTTGAAGTTGTGCTCCTCCACCGCCTGGCTGGCCCGCTGCCAGGTTCCACCAGAGAGGGTTGGCTCACCCCTTCTCCTCTCCTCCCTCTCCTCCCGTCCCGTCCCTTCCCTTCCCTTCCCTTCCCTCTCTCCCAAACCCACATACGCACTCTGTGCAGCTCTCCACGGGAACGGCCGAGAAGTAGAGGAAGAAGGAAGACCCACCACCCAAAAAAAGCAAAGGGGGGGGCCACTTCTTGGGTTAAACAACGACGGCAGAGCGCGGCGCGGGGGAGAGAGCGACGAGGAACTCCCGAAGATGCCAAGCGCGTCGCTTTTACGCACGGATCACTCGGGCACGAGAGGGAAGTGACTTTATCCAAGTCCTCAAAGGAGAGAAAGCAGGAGGTGGGACGCGCTTCTGCTACTTCTCTTCTCTCTCTTTTTCCTTTTCCCCCCCCCCCCCCCCCCCTCCCTCCTCCTCCGCCGCATGAGACGTCAGACGCCAGCTTCGGCCAACAAAGCAGGCGGCGGAGCCGTGAGCTGGTGATCGCATGCGCCCGGGTCTCTGAGGAGGGCAGCGAAGGAGGATGCCAGGATGCCCTCCGTGGTCCCCCATCTGCTCCTCGTCTGGCTGAGCGTGCACAGGCTGGCGTGGTGCACGGAGCGCGCCTCGGCGCGGGAGCGCTTCAAGGTGGTCATCGCGCCGCTCATCTGCAAGCGCATCTGCCTGAAGGGCCAGTGCCAGGATACCTGCGAGCAGGGCAACAACACCACGCTGATCGCGGAGAACGGCCAGGCCTCCGACACGCTCATCGGACAGGGCTTCAGGGTCGGTGAGTGGAACGCGGCTGTGTTTTTTGTTTTTTTTTCAACCTTAAAAAACAAACAAAAAAAACAACAAAAAAACAACAACGAGGGGGCTTAAAACTAGGCCGATTAGCGCGCAGCCCTGACCTCGCGGGGTTCACGCGTCTCGCCCTCTCTGTAGAAGAGAGACGGTGGGACCCTGATCGGCTCCGGGTCCAATTCCATTGCGTTTCCCCGTGAGGTCATGTCATCGAGATAATCCGGAAAAAACCCCAACGCCGCCACTGTGCTGTAATTCGTCGTCGCACGCCGCGTCTTACGCCCCGCTGTGATTTAGGCATGCATCGAGAAGATTGCAGATCTTAGATTTGACTCGTTAGTTAGAGACAATGATGAAATGCGAACCACGCCAGTGAAGCGGGGGAAAAGTGGGGCTCGCGCGATGTATTGCTTTCCCCATCCATAATGGTATTTCCAGGCACTCGAGGGGTGGGGGGGTGGTGGAGGCTGCGTTAATGTAGTGCCTCTTCTCTTCTTTACAAGTAAAAGTTCCTGACTCCAGTGTAAATACAGCAGTGTTGGTCTAAAAACACACACACACACACACACACACACACACACACACAGAGCTAAGAACCGGAGTGCTGGCGGCCCCACTGATTCCCCTTCAGTGTGCTTCAGAGTTCATTCGAAGTTGAAATGAGTGACAATGCGAAACCTCATATCGCAATCGTACCGTTTCCTGTGCAAAACCTGCGCGGTGTCAGTGCCGCGGCCTTATTTGCAGCGAAAAGGCAAAAGGTAAGAGTTTCAAAAGAGACATGGTCCGTATGAGCGCACGGCACTTTAGCACAGTACCTGATTAAGCGTCATTTGTAGCTGAACCACCTGTGTGTAAGCGCGACATATACAAACCGTGACCTCATGTCAGCGATTAGGGTGGTGGTTACGACAAACGATGTACTATGTCCTTCCTTAAATGGTCCCGTATTCTTCACGTGGAACCTCGGTCTTGCACCAGCTGCTGATGCCCTCCACGAAATCCTCCTTTGTGGCAACAGGCTACAAACTCTGCTTTCACGGATAAACCGGTGGTTAAGATGAGGCGAGGTGGGCCGCATTGCCGGAAAATGCTCCCGTATTACACTTTTCATTTGTGAGACATGGCTCATTGCGTAGCATATTAATGTACTCTCCCGATCCATACTGCCCCCCCCCCCACCCCCCCACCCCTCTCCCCTCCTCGACTCCAGTGTCTCCTTGGCATGAGTGGGGCCTTTATGTGCCGTATCAGATCAGCTGTGGCGGGACATGGAGCCGCGCAGTCTATGCAGTCTCCGGCCCAGAACCGGCTCCGTTTCGCCTTTGTTGTTTGTCTCTGTATCGAACCGAAATATCTGCTCCGACGGGTACGGACCCTGTGTTCCTCGTGGAATGAATGCATGCGGTGGCGCCGGTTAATGGAGACGGCAGCGTGCGATGCCACACCTTCATATTTCCGTGGGCATCACGTTGGTGTGCCAGAACCTTCTCTTCCAGAAAGAGAGCGCATTCAACTCAACCGTTGCCGGTGTTCTTTGAACTTTTCTTCTTTTAAAAAAAAAAAAAAACAGCAGCTCTGGGTGATTGATCACATTTTTCAGTCGGAGTTTCGAAAGGAAACCTTTAGATACAGTGGTGCCGGACGAAAATGGCTATGAGGCATTGCTTTGTATTCATACTGTATGTGGCCATAGCAAGTCAAAAAGGGAGCCAGTGGGAATAAATCATTTTCCAGGTACTAGCTCAAAGTTGCATGCTTGGGGAGTGTCTTACTGTTATCGGGCACAGTTGGTTGGTTTTGTGCGGCGCAGAGGCGTTGTAGTTTGAGATACAGATGTGGGATCTCCAGCTGTTCTGCTCTTTGGTATGCCCATGTGGAAGCAGGCAGGCTGGATTGGATCAAGGTGGAGAAGGCGAATCCCACTTGTGCCGCCGTGACGGTACTCCTCCTCATTGACGCTGGGTAGAGTCGGAGAGTTGCGTTGGCCACCAGGCCTCCCTCCTCTCCTCCAGTTTCCATGGGCCGCGTTGCGTTTTTGGGGCTTATGTGGCAAATAATCCAGGAGAGGCATTTTCAAATTCCAGGAATGCTTCGCGGTGCTTGGCATTTGGGTCCGGAGGAAGGAATCCGAATCCGAATGAACCCACAGTCACCTGTCTCCCGGATTTCACAGTCAAAGTATCTTAAAGCAGATCCTTGCCGAGCTGTATGAGGGTTTTTTTTTTTTCGTTTTTTTTTTTCTTCTTCTTCTTTTTTCAGCAGGAGCGCTGTGGGTTTGACTTCAGCTCAGAGAGAGGAGATGTGCGACGTTCAGTGTCAGGGCTGGAATGTGGTGCGGACAAGTGGAAATTTCTCTCTTCCGTGTTAAAACGGTCATGGCTGCAGCAGCAGCAGCAATATGAAGACTTTTCCATATTTTGAGAGCAATTCTGACGCCGGCGCGGAAGGGGCCGAGCGAATCTGACTCCGTCCAAAAACTGAAAAGAAATGTCCTTTGACTGTCAACGCCATTGTGTGCTTCAGTATGCATGAGCACGTATACGGGCATTATCTGAATTTAGCTAGCGTTCTTTCGACAGTCCGATTTCAATGGTGACCTGGGTCTGGGATTTTTTTCGCCAAGCACGTGAAGATCATTTTTATGACTAAACAAATCATATAGACGGAAGGTTTTTGGCAATTCTTTTATTGAACCGCTTTCATCTCTAACTCGCGCACACCTGCTCCAATGAGATGAGGAAGGTTTACAGGATTACAAATTGATTACTTCCAAAAACCATTCTCATTGACGTTGATGGACATCCCAGGTTGAAAAAACAAATCGCGAGACACGTCGGTGTTGGCAGAGGCGTGTGCTTCCCGGGAGATGTTTTGAGATTGTTTACTTTCCCTGACCAGCTGTCTGAAACCCAAAGCATTCCATTGACAGCGATATGAAACGCAGAAAAAGCCAGCGGATCCCAGCTTTCGCAGATAAAACTCAGCGAATGTTTGAGCGTTGTTTTGGTCCACGGCGAACCCGTCTCGGCGGTTATGGGACGGACCGAAATGAAATTGGATGCAGGCGTTCATCGCGCCGAGAATATAAATCCCCGTGAATCACCTGACCCGGACTTTTCCCGTAGCACCGCCGTGGGGTTTCATTTGCAGTTTCTGAGCTAAGTGCCTCCACATGTATTGGATGAATCGCAACTCGGTTTGGCACAGGCCTCCTTTTCCCACTCGAGATGCATTTCTCACTAACAATAACAGCATGACAGCGTTGAGTGGGACCAAAAACAGTGCATTTGTGGGCAAAAAAAACAAACAAAACACACGCACGCACGCACGCACCGAAATATCGGTCGTCGGCAAAAGAGACGTTTAGCGATTCGTTGACGCAACTTAAGCTTTGGTTTAGACGTGGGCTCGGTCGCGCTTATTGAATGTGTACGCGGGAGGGGGAGGGTTTGCTCGAAGGCATGGGCTTCTTCTTTTTTTTTTGGGGGGGGGGGGGGGGGGG